>BLSH010438439.1:247345-283734 GCA_018402905.1 Glandirana rugosa | reverse complement strand
AAAGGCGTGACGCAAGTTTACGTGAAGTCAACCCTAACCGTAATTCAATTACTGTGGGGTTCGCGTCCAACGTTTAAGTTACCAGAACGGGAGTGACCTAGGTAACCATGTCTTGATGGTACGTTACGCCAACGTTACTCAAAAGTTTTCATCACGATAAACACGCCATGTCCATGTCCGACTTTGGCGTGGTGTGTCTTGACGTACACTTAGCATGTCCTTACGTGTCGTACCAAGACACGGTAAGGACCATGTTCGGTCGGGAATACCCCCTAACGTTCTGATTCTTCACAAAAAATTACAGTTTTATATCTTTATGTTTGAAGCCTGAAATGTGGCAAAAGGTCGCAAAGTTCAAGGGGGCCGAATACTTTCGCAAGGCACTGTAAGTATTCATTAATATATCATTTTTTTTTTTTGCACCTGGATCTGACTTGGTATCAGCCTCTTGCAATCCCCCATAAGGGCTGGCTTGTACCAGGAATGGCACAGAACCATGCTGTGCATTCCTGTACGATTCACATGCAGTTCTGTGTGGTGCGGTTTCAGCCTGTACCTGTACCGCACAAATAGCACTACTTTTGAAAACTCATTGCAACCGCATTGCATGGTAGTTCTGTACCAATGGATCCAGTGAGGGCAAGACCATTGAATTTGCAACCTGCGCTTGGGGTGTCATTAACTTAATGCCAATCCCAACTGAAGTGCATTTGAACGCAGTGCGGAAAACGTGCAGAGCGTGGGTTTCCCGCACCCAGTTCTGGTGTGTACTGGCCCTTAACCTCCTTAGCGGTAATCCCAAGTGTGGCTCGGGGTGAGTTTTCATTACCAAAAGCGGTAACCTTGAGCCACACTGGATTGCATCGCAGGATCCAGGCAACATTACTTAAAGTGGTAGTAAACCCATCCATTTAACAGGTTAAAAACCAGTTACATTTCCGGCACGTGCTGGAAATGGAACACTCCCATTGGTTGTGCTCTAAACCAAACTGTCAAACCATCCAATGGCTGGTGTCATAGCTGATCACATGTGTAGCATCCTGGCAATTGTAGATTAAACAGAGGCCAAGATGGCAGCTTCCTTGGCTGAAAATGATAGGAGGGTTTACTATCACTTTAACTTGTCCCCTGGATCCTGCAATGTCCCCCCCCCCCCCGCTGTGTCCTCCAATGGAATCTTTCGCCTGGTGACTCTGGGTTCCGGGCTCCGTTCCCTGCGAGCGTTGCGTCACATGGGGGTGTGGCCCCATGGCAAATTCAAAAAGTGAAACATACAGTACACTGTAATCTGTAAGATTACATTATTGTATCAAATCATTTCAAATCCCCTTTGTCTCTAGTGCTTTGCCCAGTGCCCTGCATGCATTTTTATATTATATATGCCATTCTTTCTGCCTGGAAACGTGAGGATGTCCATGGCAACCAAAAAGCGCCCCTTTACGTCAAAAGTGGTTTTTGATCAGCTAGAAAGCAGCGATAGTAAATAAGAATCATTTGCAGAATTGAGTGATACTGATTTTTGGGGAAATTTATCATCAGACACTGAAAGTGAGGACAGTGACAATTCTGCAACTGAGCAAATGTCAGTGTTTTGGACTTAATTACATTATTGAATACATTTTATTACTATTTTTTGATAATTATTTGTAGTTATTTATTATACTATAATTTATGATTTCGTTGTTTCAAACTTTATCATACCCAGCATGTCTATTAGACTCTTGTTTGGACAGATTTAAGTGAGTTATTCCTAAGAATTACAGGCCTACAATATAAAATGCCAAATTTCTATGCAAAATAATCGTACCGCTTTGAGACGCAAAAATCTGACATAATCAAATCGCCAGGGAGGTTAACCACTTCAATACTATGCACTTAGAACACTTTACTACCAGACCAATTTTCAGTTTTCAGTGCTGTTGCGCTTTGAATGACAATTCCGCGGTCGTGCGATGCTGCACCCAAACAGATTTTTTATCATTTTGCTCCCACAAATAGAGCTTTCTTTTGGTGGTATTTGATCACCCCTGCGGTTTTTATTTTTTGCGCTACAAATAAAAAAAGACCGAAAATTTTGAAAAAAAATTCTCTATTTTTGTCACAAAACTTTGTAAATAAGTAAATTTTCTCCATCACTGGTGGGCACTGATGAGGCTACACTGACGGGCACTGATGTGGCAGTACTGATTGGCACTGATGAGGCGGCACTGATGAGGTGGCACTGATGATGAGGCACTTATATGCAGCGATGATGAGCACTGTTAGGCGGCACTGATAAGCAGCACTGACGGGTACTGAGAGGTGGCACTGATATACAGCACTGATGGGCACTGATATGCAGCACTGACAGACACTGCTAAGCGGCACTGATGGGCACTAATAGACAGCACTGATTGGCACGCATAGGCGGCACTGGGCACTGATAGGTGGCACTGATGGGCACTGATAGGTGGGCACTGGTAGGTGGCAATGGTGGGCACTGATATGTGGCACTGGTATGCATTGATAGGGGCACTTGTGGGCACTGATAGGCATATACATTGATAGGGGCTCATTCCCTGGTGGTCTAGGGTGGCATCTGAAGGTGGCACTGAGTGCCATCCACATTGGGCAGTATGTCACTTACCTGGTGGTCTAGGGGAGTCTCCCTGGTGGTCCAGATCGGCTCCCTGGTGGTCCTGGGTGGGCGCATCCCTGGTGGTCCCTGGGCAGGCCCCCTGGTGGTTTAGGGTGGCGATCCGAGGGAGGGCTGTGCTGGTAAATCATCAGCACAAACCCTCCCTGTCAGGGATGCAGCCGATCGGCTCTCCCCTCATCAGGTCTGCAGACCTGAGTACAGGAAAGCCGATAAACGGCTTTCCTGTATTACACTGTGACCAGCCGTGATTGGTCACGGCTGGTCACATGGTAAAGTGCTTTGGATCGAAGCGCTTTACCGAGATCGGTATTGTTGCGGGGGGTCAGACTGACCTCCCACACCACCGATCGCCGCGATGCGCGCCCCCCCGGGCGCGCGGCGGCTTGTTATCCTGAGGACGTCATATGACGTCCAGTCAGGATAACTGAGCCACTTCCCGGCCGTCATTTTGCATACGGCGGTTGGGAAGTGGTTAAAGAAGAACTGCAGTCTGCTCACATAATTTGTAATAAAAACATCTTTGCCATTTTGAAGCTTCCCTTCAACCACTTTGCATATTATTTTATATATACTGTGATTCTGTACTTGCCAAATATGCTGCAGAAATCTCCCTCCACTAAGTCTGGCAGCAATCATTTTCACTGTGGGCAGCTGAAGCTGATCCTTGTTCACTTCCTGGATTTACACACACACACCTCCAGCTCTGCAGCTCTCATTGGCCCTCTTACAACTAAACCCCCCCTTCCCTTCCTGGCAAACTCTCACAAGAGTGAGTGAGAGAGCTGTGCATGATGTCATAAGCTTAGGCTTTTTACCAGACAAGAGAGAGGAAGTGGGCTATATAAGGTATTTACTGGCAGAAAAAAATGTTTTACTATCCAAAGTTAAAATAACAAGGGCAGAGGATTTAATAGATGGGAAGATGAAAAAATGGCTGAAATTCCGCTTTAAGCAGGACTCAAAGTGTGACAGGGAGGGGCAGGATGTCAGTAAGACATGCTGCATGCATATGCACTGACCAGGAACATGCTAATAGGAGGAGAGAGCAGAGTGAGCAGAGGGATAAGCTATTCAGTCTGCTGCTGCTCTTTCACTTTCCAGTCAGCAAGCTGGAGGTGGAGAGAGAACACCAATACATTATTTTTATAAATGTAAGTGTTGTATTCAACTTTACTGTGCTGTGTGGCAGGACTGTACGAACATGAATGGAATAGACAGAAATACAGTTTTTTTGACATGTGAAAACAGCTTTCTTATATGGATTTTATCTGTATATTCAGCTGTCAGCCTGAAGTTTAGCTGTAAAGAAGAACATTTGACAAAGAAAACGTTAGCTTATCAAGTAAGCTTGGCACTATAGATGGGCTCAGGCGTGTTCGGAATACTAGTTCCAACCCACCTGCCCGATCTGTGCAGCTGCGGACTGGGAAATGTCTCACTGCCTATGATTAGCGGTGTGCAGTGTCGGCTTCCTGGCGGGATCAGGCAGGTGGGCTGGGACTAGGATCCCGAACCTGGCTGAGCCCATCTCTACTTGGCACCTAGGTGTCACAAATGAGTCGGGTCTTCTGTGTCACCAGCAGATGGCAGAGGGCTTTCACCAAAGCTAAAAGCATCTGCCATTTATCAATAGTGCTAATGGTAACAGTGCAAATGGATAAGCCCTTCAGGGCTGCCTGACTAGTGACAACTGACTGTTTTGATAGGACCAACTGATGGGTATTAAACTGTTTCTTCTGCAATAAAAGAAGCCTGTGATTTTTTTTATAAGAGCGCTACTATTTTCTTTAAGAACTTATATCTACCTTTGTGTCTATATTACACATGTAACAACAAAAACCTTATCAAATGAACAAGTATCCAACAAAGTGCTAGTGCATTAAAAAACAAAAATTCAAAATCCATAAAAGTATAAATATGTAAATCCAAAATTGCACTGAGCATTTTAAGTTTGCACTCAGTTTCCATTAAGCGCAAGAACATCAGCCTATCACGGCCTGACTTTTATAACAATAAAAGAAGCCTACTTGCCTGATCACAGTCCTCTTTTGGAATGTAAACAGAGATGTACAAGGGCAGCTCAGTTTACATTCAGGCATACAGGTGATGTACACGATACACATGTGTAGAAGTGGCATCATCCCGTGCCAGCTGATGGAGGTGGCCAAAGACTGGCACCCAGGAGAAGATGCTGGCACCAGTGATGGACACAGACCATTGAATTAAAGGACCACTGAATTACACTTAGCTCCACTTTAAGCAGGTAGGGTCAGGTCGCAGACAGAAAAGGGGCTGATGCTCCACAGAAATTGCACAGCTGTCATGCTGCGTGGTCTGCTTGGGTGCAATTACTGTTTAATAGAGCTCCTTCAGAGGCAAAGTATAGAATATGTTCTCAGTCCTTTCAGTGTTTACCATAAAATAATTTTAGATTTGCATTTCTACATACAACGTACTTTCACACTCTCCGATTTGTAGATTAACCACTGGGGGAGCTCTCAGAGGCTCGGTGCTATCAGTCTGCTTCCTGCTTAACTACCGCTGAAATGAGACAATAGTCACCCAGAGAGTGAATTATCTTTAGTGAGTCAGCCAAATCACAGGAACAGCAAAATGCAACCATTGTGCAAAGCAGAACTCATCTGCACATTTTTAATTTTATCGTTAAAAATGATATTATGGGGGCACGTCGGTCAGAGCTGAAATTATACGCAAAGATGTATACATAGCATAACCATGCAGTATTTTTCATAGTTTTTTTATGGAATATGGTGATCTGGGAGCCCGTTTTGCTTACCTTTTTCTATGCTTTGTAGGATAAGTGAATCTGCATTGTTTCACAAACAGTTTTGCAAATCTTGTTCAAAGTTTGATGTATGCAAACCCCATGGAGGGTGAATTTTTAAATTACATTCTGGCCATTTGTAGAACTCCTAAGCAGCCACTGTCAAACAAAAGGCATTGGGAGCTGGGCACTGCCATGGGGTACAAATGCCAAAACTAAAATAGATCTCATTCTACACAGAATTGTCAGTTCTCTTTAACAACTCCAACACCCTCTGCTGTGAGCCCACCTATTTACAAAAAAGGAGCTGGGTTATCTATTCCTTGAAAATATTGGTCCATATGACTCAGCTACCAGGGCAAAAAGCTTTGCAATGTATTATAGGTTGTAGCTATACCAACCAAAAGTGTGCGATTTGCAATCTTCCAAAATCCTGGGGACTTGCTGCAAACTAATGGTAGAAGCAAACTTAAAGCGGTAGTAAACCCATGCATTTAACAGTTTAAAAACCAGTCACATATGAGGCATGTGCCGGAAATGTTACACTCCCATTGGTTGTGCTCTAAACCATACCGTCAAACCATCCAATGGCTGGTGTCATAGCTGATCACATGTGTAGCATCATGGCAGTTGTAGATTAAACAGAGGCCAAGATGGCAGCTTCCTTGGTTGAAAATGATAGGAGGGTTTACTACCACTTTAAAGGAAAAGTACAGCCAAAGCTCGTTTGGCTGGGCTTCTCCTATGGATCACAAGAGTGCAGTTTGTTTTGCACTCCTGTGACTCATTTTCAGCAGAGAGCAGAGTCCACTCTGCTGATGTCACAGAGTCTGTCCAGGCTCGGGGTCATCACGACCACAGAGAGTCGGGATCAGCCCAGATCCCTGGACCGACACCCGACTCAGCCTGTGATTGACAGCAGCTCTCTGCTCACAAAGCTGTGAGAACCGAGCAATCGGCGGCGTTCGATCCCTCGGTTCTCAGCGTTAGAGGCGCCGGGGAACAGATGCAGCATCGGAGCGATGTTACATCCACCTAGGTAAGTATGGTTCTAAAAAAAAACACAAACCCATTTTTAAACCTCATTCCTGTCTGTTTGTGATGCAAGAGAGATATGCCCACTGAAGACTGATTATTGTCCCTTAGGCTACATTGATATTAGCAATTAGGGCCATTGTGAACAGTAGCATCAGGAATCAGAAGTTGCTGTTGCAGCTCTCAGCAGGTAAGTGCAGTCGCCAGCCCCGTTCACGATAATGGCTACTAGCGGCTGCAGCTATTTGCTGTTAACTGCAAAGCCAGTGATTAGATGCGGCTAATAGTGACTTGTCATTATAGTGAACAGGGCCGGCGGCTGAATCTACCCACTGACAGCAGCAGCAGAAATCTCTTATTCCTGCCACTACTATTCACACCGGCTCTAATCACTGGTATGGATGTAACCTAAAAGCGGCAATCCTGATGTAACTGTCAATAGTCAGAAGTTTTTTATAGTCACATATAAAATGTTAAACTGCTTTGGAAGTTTGAGTCTAAGGGCCGGTTCACACATAGGCGATCCGACTTCAGGGACGACTTTGCCAGGCAACTTCAAACTGGACTATGCCAGGCGACTTTGCCTGTGGCCAATCAGAGAAGGGAGGGAGGGGGTTGCCTGGGTAAGTCGAAGGGAGTACCTTGGTAAACTATTTTCTTTTTACGAATTGGAGGTGACTTCCATTGAATTGTATGGGCACAAGTCGCATAGAAGTCACCTTGAAATAGTTCAGGAACCTTTTTTAAAGTTGGAGCGACTTCAGTAGTGTACATTAAGAACACTTCCATTCGTTTCAATGGGATTTCTGATGTTGTGTTGCCCCAAGTCGGAGCGCAAGTCGGGGCAGTGTGAACCGGCCCTAATAGGTTGATATATAGAGGGTCGGTAAAGTTCGGAAATCAAGGGCTCTTTTTGTGATTTGAACAGAAAGCACAAAGAGATCAGAAGAAAATGAGAGTTAACCTAGCACATATACATGGTATAGATCTAGAAGTCCAAATCTCCAAAAACCTGCTAATAAGGAATAACATAAAGCAATGGTAAAGAATATTAGATGCTAACATGAATTTATATGCCCTCGGTAAAAAAAAACACTTGACCTGCAACTTTATTTATATATGGACATATACATAGTTTATATGTTAAATGCAAAGCCAAACTGCAGCTTCTAGAGCAAGCAAGATACTTTCTTTTATTAAAAAAAAAGTATAGATGAAGAAGACACAGAGAGATAATCTTGTCTCGTACAAAGCATATTGAATATGCATTTTAGTTTTGGCCACCAGTTGACAAAAAGGATGTGGCAGAACTGAAAAGAGAGCAGAGAAGACCAGTTAAACAAATAAAGGTCATAGATGACCACATCTATTAGGAAAGCATAACGGAACTGAAGTTATTCTCCATTGAGAAGAAGCATTTAAGGGGAGAGGTGATTACTTTGTATGAATAAATAAATGGTCCATATAGTAAACTTGATGCAAATTTGTTTACTTAAAGCGGTTGTATACCCCAAAAGTGATTTTTACCTACAGGTAAGGCTATAATAAGGCTTACCTGTGGGGTAAAATGAATATCTCCTAAACCTGCACGGTTTAGGGAGTATTCCACTTGCAATGCAGCCGCTGACATCACGGCGCATGCGCTGTGATGTCCTGGTGAAGGCCCGCATACGGCACCGGACCCTGACGGAAAGTCCGCCAGAAAGACGGCCTCCCGCGCATGGCCACTCACAGTGCCGGAGCCGCGAACCCGGAAGAATGCACACAGCGAAGATGTCCGCTACCTCTGCAGGGACCGGGCAGCCCTGCGGGAGCTTCATTCTATCAGTATTTCATAACGAGCTAGTATACGGTGCATACTAGCTCATTATGCCTTTGCCTTACAGTTTTTTTGTTTATTTTTTTTTTGTTCTGGTATACAACCGCTTTAAGGGTCATTTTAAATGACACAGGGACACCATTTGTATACAGTGAAAAGGTGGTTTAACCTCCACGTATGGAAAAGGTTTCATTCCAAGAAGAGCTGTAGAAATGTGGATTAGAATTTCACAGCAGCTAATGTTGGCCAGCTTAGTAGATTCTAAATTTTTTTAAAAAGCTGGATGCGTTTCTGCACAGACTATACTACAAATGGCTGTTAAAGGCTAACTCTACCCTTTGCAACATGTTACATCTGTATTTATGTAGCCTGTTGATAAGCAACTCTCAGACCACCCTTCCCATAGACATCATGAGGGGGTTCCACAAATGCTGTCAAAATCAATAATGCAACCATCAGTCCCTCCCCTCATGCCAGGGCACTAGGTGTAATCCTAGACTCTGACCTGTCCTTCAAGCATCAAATCCAACCATTATCAAAAGTTTGCAGACTTCACCTCGGTAACATTTCTAAAATACGCCTTTTTTTAACAAATGAATCCACCAAGCTCCTTATTCACTCCCTTGTTATGTCTTGGCTAGACTATTGCAACTCTCGTCTCATTGGCCTGCCTCTCCATAGGCTATCCCCTCTTCAGTCTATCATGAATGCTGCTGCCAGAATTATCCATCTTACCAACGGCTCAGTGTCTGCAACCCCTCTTCTCCAATCCCTACAATGGCTCCCAATTTCCCAGCAAATTAAATTCAAAATACTAACCACAACATACAAAGCCATTCACAACTCTGGCCCGAGCTACATCACCAATCTTGTCTCCAAATATCACCCAAACCATCATCTCTGCTCCTCCCATGACCTCCTACTCTCAAGCTCCCTCGTCTCCTCCTCCCATGCTCGTCTCCAGGATTTCTCCAGAGCCTCTCCCATCCTCTGGAACTCTCTACCTCAACTTGTCTGCCTATCTCCTACTCTTGCTAACTTCAGGCAATCCCTGAAAACTCATCTCTTCAGGGAAGCCTACCACACCTCCAACTACTCTTTTACCTCTTCCATCAATTCATTCCCCACAGTTATAACATTTTGTACTACCTGCCACACCCTATTAGATTGTAAGCTCTTCTGACCAGGGCCATCTTGATCCTCTTGTATTTTATTGTATTGTAACTGTATTGTCTCCCTTTTACATTGTAAAGCGCTGCGTAAACCGTTGGCGCTATATAAATGCTGTATAATAATAATACCTGTAGGAGCCTATGCCTGAAAAAGCCAAAGTGTGCATCGACACATTGGCTAACATGGAGGGGAGTTTCTAGGCAGCTCAAAAGCTTGTAGGAGCCACTTCTTTGAGCTCCTTTGAACTTCAGTGTGCATGAGCACTTAGGCTGGATTCACACTAAAAACTGATGCGGCTGACAGCAGGGGTCCGGTGCGTTCCTGTTCTCCGTTTCAGGGGCAAATCAGGCCCAAATTTTTGTCTGAATTCGAACCTGAAACCGAGCCAAAGACGCACAGGACCTCTGTGCAATTTGCTCCGCAGCCGCCCCGGAGATGTGTGAAGCTGCTCCATTGAGAGCCGGGCACACTCTCCTTTCATACGAATGGGATGCGGAGAACCCACATCAAATTCGCATTAGTGTGAATCCAGCCTAAAAATGTTTTGTTTTCTGGTTGAGTTCAGTGGACATGTCTTATTCAAACTATGGCATGCCATTCCTATAATATTTTATGTCAGGTTTTATTATTTAATATCAAAACCTTCACAGCATTCTGTACATTATGTTCAATATCTATATTTTTTTCAAAATATGTTTCAGGTTGTTTTAAACAATTAAAAGGTATGGTAAAATCACAAATTGTATCCTACAGACTTTTTTTTTTCTTACGTTGCTAGAAAGTAATGCTTTATGCTGCGACTTTTATATATTTGTGTCTAAATGGTTTGTGCACCTATTAAGATTTTGTTTCTTGCAATGAAAACAAAATTGAATAGTAATTTTGTTTCATTAACAATATTAAAGTGAAGAATTCAGTTTGGTGTGTGGGGAAATAGCAATAAAGTTTTCAAGAAGAAAAAAATGGCTTTGTTCCTTCAATCCCTGGTTGAAATTAATTATAGCAAATGTTTATGAAAACATCTGTTCCATATAGTTATAAATTCTTAATTTTAGCATAGATGAGTCCAGGCTCTCTTTATTGTTTTGAAAGATAACAAACTCTGACAAATAAAAGGTATAGAAGAGAACACATTATGAATTTGCATTCGCGAGGCACCCCGTTTGCACGCTGCAATTTCGGCTCGAATGTGAGGTCCTGCCATTAAATAACAAATGAGAAATCTCTGAGGGAAGAGCAGCTTTGTGTTTTTTAGTCAACAAAGCACAGACATAAACAGGCCGCTTGTTTAGAGGAGTCTGTTCATTAGCATTGTGACAGATAGTACAATTTTAGGATTTTTGACAGAAAACGCAATGTTACTTTGAATATTTAGGGTTTATCGTTTACCATCAGTGCAGAGAATCTGTGCTAGCTACAAGCTGCCAATCTGGTTAATGTGTATTTTTTTTTCTACTTCGCCCGAAACCCAACTAGCTGTTCCATACAAACACAAGTTCACAAGTCTAAAGCAATGTTTCTCAACTCCTGTCCTCAAGGCGCACCAACGGGTCATGTTTTCAGGGTTTCCTTCTGATAAAATGGCTGTGGAAATTGCTAAGGCAGTGAAACTGATCAAATACCCTGTGTAAAATAACGGGCAGGCTGAAAACATGACTTGTTGGGGCGCCTTGAGGACTGGAGTTGAGGAACACTGGTCTAGAGAGCCATTAACCAATTCCAACAGAAAGACGTACACGCTAAATGTTTGTGAGAACACATGCTGCTAAGTCTAGCCATTAAAGTCAATGTAAACCCGATCAATAAATCTGAATAAAGCTTTAACATGTTGATGCTGCTGACCACGCTGTGCCCCCATCACATAGGCCTCCGATGAGGACTACAAGTGGTCATTTCAACACACATTAAGCAAACATGATCGATGTTGTGACCGTGTACATCGCTGGATTGGAAGGGTGAGATCTCGGTTATCACTGCAGATGAGATACCTATATTAACAAAAGCATTAGGACGCCTGCCTTTACACGCACATGAACTTTAATGGCATCCCAATCTTAGTCTGTACGGTTCAATATTGAGTTGGCCCACCCTTTGTAGCTTTAACAGCTTCAACTCTTCTGGGAAGGCTGTCCACAAGGTTTAGGAGTGTGTCTATGGGAATGTTTGACCATTCTTCTTCCAGAAGCACATTTGTGAGGTCAGGCACTGATGTGGATGAGAAGGCCAGGCTTACAGTCTCCACTCTATTCCATCACAAAAGTGTTCTATCAGGTTGAGGTCAAGACTCTGTGCAGACCAGTCAAGTTCCTCCACCCCAAACTCACTCATCCATGCCTTTGTGCACTGGTCCAAATCATTTAGTGGAGGAGGGAATATGGTGTGGGGTTGTTTTTCAGGCATTGGGCTTGGCCTCTTAGTTCCAGTGAAGAAAATTCTTAAGGTGTCAGCATACCAAGACATTTTGGACAATTTCATGCCCCCAAGAGAAGAAACGCATACCCACGCTCAAACTGCTATAAAAGAAGCTGTTAACAAATATAGACAATAGGATAAAAATTGCAACGCTTATTATACATTTTTAATAAAGGAAAATTGTCATCAGTCATAAATAGGTCATATCAGATAAATAAAATAAGTTCATATAAAAAGAATCAGTTCGTAAGACAGAAGCAGTTCCTCATTGGAAAGCAATGGAAGATTGAGGAGGGTATGAACCAGAAGAACCACCATCCAACTGGTGTTTCCAGTGGTGGTCCTGCTGGTTCATACCCTCCTTGATCTTCCATTGAAATTCAACAAGGAACAATTTCATTCTCCCAACTTTGTGGGAACAGTTTGGGGATGGCCCATTCCTGTTCCTAAATGACTGCGCACCAGCGCACATCCAAGGTCGATAAAGACATGGATCAGTGAGTTTAGGGTGGAGGAACTTGACTGGCCTGCACAGAGTCCTAACCTCAACCCGATAGAACACCTTTGGGATGAATTGGAGCAGAGACTGCAAGCCAGGTCTTCACGCTCACATCATTACCTGACCTCACAAATGCGCTTCTGGAAGAATGTTCAGACATTCCCATAGACACACTCCTAAACCTTGTTAACTCCCAGAAGAGTTGAAACTGTTATAGCTGCAAAGGGTGGGCCAACTCAATATTTAACCCTATAAACTAAGACTGGGATGCCATTAAAGCTCATGTGTGTGTAAAGGCAGGTGTCCCAATACTTTCAGTAATATAGTGTATAATTTGTTTTCAGTTGAAGCTGGCAAAAGTAATCCGAGTGGCTACTGAGCCCCTGGATTTCTTTTACAGGCAGTGGAAGGGTGTCCACCCCCACCCACCCACCCTTTACCAGGCTAAGAGATTGGAGAGCCTGGCAAGGATGCGACTGGCAGCATCCAGTTCCTGAGACACAGTGAGAGAAATAGATGTATTTCCTCCCCGTGTGTGATGTCATAAAACTGGAAGCGACAAGCATTTGGTTTTGGTCTCATGTAAACGAGCAGTAGCCTGCTTGTACAAGCATCAGATCAAATTGATCTTGATTTGATCTGCTGCTTTGGAGGGCAGAGGAGAGGTGCCCTCTCCATAAAGAAGACCATAAAGAAGACCTGTCACTGCCCATGCTATCACAAGGGATGCCGTTCATCCCTTGTGATAGCAATAAAAGTGATAAAAAAAAGTTAGTGTAAATAAAATAAATAATAACATTAAAAAAAAATAAAGCTCCCCATCCAATTATGCTCACAAACAAAGGCAAATGCACATATTGGTCCTGCACACATATGTAAATGGAAATTGCCTGACACATGTGAGACATCCCTGCAAACATTATAGCAAGAGCAATAATTCCAGCACCAGATCTCCTATGCTACTCTAACCTGGTACACTGTAAAGGCTTATAAAGTGTCACCTATGGAGATTTTTAAGTAAAAGAATAAAAAGAGGGTGCACCAGCCTTGCG
Organism: Glandirana rugosa; assembly: GCA_018402905.1. NCBI lineage: Eukaryota > Metazoa > Chordata > Amphibia > Anura > Ranidae > Glandirana > Glandirana rugosa. The sequence goes on along the minus strand of BLSH010438439.1, from coordinate 270,321 downwards.
CATTACCCAAGTAAAATTTATTAAAATCCAAAGGAAATCACTGGCTCTGAGGAAGGGGGGATCACTCCTTGAAACGAGTCAGCTTTTCATAGGGTCCTCCTGTGTGTTGGATATAGCCCTGATGACCTGGTTGCTGCTGGTCTCTTGTGGAATTTGATATGCCTTCATTTCTATTTTGATTGTGAGAATATTTTTTTCCTTTCGATTTTAATAAATTTTACTTGGTTAATGCACAAGGATGGTGTGCCCTCATTTTATTCTTTTACAGTGTTTCCTTCGGGTGTCCCCAGGCCCTTGGAGGGCAGCAAGGCCTGTGCTTCCTTTGTGATCCATCAGAATTTCATGCCACTTCCATTGCCATTGCAATGCTTTTGAGCGCAGGAGATTTTCTGTTTGACAGAGATTTTTAAGTACCATAGTTTTGCATCATTCCACAAGCAAGTGCAATTTTAAAGTGTGACATGTTAGATATCTATTTTACCAGACAATTGGGTATTCTATTGTGTTTTTGTACATTAAAATTCAGTAAAGGGCATTTTTTTTCCCCAAAAAATTGTGTTTGAAAAAGTGCTGCGCAAATATCATGTGACATAAAAATTGCAACACCCACCATTTTATTCTCTCGCGCCTCTGTTTAAAAAATAGATAATGCTTTGGGGTGCTAAGTAATTTTCTAGCAAAAAAATGTTGATTTTGTAAGAGAGAAGAGTCAGAATAGGCCAGGAGTTGAAGTGGTTAAGAAATGCCATTTAGTCATTGCTGGAGTACATGTAGACAGAAAGTGGCTGCAAAAAAAGCTATAGAAATCCTTGGCACAGGATCAAAAAGGTAAATTGTTTCAATATATAAAAAATGAATTTTTTATGAACACAGGGATTTAATAAAATACATTTAATTCAGTTAGGGCTTACACCTACTTAAATGTAAGTGCTCCCAGCGATTATCTTGGTATACAAGCAACCATCTTGTTTTTTTTGTTTTTTTTTTTACCAGTCAGTGCTGGAGAAAGCAATGTTCAGGCAAATATTAACTTATTATTTTCTCTGCTTGACTCCACCTATACATAATATAGCTCTCAGCTTCATTAATAATTACACCAATGTGGGGTTTATTTTTATTTTAGCAGCAAGGAAGGAATTATTCCCTGCTTGCAGACCATGTATAAAAAGTGTGACTACAGCCCACAGCAACCAGTCAGAATTCTTGCTTTAAACCAGTAGTGAAGAAATGACAGTTGGGTGCTGCAATGGGCAGTAAGACATTTTCTTGCTAGTGCACCTTTTATGCATAGGCCTAACCCCCGCCCCAATCTTAAATTGCCAACCTGTCATGTGTGAGTGCAGAAAACAAACCAAACCATTCTTTCATGTGTAGTAGATCTACAACTTAACCCACGGGCAAAGCCACAGATGTGCTACCTGTCTCTGCCCCTAGACATTTGCTGCACCACTATTTTCCACCCCAGAGGTCAGGTTAGTATTAGCTGCCTATAGAAATTAGTGGGATCCAATCAGAGTGCACATGGCGAGAGAGACCTTTTTGATTGGCCAACTGCTTTGTTGCCTCAAGGCTTGTTCACACTATGTTCAGAGACCTGTGTTTTTCTGCATCACATCAACAAGGGTTTTTGCAAGGGCTCATAAAAAAATGTTTTTTATGAGCCCAGTTCTCACCACAACAGAGTGTAGAAGTACAGAGTAGACAGGTATGGAAAAATGCAGCAATGCTGCATGTTTCTGCCCCGCATCAAAGCCCACATGTAGTTTGTGTCTGTCTCTGTACCACAGCTTCCCTATTGTGCAAATAAATGAATGAAATGTCCATTAACATCCCTTTCAATAAAGGTAAACATTGATTTGCATTGTAAAAACACAGTGCTCCCCCCCCCCCCCAAACAAACAGCAACCGACAGCACGCTAAAATGAACCGGGCAGGCTGATGCAAACCATCCTTAATCTTTCTGATAGTTAAAGGAGACAGACTAATGCAATTTACAGTACTGTTCCACAGTTAGATTAATATTTTTAAATATACATTTATATAGCTATTTAACCACTTGTCGACCACCCCTTAGCAGATTTACTGCTACAGGACAGGGCGGCCATGCAGGATCACGTATATACTGTATATGTGATCCTGCACTTCTGGGTATTGGGCACTAGAGTGCGCCGCCAGCAGCTCGCTCCCGTTGTGATTTTACACAACGGGAGCTGATCAGTGGATCCCGCAGACCCAATGTCGGCAGGCACCTGCTGATCATTCGGTACACTGACAGAATGGTAGTCTGCCTATGTAAATAAGGCAGATTGCCATTCTGTCAGTACAGAAGCTATGGATCATGTAAAGCAGAAACACCAACCCATGTCTTCCGCTAGTAAAAGCACCTCCCCCACTACACTGAAACATTAGGTAGGTACACAGTTAACCCTTTGATCGCCCCTGTTAACCCCTTCCCTGCCAGTGTCCTTAGTACAGTAATAGTGCATATCTTTAGCACTAATCACTGTAATAATGTCACTGGTCCCCACAATAGTGTCAGGTAGGTGTCCGATTTGTCCGCCGTAATATCGCAGTCCCGCTATAAGTCACTAATCACCGCCAATACTAGCAAAAAAAATAACTAAAAATATCCCATAGTTTATATATGCTATAACTTTTGCGTAAACCAATCAATATACGCTTATTGGGATTTTGTTTTACCAAAAAAAAAAATAGTGGTTCAATTTTTTTACATTTTTTTTATTGGATGTGTTTTAGAGCAAAAAGTAAAAAATATATATTTTTTTTCAAAATTGTCCATCTTTCTTTTTTTTTAGCACAAAAAAAAAAAACACAGAGGTGATCAAATACCACCAAAAGAAAGCTCTATTTGTGGGAAAAAAGGATATAAATTTTATTAGAGTACAGCGTCGCACAACTGAGTAATTGTCAGTTAAAGTAACACAGTGCCGTATCCCAAAAAAATGGCCTGGTCATGAACGGGGGTTAATCATCCAGAGGGGAAGTGGATAAAGGGTTATAGAATCTAAAAAAAAAAATCGATACAAGTTTGGTATCCCTGTAATTGGAACTAATAGAAGAAAATGATGACCGTTGACTTGAGACAGAGTAGCAAAAAAGTTTGTTTGTAAGTCTCAGGAACAACTGAAGACAACTTTCCTTTTCACATTTTCTGTATTTTCGTTAACAAATGTAATGGACATAAATGAAGACGTTATGCTTCTAAAAGTATGCTACTGCAAGAAAGCTGAATTGTGGGGTTTTTGAGTAACTAGAGCAGAAGAAAAAGCAGTTGAATCCGAAGCAAATTTGATGTACGATCTGCTTGACCTGACCACAGAGGACCTTAGCACAGGATGGCATGAAGAGTACAGCAGACTAGGGGTTAAATGGTGGGTTGGAAGGTAAGGTCTTCCTTTAGAGGTTCAACTAAGAGTAGTGTTTGGGGGGATACCTGTCAACAAATAACTGGGAAGTATTAAACCGTGCTTTAGATCCGGGCATGATTAGTTTTATTTTTGTACTTTTTTAATTTGTGCTACAGTTTTTCTTTGTCCTCTTCCCAGGGATTCGCGGGGGTGACAGCAAATGTACCAACGATGTCATTATATCATGATAAATCTTGTATAATTTATTAATTAGAAATAACTTTAGGTTGGTATCTTTTTGACCAGTTCATAACCTTAAAATAAAAAATATATATATTTTATGCTACTGTAAACAGCAGTGAGGGACTATAGAATAAAATACAATATCAAACCAAATGCATACTGCAAACGCAAAATCTAATAATGGCATTTTTACAATGTTAGCGTATTATGCATTGGTCTAATTTGCCTCCATCTTTTTCAGCATCAACACATCCATAAATTCTTCAGAATTTTATAAGGAAGTTATACATTTTCTAATTTTTAAAATATAACACAGTAAGGTAAACCAAAGTAAATACTAGTAACAAATGTAAAAGTAACACAAAAAAATGAATTATGATACAATAGTAGGGGACAGTATAGCAAATATTCATATTTGAATAAAAAAGTTTTAGGATTTATCTAACCTTTATGTATGCCAAGGGGCTGCAATATTTTTTTTTCCCCAATATGAATACCTTTATCATTTGTATTATATTTTCAATTTGTGATTTTCTGCATTTCCCAGTTTGATCAAGAGAGGGTACTAGAGAGTTTAAGATGACTTCAATAGCAGCATGTTCGGTTTAAGAGTTGATCTACTGCTCTTTTTTGGAGTTCCTGAACAACACCCTTTCAACAGTGTTAAACTCAATTTACACCAAATACACTTTTAAAATGATTAAAAAGAGCAAGCTCCAGGCAGTGTTCAGAAGCTGAGAATAATGCCACCAGCAAAGAAATTAAGTGCACTACACTTCTGATATTTATAAAATAATTATTAGGACATAAAGTTGATGTGGCAGATTGAACTTCAGGATTTTTTTCCAAGGAAAATCAACTTTAAAACAAGCAGATCGGCACAGTAACAGCAGGCATCATTGGCAGTTTTAAGTCATTTTCACATGATACCTCGGGCTTTCTTTACCAAGATAACTTTTTCATCTGCTCTGTTACTGGTTGGGTGAGAATGAATTCTATGATTTGTGTAATGTGTAAACTTGTTTATCAGGGGTGTACAGACTACAGGTTCAGCATTTACTATATGTGTATTTCTTCCCCTATATAATTAGGAATTAACAAAAATCTTTAATGTTAGGTTCATTAAATAATGGTGGAAAATAAAATAGTAAAAATAATTTAAACTACTTTATCTGCCATTTGTCATCTTTCATAGCAAGATGAGCACAGAATTGTTCTTGAATCCGATTTCCACTTAAAGGGGAATTTATAGTGTTTCCATTTTATTTAGATTGTGAGATACTTTCTCGAACACCCATTTTTCTGTATATATATATATATATCTATATAGATATAGATATAGATATATATCGATATAGATATATATATATATATATCTATATATATATATATATATCTATATAGATATAGATATATATCTATATAGATATAGATATATATATATATATATCTATATAGATATAGATATATATATCTATATCTATATATATAGATATATATATCTATATATATAGATATAGATATAGATATATATATATATATATATAGATATATATATATATATATATCTATATATATATATACACACACACACACACATATATACACACACACACACACACTGTGCTTGCTGAAATACAGTATATGTTCCCTTTAAAGAGCCAATACATCTTACATGTCAATGTAAACACACTATAGGCCAGGGGTAGGCAACCTCGGCACTCCAGCTGTAGTGAAACTACAAATCCCATCATGCCTCTGCCTCTAGGAGTCATGCCTGTGATTGTCAGGGTCTTGCAATCTCTCATGGGACTTGTAGTTTCCCCACAGCTGGAGGACCGAGGTTGCCTACCCCTGCTGTAGGCCTTAAAGCCATCTGAACAGCGGGTTAGAGTTCCAACTTCTGTTTTTAAAGGTAAAGTTCACGTTTATGTAAAAAAAAATAAAAATAAATGCACATAAGTATTTTTGCAGGTAAAAAAAAAAATGCATTTATTATTTTTTTTTATTACACAGGAGCCTGCAAAGTATTGCATCTCCGATCAGTAGGCCATGCAATTACAGGCTCCTCCACATTCTCCCTGCAGCTTTCTGCCCATACCTCCTTACGGGCTTTCAGTTAGAAAACTGGCGAAAGTGTCATTAGACTATGAATATGCTGATCCGCACACTTGTGGTATATTGAGAATTACAAGCCGTCTGCTTCAGTGGCAGACAGGACTTGTAGTTTCTTCATTCACAGATCTCTGTAAATGAGTGACACAGTCACGTTGATTTTAAATGTGACAGAAGCTACAGGGAAGAGGAACCCTGCCCTCTGTCACAGAGATGGGGAGGAACTCAGGGGGTGAGGTTAGTTAGTCCTTAGCAACATGTTGCATGTTATACCCTAAATACAGGTGTAACATGTTGCTAAAGGTGAACATATCCTTAAAGCGGAGTTCCACCCAGAATGTTTTTTTTTTTTTGGCATCCACTCTTTTAATACTTAATAGATGTAACCTTTTGTTTTCTTACTTTCAAACCGCCTAGTAATTATTTTTTACTCACAATTTTGTTTCTCTCACTGCTGGACTTTTCCATTTTAGGTGAGGGCATCTGAAGCCCATCCGTAGTCTCCTGGCATCTCTTCCTGAAAGAAGTGCATGGTGGGTAACCATCATGCACTCTTTGAGCTCGGTCCGCTTTAAATCATGTCATTTCCTGTCTGGAAATAACACGATTTTACAGTACAGGGTAGCCCACTGTCTCCTGGGAAATGATGAGTCAAATCTCCCAGGAGGCCAGGGGAAGCAGGAAGTGAGGAGAAGAGCCTAGGACCTAATAGGGACAGATTACAGAGACCACCTAGCAAAAAGCGACATAGGGTGAGTATAGATTTTTTTTCCTTTAAAGGTAAGTCTATATAGGCAAAGGACTTGAATGATGTAAAAAAAATTTCTGGGTGGAACTCCGCTTTAAGGCTGAGTTCACACTGTCGTGCGGAGTGGCCCGCAGCAGGGGTCCGGTGTGTCCCTGTTCTCCATTTCAGTTCCGATTTCGGTCCGGATTTTTGGCTGAATTTGGACCTGAGACTGACCAGAAGACGCACAGGACTTCTGTGAAATTCACTCCGCAGCCATCCTACAGCTGTGTGAACCGGCTCCATTGAGAGCCGGTCACATTCTCCTGACATGCGAATTGGATGCGCACAATAGTGTGAACCCAGCCTTAAGGAAGTTGGGGACTAGGGACCTCTCCACATAACTTGATTTTGTGAGAGCCCTGTGGAACACTATTACATTTTAAAAAACCCTGAACCTTTTATGTGGACCCACTTCTTTTAGTAGTTGAACAAATTTGAATTTTTCAGTCTTTTCCATAGTGTTCTGATCCTCCTCTGTGTAATATATTATAGATATAGCAGATTATAATTGCAGGTGTTTTTTTTAGGTAAAGAAATTGCTTTAGGACTTGTACATCTTTCAAAGTGGATGCATAAATTAAATGACATAATAATAATGCCCAACATCTTGGTAAGCATGAATGCAATTTGCGCAATCTTGCAAGTCAATGGTGAACTTGCCTAGGGTTCATGGACATCCACAGTAATGCCAGGTGTGTTATAATATCCTTCTTTGTGCAAAAGGGTCATGTGAAGGTTTTATCAGGAAAACTGAAATGGGAGGATATGAGATGATTTCATTTGCTCTTAAAAAACAGCAGAAGGAAGTAAAAAGTTATGGCTGTATTTGCAAAGTTGCTTGATTTAGCATGATAAAAGCACTTGTTCATTAATGTTGATTTTGATTCTTGCTATAATAAATTAGGCATTGCCTTTCTGAAGTATCCTTGCAGCGCTTTTTTTAAAATTTATAGTCTATAATTTAATTTTAACAGTACATTTACAATGTTTTCTGCACTTTGAATATTACAGTTGGAAACCCCTTACTAAATAAGCATACGTTAGCATAAACCAGTACTTAAAAATAAAATCTGCTATTTATATCAAATAAAAAACATTAGACATGTTAAAACTAGCACAGCCTGAAAAGTGGGCAATTAACATGTTTTCCAAAATGCATTTAATCATATTATTAGGTTGCCTACGTTTTATTTTGTGAAAAAAAAAATGCCTGATTTTGTTAATTTTCGTTAAAGTGCAAAAACTGTCCATTTTCAGCCTTTTCAGCTTTTTTTGTATGAATTCTGCGCATTCTGAAAATTCCTGTGTAGCTGTACTGCTGCTCTACATTTATATTACCACCTACTGTGCCAGCTTAGCAAATGGACAACACAGTCTAATAATTAGTTGCTATTAACTTGTTTAATAGCAATAGCAAATTAATTTCTGTATAAGCAGAAAGGTGAAAATGTGTGCAAAGGAAATGGATTGAACACATTTCGATGCATATATTATATAGATCATATGCTGATTACATGTAGTGTGAAGCCTTCAGGGCACCATTAAAGTAGGGAAGGTGAAGAGGGAGAGGTGCAATTTATACCTGGATAAGGATTACTTAAAATAAAAACAAGCAAAAAAAAAAAAAGAAAAAGAAAAACTACAATAATGTTGTTATTGTGACTTTAAAAAAAAAAAAAAATCATGGTTAACGGAGTTTGAAAAGTGTACTTTTTTTCTGGCTTTAACAGTCATTGATAAAAATGCTAGCTATCTAGCATGTTGTTTTATGTTCCTCATTGACATACGATGATGGATAGATCATGTATGGACCGCCCAGCAGCCGAATCATCTTTGTTTAAGTAATCTTTGTATCACTTAATATGCACTCAGATATTGCATGGGTGTGCATGTTTAAAGTTTGTAGGTTTAGTATGTTTGTTTAGTTTGTAAACATACTGTGTATAGGGAGATTTACTAAAACTGGTGCACACAGAATTTGGTGCAGCTGTGCATAGTAACCAATCAGCTTCTAACTTCAGCTTGTTCAATTAAGCTTTGATAATAAGCCTAGGTTCACATTGGAGCGATTTGTCATGCAATTTGAGAGATCAAATCGCATGACAAGTCGCAGCATATTGGCAGCAATGGCACTGTTCCAATCGGTGCAACACCGATTTGCAAAAGTAGTTCCTGCACTACTTTTTGCCAATTTCAGGTGCGATTTCAATAGACATCGGTGTATGAAGCCACACAGATGTCTATCAAGTAGCACCTGAAATCGCGCTGACCTTGCTACTTTGAAATTGCGCTTCAAGTGAAGTAGCAGCGATTTCAAAATAGCAATCAATGTGAACCAGGGCTCAAACCTGGAAGCTAATAGGTTACTATGCAATTTTTGTGCGCACCAGTTTTAGTAAATCTCCCCCAGTGGGTTTGATTTACTAAAGGCAAATAGGCTGTTTATTTTTCAAAGGAATTTGCAATGGGATTTTCTTCAGAGCCTAATAAATGCAGTTAAATTTCCCTTTACAAGCAATACCCAATCATGTGCAAGGAAAAAAAAATAAAAACTGATTTTTGCTTGAACATGATTGGGTGATGGACATTAGCAGAGCTTCACCTCATCCACTATGCTCTGGGGAAAATGTCCTTGCACTGTGCAACTTGCAAAGTGATCAGATTATTTGCTTTTAGTAAATCAACCCTCGTACTGTGGGAATATATGGGTATCTAGCAAAACAGTGTTTTTTAAAGTCTGGTGAGAGGTGTACTATCAGTAATCCCTTGTACTATCCAAGTACCAACGTACTAGAAATGATCACATGCCATGATCCAGTTAGGGCATTATCTTTTCCAAAATATCTGCTGAAACTGCCCTGTCCCAGGGGGGCCCATAGTGGTGTAAAAGGGCAACCGCCAAAGAGGCTTTCTGCATGGAAAGGTAATCAATGCTGCAGGATGTGGCTGCCCTTCACCAGTCTTATCAGTCAGGGTGACAACACTGCAAGCTTTGTCATTCTACAGGAAATGTGTTAGTGACAGTATTACCGGATTAAAAAAAAAATGAATGCAGCCACCACCTCTAACAAGTGATAATCTGCATCATATTATATGTTTGTTTTTGGGTTTAGATTCCTTTTAAATGCTAGAATTACTTTAGTGTTGGGATAAGTTAACCTAGGTACACACGGTCCAAAAATGGTAGTTTCTGCAGTTACCGGCCTACTTTTGGGCCATGTGTATAGCTCCTCATTCTACAGTCGAAAGAGCATGCTGGAAAACCAGCAGCTGATCAGCGCTTTTAGCCAATAGCTATGAACACTGACCGATGTGTTCTGGTCTGTGTACAACTCACCACGCTGACGTTGTTTGGATCTGCAGATTCTTATGGTTTTAAAATGTTTTTTTTTCTGGATTTTTTGATATTTTAAAATAAACCACCATTGGTTTTACACTATATGGCGACTTTTCCTTCTTCCTCCATATTTTTACTGCGAGTGACTAGCGGAGCGCAGTAAGGACCAGGGGACACCCTCCAAGCAGCCTGTACTGTATGCTGTTCCGGGGGATCGATCACTTTTATTATCTACACATGTGATACTAGGCTCTTATAATGTGGAGCCTAGACTTCTGGTAACCTATACCTCATCATGGTAGAAGGTGCACGGAATGGTGTTCACAGCATCATTTCCTGCCCAAAGTCACTTTATTTGAAGACACTTTTAACTTATTAATTATCAACACTTTATAGACTGTCTGATTTATAATTGCATTTCATGTTCGCCATTTATTTGCGCTTTATGAGCGCAGACATCTTTTGGTATTTATATTTTGTACACAAAGGTTCTATTGTGTAAATGCCAGCTGCAACTTACTTTTTACTTTTAAGGAAATTTATTGCTTATTTTTCATTATTTGTTACACCTGCGCAATAATTACAACTTTGCTTTTTATACACTGGTAGGGGGCAGTCCCCCAGTAAGAACACAATCGCACAGCGGGGAGATCTCTGTATTAACATCGGATAGTTAGTACAGCAGCTGCCTCAGTTTTTTTCCTTCAACCCAGTGGGCAGGGAAAAACTGAGCAGGTGTACCGGACATTAGCTACAGAGAACAACGCCTTGGAATTTTTAATTGTTGTTGGTACTGAAAGCAGATAAGTTGGTCTTCTGGCATCAACAACTTAAGCCTCGTACACATGATGCGACGGTCGTACGACCGGGGGTCTAAAATGGTATGTTGGCTGTTGTGTCTCGCATACCGACGTGCACTAAGCAATCGTACGACCAAGCCTAACGTGGTGACGTGCTATGAGCGTATAAAGAGGAAGTTCAGGTGCATGCGATTTGTGAATTAGGAACTTAGGTTTACACGAACGGACACTTCCGGGCGTTCCTGACTTCTGAGCATGCGTGTTTTGCATGTACAACTTGTTGGACCAACTTCTCTGTTCACACGATACAACGGTCGTACAACAAAAGTTTTCTAGTCTGCTCATCCAACTTCTGTTGTACGACCGTCGCACGTCGGCTGTTCTAATCATGGGTACTAACAGTCAGATGATCCTACAACAAGCTGTTGTGCGACTGTCGCACCGCGTGTACGGGCCTTAAAAAGACTTATCAAGCTACCTCATGCTGTTGTTTTTATTACCTGAGCAGCCATCTCTTCATCTCTTCAGATACTATGACATTTAAAGAGAACTATTTTTCCAAATGGACTGTTTTTTCTACTACTGAATAAACAGTGTATGGAAGAGGGAATAGCTCTCTGCAGTGGCACACCAATAAAAACTTTTAATGGGCAATTACATTTTCGGACAAGCAGAAAAACAGTGGTTAAGCAAAAATGTTTTTAGCTTTTGATCAAGTAGGTGAGGCATAAAGGCTTACCATATTTTTACATATTTTTGTTGGTTTCTCAGATGGGATATTTGCTTTTGTTTCCTGAAATCAGGGAGTAATAGGTGATCTCTCAAAAGGTAGAGGATATCCCCCTTCAGAGACAGCTGTCACCCAAACAGGTTTTCCCTTTGGAAAAGTTTCCTTATCTTCTGTTACTGAACAAATCAAACATTTTAGATTTCCCTTTGTTTTGGAGACAATGGTCACCAGGACCAACAGCGAGGGTGAATCTTCTTAGAGGAGTTAACTATTCTAAAAAATACAAAAAAAAAAAGTTTGCTGTCCTCTATGCTTTGTGATGGGTGGAACCCAAGTTGTCATGAAAGATAATATTTATGACATCATAGTAGCAGGGACAGTATTTAAGTAGTAGGAACATAGTAGTAGGAGCAGTCTTTAATCACTGGAGATATGATGCATCCCAGAAGAGGATGTTGGGATGTAGAAAATAGCATTCAATGTAAGGCAAGTCCTATTTCTGTCTCCTGTTTCTCTGATCCGAGCTGCCTGACTTGCTAAATTCAGATGCATTAATATAAATAATATTTAATATTGATATTTAACCAGCAGTCTTCAATTGAATTTTATAAGCACTCAAACTGCTAATTAATACACAGAATAAATAAGACAGTGATTATTTGAATCAGTTGAACTCCTTAGTGAGTACTTTAGAAAAGAACCTGCAATCAAACAGCCATCAGTAAGCAAGCACTGCTAGGTGTCACAGAGCCTCTCTGAGGAAACAGACAAAATAAAGAATTGAAATGTCCTGTTTACACAGAAAAGAATTCTGCTATTTATCATATGGAAGCATACGTGCACTTGTAAACAGCATTTTACAGATTATATCTTTAGACTTTGCTATAAATATGTATATGTTTATCACGTACATATTGATATGTTAAGTCGTCTTTATTCAATAAAAATGTGGAAGCTTTGCTTATAATAAATTATTTAAAAGAGGTTGGTAAAGTGAACATTATGCCTATTATCAGGAGCCAATACATGAGAAAAATGTAGACTGGTATAACTATAACGACAAGCCTGAAAAATTATGAATAAAAATGATCAACTGATAATAAATACCAGATTGATACCAAATACACCAATGCACAGAACGATGTAATCTACCAGAAGACAGAAATTTTTGATTTAGGCTGGGTTCACTGCCTCTAATTTGCAATAGCAGGAGATTTTGATTGGCACTCTATGGAGCCGGTTCACATATCTCCGCTGCGGCTCCGGTGAGAATTTGCACAGTCAACAGTCTTTTGGTCTGTTGTAGGTCCGAAATCAGCCAAAAATCCGGGCTGATATTGGACCTGAAACAGTGAACCAGGACGCATCGGACTGCTGGGAGCCGCATGCAAATATGGTGTGAACCCAGCCTAACTCAGGGCCTGAAATTCAACTTTTAACTACCAGGAGTATTCTGTGCCTTCATGACCAGGTTGGTCAAATGGTTTTAAATGATTTACTTTAGATTGTTTTTTCAAATGGCTACAAAATGTGTGGCTGGCATAGCTGTCCCCCTTTAACTGCCCCTAATAGTCTTCCTATGGAAGACTTTTGTGAAAATGTACACACACCCACCAGGCAAGTGTGTACGTTTGTGCCCATTGGGGGGGAGGGGGGGGGGCAGAGTGGCCAATAAGATGCAGCACAAGCAGCCTGCTTTGAGGTTCTTTTTGTCTGACTTAAAAGATAGTTCACCTTTAGTAACATGCTACACCCATATTTTGGATGTAATAAGTAACATATTACTAACTGAGCAGCCCCACATCCCCGAGTCTCCATGGTGACCGTGGGCCGAGGATCTTCTCCCCGCATCCCCTGTCACAATTTAAAAAAAAATGTGGAAAAGTGGGGCTGTGAATGGGAGCTACAACTACTGTCAGCCATTGTGGATGACGGCTTGTACTTCTCCATTAACTACCAGGGCACTGATAAGTGCGCTACATAGTTCATGGACCCTTTCTCTCATTTGTAATTACTGTAATTTGGTAATTACGAGGTACGGGCAGACAGCTACACTGACAGTTTGCAGGAGAATGAGATTGCACCAGCGATCTGCTGATCGCGAGTGCAATGCTTTACAGGCTCCTAATAAAAAAATAATAAATGTACATTTTTTTACCTGCAAAAATGTATCCTTTAAATCTGTGACAGAGCCATTCAGAAAAGTAAGAGTCATTTCTTTGTCTCATTCACTTGTATTAGTGCGGCATGAGCTATTGAGTCATGTTAAAAAAAGCTTCTCATGACAGATGGTAGGGAAGAATGAGTTAAGGGTCATACACACAGGCCGAATATTGGGTGACATTTGGCTCATGTAGACGGCAGCCAGTCTGACAGAAGCCAGGAGTTCAGCCAGTTTCTGTCAAAGGAGCTTGACCAAAACAGGTCTGCCTATTGGTATCCAATAGTGTTCTGATAGTGGTCCACCCGTCAGAACACAAAAGCTTAGCAGGGGAGATCGCTGTACTAACATCACATAGTTAGTACAGTGGCTCTTCCTGAGTTCTTAAGTTTTTTTTTTTTGTTCTGGGTTGAATGAAAAAAACAAAAACAAAATAAAAAACGTGTGTGTACTGGGCTTAAGGAGCTTAGAACTCTGCCTGCTGACTGAATAGAATACATAGCATGTTCATGGAATATGTATTTCATACTTGACTAAAAAAAAAAGAAAAGAAAAAACATTTTTAAAATGTTTCTTTTTTCAGTCCTGACAATAATACATAAAATATATACACAACCCCTAGATCATAAAACCATTAAGTAAATGATGATTCACTTACTTTTGGGCAAATGTAGAGGTTGTCTGTTTAACTCTGATTTTCAGCTCCTTACTATACACATTCGCTTTTCAGTGCACCTCTTCACCAATTTCTCTCTTCATTGCTCAGCTACATGCTGTCTTAGTGCAGTTAAGTTAAAAACTGATTTTTTATGAGTTGTCCATCAAAGTAAACTAGTCACAAGAAAAAGTGGTCATGTTGTCATTATCAGTTTACGGTTAGGTACCACAAGGTGCATGCACATATCTTTAATTTCCCCCAAACCACCTAGGCAAAGTCAATAGACAAACAGTAAATTATTTTGTAGTCAGGGCTCTGTTGATCAACCCCCCCCCCCCCCCAAACACTTGCAATGCACTTGTTTCTATATGGGATCAGTCAGATGGTGGTCATGGATTATTTTGGTGCATTACGCAACAGATAGAAAATGAATGGACTTAAGAAAACATATTGTTTTTAATGCATCATTGCATCCTGATGTACTGCATAAAAGAAATGGGCATGCCGTATTTTTGGTTTGTTGACCTGGGATTCAAGGAGACTGAATAGGTCCCTACTAAATGAAAAAAACAACTTACACAAAAATGCATTGTTTTAGGCTTCATGTACACTGGCAGCTCCTAAACTTGAGTTTAGGAGCTTTTGGTGTTTTTTTTTTTGCCAAAGTTCCTAAACTCAAATCCATAAAAGCCCATGTGTCTATGTACAGTATATATAGGCTTTCAGCAGAGTTTAGAAGCTGCTGCATTTAGGTGAGGTTAAACCTGAACGCAGAAGAATCGCGTTCAAGATAGGAACGCTTTGTTGCATTGGCTCCAAAAAGAACCACAAGCACTTTGTTGACAATCCTACTATATTACGCTAGGAAACTAATTATGCTCTCTTGGAAAAAGTCTACTTCTCTGAATTCTACAGTGTGGAAAGCCATCATAAATAAGGCTGCTCCCTTGTACAAGGCTACTTATGTTAGTAGGGTATACCACTAAAATTTGATAAGGTATGGGGTAGCTGGATGAACAGCACATCTACGTTATCGGGTTGATCTGGGAGAGCCATAATTGACATTTATGGGAGGTAATTCATATAATTCATATAGTATGAGGGAAAATACTACCTGAGGGGGATGTAATATTGGTATAGGCATACTCTGGGTAATGAGACCACTATTATGGATCATACAGACGTGCAGGTGCTTGAGGTCTTAGATCCTGTAATTCTGCTTGGGGGTCGGGGTACTGGGGTCACTTGTACAAGGGTCGAAGAAGCATAACATTTGTATTGTTCAGCAGCCATGTTGGGCTGCAAGATCTTGTGCTTTTTATGTTGTTTGTCTATTATTGCAAAACTCAATAAAGAAAAAAAAAAAAAAAAGATAGGAATGCTTTAACTGCTGGACGTGGGCAAACGCAAAATGCGGCACAAATGCATTTCAGAGTCGGCTAGTGTACATGTAGCCTTAAGCTGACTGCATACTGTGAGTTTGTTTTTTTCCATTCAACAAGTGGGCTGAATGGAAATAAAAAACCTCATAGATGCCTGCATCCACACAACTGAGGTAGATGCAGAGATCTCCCCTGCTGTGCTATTTTATTCTGACAGCGGGGACTCCCCGTTGTCAGAATACACGGATCAGCTTGGCAGCAATTGGCTGCAGTGGCTGATCGAATACTGGTTTTCCAGTAGGACCGCTTGACAGAAGCCGGTCTAATGATTGGATTGGATTGAGAGGGCTACGCACAGCACGGTTCCTGCTGAAATGGCCAAATTTCGATACATTTGTGTTTAAGCTTTGGGAAAACATGTGATAACCCAAGACATTTCAAACAAACCAGTTTAATATAATAAGATGAAATTGCCCCAATCTCTCTAAGCAAAATAAATTAGCCTCAGATTTTTTCAAACTTCTGTGTGAGTTTATTTCCACTAGTGTTTTCTGTGATTGGCATTCACAAAGAACATATGACTAGGAGCTCCACTAATTGTCTCAAGCCTGGTACACAAGTAGCAGCACAATCATCATAGTGGAGAACTCAGTGTTAATCCAGGCACCACAGTCCCCTTCCCTCCTACTTTCAATATCATCAAAAACAAAAATAACAAAAGAAAGATTTTTATCACACAATGGTACTTAAATGCCCCAAACAAGGTATGTACATGGACGTCCTGGACTTTGAGTGGTGATATCTGAATCATGCCGGCAGCTACAGGCATCATTCAGATATAATTTTTTCTGACCAGCGATTCCTTGAAACATAAGAACAATCATAGTGGCAATTCAGCCGCTTGATCGTTCTTATAAGCAGCAGGAGGGGACGTCCCCCCTCTCGCTGCTCTCCGGTGCTTCTCCGGGGCCGCCCGTACGATCGGCGACCCGGAGAAAGAATCTGACGCTGCTGGAAGTTGATCAGAGAGATGACTGGTAACCATATGATCCTCGGAGGCCTGGGTGCGACGTTCTAACTCTAAACATGTACCCTGTAAAAAAAAATTAAGGCGTCGCCTATAGAGATTTTTAAGTACCAAAGTTTGGCGCTATTCCATGTGTGTTCGCAATTTTAAAGCGTGACATGTTAGGTATCTATTTACTTGGTGCAACATCATCTTTTATAATATAAAAAAAAAAAAACGGTTAACTTCACTGATTTGTTTTTTTTTATTCATGAAACTGTTTTTTCTTTTACAAAAAAAGCGTTTGAAAAATTGCTGCGCAAATACCGTGTGACATAAAAAGTTGCAACAATTGCCATTTTATTCCCTAGAGTCTCTGCTAAAAAAAAAATATATATAATGTGTGGGAGTTTAGAGTAATTTTCTAGCAAAAAAAAATATGATTTTTACATGTAGGAGAGAAGTGCCAAAAATGGCCCGGACGGGAAGTGGTTAAAGTGGTTGTTAAGCCACTTGTATAAAATGCTCCCATTCTCTCTGTATTAGTGCAATAAGTTCCCCTGTGCCTGTGTTATAACATATATATACATATCTGCATAGATAACACACAGACTTCCTAGGATCAGTTGTCTTTCTCTCTCCTCTGCTCAGCAAAGAATTCCTGAGGATGGGGCTGAGCACTGCTGCTGACGTCAGCAGGAGAGAGAGCCGTGTGTAGGAAGCCAGTGTGTTATCTATACAGATAAGAATATTTATGATACAACACGGACACAGGCAAACTTATAATTCAGAGGGCATAGGGGCTTTAAAAGTTAATTATGAGAGCAGAGAAGAGACTCTATGTACTGACAGGGAGAGGGAGGGGGGAGTGGGGAGTTGTAGACAGGCAGAGGAGAATAGGAGAGCTGCTAGTGACAGACTGCACAGACCACTGTCTCTCAGGATCAGCTAATATGATAGGGGAGTCAGCACTCAGGGGGAAGTCATGACCAGGCATTATCAAACAGGTATTTTAGGGGATACAGAGAGATCATTTAAAAAGCAAAAGCACCATGCTGCTAATTACACATTAACCACTTCAGATCCGCGCTATTGCCGAAGTACGGCTCCAGCGCGGATCTGAAATGCCGGGACGTCGTCCCCTGTGCGCGCTCCTCACGCGCCCCCTGGCGGCGGTGCGCGTTCTGTGACAGGGGACATGACAGATCTACTGATCCCTGTCACTGGAATCAGTTAGATCTGTTCTGTTATATTTAACCCCTTCACTGCCCCCTGCAGGTTAACCCCTTCAATGCCAATGACATTTACACAGTAATCAGTGGATATTTAAATTTCTGATCGCTGTATAAATGTCATTGGTCCCAAAAATGTGTAAAAAATGTCCGACATGTCCACTGCAATATCGCAGTCCCGATAAAAATCGCAGATCGCCGCCATTACTAGTAAAAAAAAAAAAATAATAAAAAACGCCATAAATCAATTCCCAGTTTGTAGACGCAATAACTTTAGCGCAAACCAATCAATATACGCCGATTGCGATTTTTTTTTTTACCAAAAATATGTAGAAGAATATATGTCGGCCAAAACTGATGAATAATTTTTTTTTAATGGACTTGTACTTTAGCAAAAAGTAAAAAATATTTTTCTTTTTTGCAAAATTGTCGCTCATTTTTTGTTTATAGCGGTGATCAGAAATGACGCAGAGGTGATCAAATACCACCAAAAGAAAGCTCTATTTGTGGGAAAAAATGGACGCAAATTTTATTTGGGTACAGCGTCGTACGACCGCGCAATTGTCATTCAAAATGCAAAAGCGCTGAAAGCCAAAAATTGGTCTAGGCAGGAGGGGGGTTTAAGTGCCCAGTAAGGTAGGGGTTAAAGAGACAGGAGCAGCACTTTTTGGGGTTAACAAACGCTTTAAATAAAAACTAAAACATTTTACCTCTAATGATAAAAAAAGGCACAACTACTATTTAAATAGTTCTGGAACTTTAAACCAGAAACATTTAACACTGTATATACATTTACTAAGCTAGGATAATGCTGTTTTTCTTTGTTATTATTCAGTTTAAGCAAAATGAGTCATACTCAAAGCTGTCTACAGTGTCTTCTAATTATTTTTTTTTTTTTTAGAAAAAAGCCTCTCTCTTTCCTTCCAAAAACTTTTTTCAATTGACGTCATGACATCTCACTCAACTACCATCAATTGTGATTAAATATTTATGCGGGCGCTAAATTATTTTGACTTTTTTTATATTAACTAATGAATGTAATTTAGGTTTACTTTAATTAACATGTTCACAAAGGGTGTTCCACCCATACATTTAAAGAATGCATCATAAATATTATAGAGCATAAAATGTGTCAAGCGAAATACTATGATATTGCCTTATTTGCGCCATATTACAACAGAGCAAGTATTACATTTCCTGCAGAGAAATCCCATAATTTCACACTAAACATAGGTGTCAAAAAATGGTGCTTGTCACAGATCCTTAACATAATCTATGTGCGTCTGTGACATTGGGCCTGAAAGGGTGCACTGGGTTGAATGTGTCAATAAATGCAAGCGCTTAGCAGGGAGATCCTTTTGCACGGTATTCACAATAACAGCGCCTGTAGTCTAGGCTCACTCGCTGACATAGCCGGCTGTTTCTACATCTAGGACCTGTGTGTACGAGACCTAAAGAGAATAATCAATTGAGCTTTAAAACAAAAGTTGAGAAAACTACAAAACTTCTAAAAAAAAAAGTAGTACTCTTTTTTTTCTCCTTTATTGTTGCCCCCCCCCTTTTTCTTTTACTTAGCAGCACTAAAATGAAGAATAAAGGGGTTTACATATGTTACAATTCTAAACCTATCAATCAAGCCCATGTTATTCCTTTGGGAGCTTATTTACATGCATATTTATTAGGCTCACATGCTAATTCCCTGCTGTTTTATGCCTGCAAGGCATGTTTATGAGTCATAATTGTTGGTCTCATTTGATGTATTTCACTGAAGTAAGACATTATTCAGTTATGCGGTCTAATGTCAATGAGTTATGATGACCTGATCTTGCAGTGGTAACTAATTCTTTCATGTGTGTTGGAGCATCAATTATTAATCCACAAAGAAACATGATCGGTAACTCGGCACCAACTTGTATAACGGCAGACAGCAAGTCTAACACTTTCCCCTGTGTTGTTTAAAAGCTGCACACCCGAAGAGAGGTCTAGGAGACTCTGGTGCTCATGTATGACAACACCTATGTGTAATTTCTATGCTGTGGCAATAGAAGTAAACAAGGCATGCAGTGAATGTAAATCAGGTGTAGAGCAAAGGTATGAAAAGTATTTGCAAACCAATGAGTTGTTTAATGGTGTGCTGGTCTGGAAAATAAAGGGGAAAAAAACATGTGAAGATAGAGTGGGGATAGGGAAAGCAGCATTAGCATGCAGTGATACCTTCCATAAACAGCTTACAGAGCAAGCAAATGTTGGTGCAGCTGGAAAGTGAAGTCCATTTCAGCGTTTCATTTTGGACATGATTGCTTGTCTTTAGTTATCTTTCTTTGCCTTTTTTTTGTCTGTGCAAATCACAATTTGCCTAAATTACAACAAACTCAAGAAATGCTGACATGTTGAAAAGGCTGTTTATGTGATACGGATTTTTTTTTCTTTTGGCTGAAGCAATAAGGGGTTTTGTTATTTTTATTGACTCTTCAAATGCTTGTACAATGTTGCTTTCACAGTCAGTGTTGTCATGTATGTAATATGTTTGCATATGGTTATTCACACTTATACATACACACACAAACATCGGTATGTATATACATATATTTTACATGTTTGTGTATATATATATATATATATATATATATATATATATATATATATATATATATATATATACAGTATCTCACAAAAGTGAGCACACCCCTCACATTTTCGTAAATATTTTATTGTATCTTTTGATGTGACAACACTGAAGAAATGACACTTTGCTACAATGTAAAGTAGTGAGTGTACAGCTTGTATAGCAGTGTAAATTTGCTGTCCCCTGAAAATAACTCAACACACAGCCATTCATGTCTAAACTTCTGGCAACAAAAGTGAGTACACCCCTAAGTGGAAATGTCCAAATTGGGCCCAAAGTGTCATTATTTTGTGTGGCCACCATTATTTTACAGCACTGTCTTAACCCTCTTGGGCATGGAGTTCACCAGAGCATCGATGTTGCCACTGGAGTCCTCTTCCACTCTTCCATGATGACATCACAGAGCTGGTGGATGTTAGAGACCTTGCGCTCTTCCACCTTTCGTTTGAGGATGCCCCACAAATGCTCAATAGGGTTAAGGTCTGGAGACATGCTTGGCCAGTCCATCACCTTTACCCTTAGCTTCTTTAGCAAGGCAGTGGTTATCTTGGAGGTGTGTTTGGGGTCGTTATCATGTTGGAATACTGCCCTGTGGCCCAGTCCCCAAGGGATGGGATCATGCTCTGCTTCAGTATGTCACAGTACATGCTGGCATTCATGGTTCCCTCAATGAACTATAGCTCCCCAGTTCCGGCAGCACTCATGCAGTCCCAGACCATGACACTCCCACCACCATGCTTGACTGTAGGCAAGACACACTTGTCTTTGTACTCCTCACCTGGTTGCAGCCACACACGCTTGACACCATCTAAACCAAATAAGTTTATCTTGGTCTCATCAGACCACAGGACATGGTTCCAGTAATCCATGTCCTTAGTCTGCTTGTCTTCAGCCAACTGTTTGCGGGCTTTCTTGTGCATCATCTTTAGAGGCTTCCTTCTTGGACGACAGCCATGCAGACCAATTTGATGCAGTGTGCGGCGTATAGTCTGAGCACTGATAGGCTGACCCCTCACCCAAAGCCAACCTCATGCACGTGCACTCAACTTCTTTGGTCGACCATGGCAAGGCCTGTTCTGAGTGGAACCTTTCCTGTTAAACCGCTGTATGGTCTTGGCCAGCTTCTAAACTCAGCTTGTTTAATTAAGTTTTAGCAATAAAACATGCAAGCTGATTGGTTTCTCTGCAGAATAGGGACTGATTTTGCCCCCTCTAGCTTTAGTAAATACACCCCTGTATGACACCTGGGTAACTGACTAACTGCCACTGACATTAATACAGTGATCACGGGGTTAAAAGTGTGCCTAACTATGTGTGATGTGTGTACAGTGTGTTGCTTATTAATAAGGATCTCTCTCTCTTTGCAGGGATGAGAAACCGACAGATTGCTCCATTGTTACAGAGCTCTGTGTTGTTTACCAACACAAGAGTCCAGGGCTGTGATTGCACACAGCCGATCAGCAGGTCCCAGCCATGAACCATTGATCGGGACTTGCGGACAGGCTTTCCCCCTGCCAGCTCCCGCTGTGATTATACACAGCGGGAGCTGGCAGTGGGAATGCCTGCGAGCGCCTAAACTCGGAATACAAGTACAAGAAGCAAAATACAGGTACGTAGCTTTGCCTACAGCCGCCGCTCACCCGTAGTACATTGCAGCGGGTGTTTGGCAAGTGGTTAAATATATATTTTGAAACATATTTTCTTTTTTATATATATATTTAATTTTTTATAAATATTTAAAAAAGAAAAATATTTTTATTTTATTTTAACCACTTCAGTCCCAGAATGATTTACCCCCTTCCGGACCAGAGCATTTTTTGCGACTCTGCACTACGTCGCTTTAAATGACAATTGCGCAGTCGTGCGACATTGTACTCAAACAAAATTGATGTCCTTTTTTCCCACAAATAGAGCTTTCTTTTGATGGTATTTGATCATCTCTGCGGTTTTTATTTTCTGCGCTATAAATAAACAAAGAGCGACAATTTTGAAAAAAAAAAATGTTTTTTTACTTTTTGCTATAATACATATCCAAAAAAATATAAAAAAAAAATGTATTCCTCAGTTTAGGCTGATATATATTCTTCTACATATTTTTGTTAAAGAAAAATTGCAATAGGCGTATATTAATTGGGTGGCGCAAAAGGTATCACATTTACAAATTATGGGAATAGATTTATGGCATTTTTATTTATTTTATTTTTTTTTACTAGTAATGGCAATGATCTGCAATTTTTAGAGGGACATTTATACAGCGATCAGAGCTAAAAATAGCCACTGATTACTGTATAAATGTCACTGGCAAAAAAAGGGGTTAACATTAGGGGGCGATCAAGGGGTTAAGTGTTCCCTAGGTAGGTGTTTCTAACTGTGGGGGGGGGGGGTGTAGTGACTGGGGGCGGAGAGAGAAAGCTTCTCCTGATCACTGGGAGCAGCAGATCTCTCTCCACTTCCCTGTCACAACGGAGATCTATTTGTTTACATGAATGGATCCCCGCTGTCCCTTCACCTCTCTCTAGACGACGAGG
>BLSH010438439.1:229045-247335 GCA_018402905.1 Glandirana rugosa | reverse complement strand
GTCACACTCCTCTCCTTACGGCTATTGACCTTAAAGGAACAAATGTACACTAGTCGACATTAATCTGTGTATCTCGGCTACTGGTCCGAGAAATGACACTAGCCATTACGTGGCACACGGTCCCTGTGTCGAGTGGCGGCTACTCCGTTCTCACCCTGGTGTAGGATACTAGAGCAGGGTCTTGCTCTCTCGGTGGAACGCGGGCAGTTAAACGGGAGAATTGGTGAACGGCTGGTCAGCGGTAGCAAACTGCCGCCGTCCAACCGAGAGGACGCGCTTAGCGGCATCGACATACCGCCGCGAAATTCTCTGACGTCACCCGTGCCATGCGAGGTCCCTGCGACGTGCAGGGACCTCGACTACGCGCACCGGCGGCCCGTGTTACAGACGGTCGATGGGTGTTAGTGAGGAGTGTCGGTCTTGCCCCTAGCTGGGAGCGGAGAGAGAAAGCTTCTTCTGATCACTGGGAGCAGCAGATCTCTCTCCACTTCCCTGTCACAACGGAGATCTATTTGTTTACATGAATGGATCCCCGTTCTGGCTGTGAGGAGTGATTGTGGGTAGCTGGCAGACATTGTGCCCGGCGGCCACGCGCATCAGCTCCAGGGACGTGCAGCGTCCCTGGAGCGTACCGTGCCCACTGCAGTCTCTTAAAGCGCCGCCATACAGCTACGGCGATTCGCGCAGGAGAGCCAACCTGCCGCCGTCAAACGATGGCGACTGGTCGGCAAGTGGTTAAGAGGGCAAATTGACGGGCGCAAGGTGGCTCTCTCGTTCTGGGACGAGATCATAGGATGTGGTCCCACTCTTGCCTCATCGGCGGTGAGCTGTGTCCCTGGCACACGGTGCATTACCGATCACAGTAAAGAGCCTGGTCATCGGCTCTATGTGTCTAATTACAGCTGATCACATGTAAACAAGGAAATTCCAGTTATCGGCATTCCTCTCCTCACACTGACAGTGTGATCAGTGCCCTGATTATCAGTGCAACCCCAGCAGTGATGCCAGTCAGTGTCCAGCAGTGATGCCAGTCAGTGTCCAGCAGTGATGCCAGTCAGTGCTGCCTTTCAGTGCTGCCTATCCGTGCCCATCAGTGCCACATACCAGTGCTCATGAATGCTGCATATTAGTGCCTCCTCATTAGTGCCCTTCAGTGATACCTCATCAGTGCCCATCAGTGCAGCCTCAGTGAAGGAGAAAAATTACTTATTTACAAAATTGTATAACAGAAACTAAGAAAAAATATTTTTTTCCCCAAATATTCTTTTTTTTTTTTTAGCAAAAAAAAAAACCAAGTGGTGACTAAATACCAACAAAAGAAAGCTCTATCTGTCTCAAAAAAAAAAGAAAAAACAAAAATGTGTTTAGATGCGGCGTTGCATGACCGTGCAATTGTCATTCAAAGTGTGACAGCGCTGAAAGCTGAAAATTGGCCTGGGCAAGAAGGGGGTGAAAGTGCCCAGTTTTGAATCGGTTAAAACAATTAACAAAAAACATTAGCTTCCCTTAAAGGAGTAGGCTGGCACTCTTCTAGTCTGCAGAAGGCAGAGAACTCCGCAAGAATAGAGTGTTACCCACAACCTACAGAGCTAGGTAACTGTTCTTTATGAGGTGCAGTGGGGATTTCATAGGCCCCGTAGCAGGCTCAGTTACAGCAATGTTGTTCTATTCCAAGATTAAAAAGAAGTTCATTGCTCCAATGTCCCTATGTAAAAATGAATGCCAATTTTGAGTATGTGTTTACCTATTTTCACCTATCAAAAGTTGGAGATTAAATCAAGCTTATTCACACAAGCCTATCTATTAATGGACATGGCACAGGAATGTGCACGCTTACAAAAGAAAGGGAGCTGATTGAGACATAAAGAAACAAACTTTGATCTTTCTAAAGTTTTATGAAATCATATTGCAAGGTGAGGGAATATTTAATAGACAGTGTGGATCAATGTGGATTCCTAATATCCTTTTTCTTCCATTAAGATAACATCTGTTCTGTCCATAAGTAAGCAAATCAAATTTGATGTAAATTAGTGCTGACGGCATAGTAAAATGCCCACCAGGAAAGCAATTCTTGCAAATTTACATTCCTTAAGAAAGAGAAATTTGCTGTTTATTTAATATATATTTGCTTTTTCACATTCTGTTGTCTTTCCACACACACTGTAGTCCTACAGCTTTGCTGTCTATGAAAATTAAGATTTAATTGCGCTGCATAGCAGATATGCATGGCATCTAGTATCACTAATTTAAATATTTTCTCTCTAAACTCACATTGTTAAGTAGTGGATATGTCTTCCATCTAGAAGTTGCAGATTATGTTTAGAAGATTCAACCTTAGAGGCTTTATAAGCTGGTCAAAGACAACACATTATATTTTTTAAACAAAAGTGTTTTATATATATAAAATTAATTAGTTTTTTGAGCTTTGATATATACAGTATATGATTGTGACACGCAAATAAACATAAAACAAAACCAGAAACAAAAAAAATGTATACTACTATACAGTATCTCACAAAAGTGAGTACACCCTTCACATTTTTGTAAATATTTTATTATACCTTTTCATGTATATACTGTGTATATATAGATATATATATCTATATCTATATATATATATATAAATATATAGAGGTATATACGTATTTTCACAGCCTCACACACTTAACAGCACTCCTGTTATCAGCCCACGTAAGCATCCAGTAATGATCCTGAAGTAATAGGGGCAGAGTTTGCATTAGCGCAAATACACTGGAAGGGCGCAGGGTCTGTTGCCATAGACTATGCACTCCCTCCATTCTAGTTTTGTTATAATTTTCAGTTTGTTCATGTAGATCACATACTCCCATATACATTTTTTAACACTATATTGTTTTCAGGTTACTATTCTTCCCTCCCATTCTTCCTTAAACTCCTAGATGTTTATCTGCCATCACCCGCCCATACCATGTTGGATTTTGATATCTGCATAAATATTGCTAAATGTTATATCATTCTTATTTATATGTATCCAGATTCCTAGTCCCAAGTTTTGCTAGTAATGTAATCTGAAGTGGCACAGAAATTGTATATCGCCTCCAAATATAGGATGACAGCAAATCCAGAGTTTGATTGTTTTGGCCATTTTATACCAGAATGTTTATTCCTGAAAGGTGATGTAATAATCTCATGAACTGCCTTATAAAACATTTCAAAATACTTATACCTCTTGACTGTGATATGCTTCTGCCTAAATAAAGAATTTATTAAAAAAAAAAAAAAAAAAAAAAAAGGAATGTGTGGACCACAGAAAAATTAGCAAATATCAAACAGCATGTGCACAGAGACATTAGTGTTGATTTACAAAATCTGGTGCAGCTCTACATAGAAACCAATCAGCTTCCTGTTTGTATTGTCAAAGCTCAACTGAACAAGCTGAACTTAGAAGCTGATTGGCTACCATGCACAGCTGCACCAGATTTTGCACTCTCCAGAGTTTTAGCTTAGCTTCACACTATAGTGATGCGGGAACCATTGCGATTTCAGCGCCGGTTCACGCGTCACATCTCTCTTGCAGGCAGTTCACGCTGCTTTCTCGAACCACTGCGGGTGTCAATACAATGTTAATGACACCCCCAGATCGGTTCTCAGATCGCAGAGCGAACTGTGGTTTCAGACAGGAATAAGATCGCATGGGTGATCCGACTCCAGTGCGGGGGAAAAAAAAGTCCCTGCACCTTTTTTTGTGTGAATCCAATTCAAGTTCAGCCATACAACTGTAACGCTGAACTCGCATGTGATCGGCACTGTAGTGCGGGTGCGAATCACATGCGATGCCTGACTACACAAGTGTGCAATCTCGGGCTTAGTAAATTAACACCATTGGTTTTTTTTTTAAAAAAGGGTTTTAAATTAATATATTTTCACTTTTTAAATTCCTATCAATTTTTACAGTACACTGCAGAATTCTTGAATTGAAAAAAACAAGGAACATAAACTAGACCTTGCATTTCAAACACATTTCCAAATCTTCCATCTACTATAAAAAAAAAAGAATAAAAAAAAAACATGCTGCAAATTTTAAAAAAGGTAAAAATTAACAAATAAGTAATTATTAATACATCTTATGAATTTCATAAAAGATAATTAAACCCATATCACGTTGTAGGATTATTTACTTTTCGGTACTTTTTCGGATTATAAAAGAGATCAGTAACTGTAAATTTTCCTGAAGCTCCATGCTAGTTTGATTCAGCATACATACATGACATATAGCAAAAGCGTTAGATGCTAACAGCACTATTGACTTTCACGTATAGTATATACACTTTGTTCTACGAGCTGGAGACATGTTTCCTCCACACAAAACTTTTTAACAAAGGGATGATTCTGATTGCCATTGTATAAAATAGTGTCTACATGTTAAGTTTAATGATTTTTTTTTTCTTCTGTAAAGCTCTGTAATAGAATTAAATGTATCTCCAGGTTTGCTTAAAAAAAATATAATTAGAACTGATTAGTAATAATAAGAAGCTGTAACAGGAAAGGTAAACACTGAAGACATTTATTATTACAGTGAGGGAAAAGGAAAATTAAAATAACCTGGAACACTTGTGTGTGCAATTCATCATTAAGCAATGCAAAAAAGAACAAAAGCAAATGTTGGCTCATTCTAGAACTTCTTTGTCATCATTAATGTATGCCGGATTTCACAGCTGAATCACTATTAGACTGAAAAAGATTTTCATTAGAGGGAGAAAACTCCTTGGCGGCAGTAATAGCAAGCTAGCGGGTCACAACGAATATGATAAATCTAGGGGAACAGTTGCTGTACTCTGGTTACACTTATGACGTTGCTCTGAGCAGAGGGGACTTCATATTTGGCAATCACCTGTACAAATTGTACAACCCTAGAGGATGAAAAGACCGTTTTATACAGCATGGCTTTGGTAACACATTTCATTATCATCTCAGTTTTACCAAATTGATACAAATAGCCTACCTTCTGTTTAGGGCTATCTGCTTGCCTGATCACCACATTTAATTGCCATTCGGAAGGAGGATGCCTACACTTGGTCTTCTAGCTAACTAAATTTGCCGTGTATCCTATGCAGGCTTGAGCATACTTTTTTGTTAACCTCTCCGACGATGATTATATCAGATTTTTGTGTCTCAAAGCAGTACATTGTTTCACATAGAAATTTGGCGTTTTATATTGTAGGCCTGTGATTCTTAGGAATAACTCACTTAAAGCGGAGTTCCACCCACATCATTTTTTTTTCCCAATAAATCTTTATTGAGAAAAGTATGAGCAGAATACAAAATAATGTTAACAATACTTGAATACAAAGCGATAGTTGGTGAAATAATGCATTACAAGAATGACATATTACAAACATAATAACACATGGTCTTTTCCGTCTCAACGTCTGATATTTTTTTTTTCTTCTGTCATCCACCCTGTCATCATACATTATATGCATAACATAATTCTTATTTTAAAATCTGGGAAGTTGTCCTATGTTTTTATTTTTCGTCCTGGCAGTTACCATATTAGCTGTGGGCATGTGAAGCCCAGTTGCATCCTCTTCGTTTCTCTTCCTGGCAAGGTGCATGATGGGTAACCAGCATGCACCTCTTGATCTCTCACATGCTCACTGCACCGGCGGCTGTATCCGGCCATATCGCAGAGTATCTCTCGTTGCCATAACAATGGGCGGCGACGGAGGAAGGTCCCACCCCGTTGTTATGGCAACATAGATAACCTATCTCTCCCCCTTAAAACCAAGAAGCCTTAGCCTTAAATCGGGTCATTTCCGGTCGGGAAATAAAACGATTTTTTAACACTGGGATGCCCAATGATTCCTGGAAAATGATGACTCACACTTCCCAAGAGCACAGACGACAGAAGAAGTGATGCGGAGCGCCATGAGGCTGGAAGTGGCAGATTACAAGCCACCACCTAGCAACAGGGAACTTCTGGCAAGTTAAAAAAAAAAAAAAAATTAATGCAAATGTTTTTTTTTTCATAATTAAAGGACTGGGAAAATGTAAAAATATGTTTGTGGGTAGAACTCGGCTTTAAATCTGTCCAAATAAGAGTCTAGTAGACATCCTGGGTATGATAAAGTTTGAAACAAGGAAATCATAAATTATAATATCATAAATAACTACAAATAATTATCAAAAATAATAATATAATAATAATAAAATGTATTCAATAATGTAATCAAATCAAAAACGCTGAAATTTGCCCAGTTGCAGAATTGTCGCTGTCGTCACTTTCAATGTCTGATGATAAATTTCCCCACGAATCAGTATCACTCAATTCTGCAAGTGATTCTCATTTACTATCGGTGTTTTCTAGCTGATCAAAAAATGCTTTTGACGTGTAAAGGGACGCTTTTTGGATGCCATGGACATGCTCAAGTTTTCAGGCGCAAAGAATGGCATATATAATATAAAAGTGCATGCAGGACACTGGACAAAGCACTAGGGACAAAAGGGATGTGAAATGATTTCATACAGTAATGTAATCTTACAGATTACAGTGTACTGTATGTTTACTGTGTGTTTCACTATTTGAATTTGCCGACGGGCTCCACCCCCATCCGATGCGACGCTCGCAGGGAACGGAGCCCGGCACACAAAGGCATCGGGCGGAGAACACAGCCTGCAGACACAGCGGGGGGACTCCTTGTTCTGTATCTATGGAGAAGCAGAATTGTCATCTTAGCACAGAACTATGGAACACCTCTACCTCTTCTATTCGTCATAACATAAGGGGCAGCGTTTTGTAGTTCATAGAGACACAGTAGCTAGAAAAAAAGTAAATGAAAAGACTGCAGCAGGAAGTTACACTTTACATGATTCTAGACATGATCAACAGGTATTTTTTGTACTTATCGAACCAATATAACAAAACACTTCCAGTGGTATATGTTACAGGGAAGCAAATCAAATAAGTTTATTGTTAGAGTTTAATACGCTTTAACTCTGGTAGGAACTAAGTTATAGTTTCTGCCAAAGTTATAGCTGACACTGAGTTTTAGAGTAAGGAAGGTTTAGAACATTTCAGGTTATTATAGATGTACTGTATGTGTCATCACTGGGGAGATTTACTCTGCTCTATTCTATAGATCATTGTCATTAAAAAGTAACTTCACTTTTGCTGAGCAAAAAACATTCAGCCCTAGGTGATCTATGTACATTGCAGGGATTTTAACAAACAGATTCTTCCCTTTTGTTATTCTGAGGTTGTAGAGGTTTGTCTGTGTCTATGTGCAAAGTGAATCTGTATGAGAATGATTTTATAAATATCAATCAGCTGCTGCACCTGCAGGGCTCTAACGAGGAAGGTAGCAAGGTCTGCAGCCCCTTAAGCCGGCCATACATGAGTAGAATTCCGAATAAATTCTCGAAATTTCGAAAATCGTAATTGTGAATTTTCGTTCGGATTCCGCATCTTTAGTGGGCCACAGCAAAAGCCGATTTATTGTGTGGCCATCAAATTTGAGTGATCGGGCATGTTGGAAAATAAACTAATTTCTAGTCAATGATGGGAGAATTAGAATTGAAAAAGGAATATGATGTGACCTGGAAAGAAAAGAAGATTCCTGGCCATGAAATGTCTTTTCTGTAGAAAAATGAAGTGAAATTGAAGGCTTGGTTGGTCACATTTCGAAATCAATGGCGGCACCATTGGATTACAAAATGCACAACATTTCTGATTTTCGAAATCAAATTTGTTCGGAATTTGACATGTATGGCCTGCATTAGACGTGATTTCCCTTTGGGAGTATCTCACTAAAAATTATATTTTTGTTGCAGGGGATGTTCAAAATCTGATTTGTATCTTAGTGCAGACTTCTGGGAAAAATCAGTAAGCCAACCACAAAATCAGGAAATGACATAGATGGATTTATGAATCAATGAGATTTGATGAATTTCTGGAATGCATATTGCACTTTTTAAAAAAAAATGTTTTTCTTAAAGGAGAACACACAAACTAGATCGTATATATGCTATACTAGATTGTACAGATTTATATCTATTGCAACACAGGTTTAATGTTTGTATTTACTTTTAGTAGCACATTGCACTTTGATTCAAGGTTACTTATATAAAAACATTTTTTACACTTTATATAAAGAGTACACATCAATGGTGACACATATTTTATCTATATCATTTTTTTATGCACACATTTTTTATGCACAGTTTTTTATCTTTTGCAACACATGAAATGTAGAGGAGCACAATGCACTTTATGAAGTGATTGGCTTGCAGCAGCACTTTTTTGGTACACTAGTTATAGGAGGCAGCGCCATTTTTCTTGCTTTATACACATTAAAGTGGTTGTAAAGTCTGCCCCACCCCAGAAAAAAAAAAAAAAAAAACTGCAAAGCAAAGACATAATGAGCTAGTATGCATCACATACTAGCTCATTATGAAATACTTACTTTGGAATGAAGCTGTGACCGGCAGGCGACCTGCTTCTTCTGGGTCTGCGGCTCCGACCAATCACAGCTCGGGCTCCAGTGCTGTGATTGGTGGAGCCGCGCTGATGTCACTCCAGCGCATGCGCGCGGGAGCCATCATTTATGGCACGTCAACAGAAGAAACAGCACCCTGGGCTAGCCCGGGTGTCGATGACGTCGGCACATGCAGATACAGGGAATATCTCCTAAACCGTACAGGTTTAGGAGGTATTCCCGGGACCTACAG
This sequence comes from Glandirana rugosa, assembly GCA_018402905.1. Lineage (NCBI taxonomy): Eukaryota > Metazoa > Chordata > Amphibia > Anura > Ranidae > Glandirana > Glandirana rugosa. The sequence goes on along the minus strand of BLSH010438439.1, from coordinate 238,629 downwards.
GTAAGCCTTATTGTAGGCTTACCTGTAGTTTAGAGTGGTTGTCATGAGTTGACAACCACTTTAAGATATTCAACTACAATATGACTTGTGTTGCAACTGTATACTCAATATTATTTTTTTTATTTGCTCATTTTTTCCCCACAAAAATGGAGTTACTCTTTAAGACAAGATGATGGGAAATCCAAAATGTCATAGTTGTCACTGAAACAAAAAGGGATGAGGAAATATAGGGGCACCTGTTCCAGCGAATCTGGGATTTCTCCTCACTTCCTATTGTGACTCCAGAATAGAACTGAAGCAAAGTATCAATGGCAAACAGACAGGAAAAAATTAGCAGAGGTTCTATCCTTCCTTGCTCTAGTCAAAGCTAAAATAAAAATAGATGATGAGCAGAAAAATGGTGAAATGCCTTGGCACAGAAGAGTCATACCTAACTACTGTTAGAATACAATCATGCTGAGTCAAATTTAAAGTAATATTAAAAGCACACATTAAAAAATAAATAAAAAAATAACAAACATGTTATACTTACCTGCTCTATGCAGCCATTTTGCATAGAGCAGCCCTGGTCTTCCTCTTCTCTGCTCCTGACCCCTCTCTCCCGTCAAATGCCCCAAGAGCAAGGAGCTTGCACTCCCGAGCCGCTGCTCTGCGTGTCCATTCAGACATGGAGCCCCGACTCAGCCGCCCCCTCTCTCTCCTCATTGGCTCACAGGCTGCTGCCTAAGCTAACGGGGAGGGAAGGTCCCTGGAGGAGCCGAGACACTCATGCCCATCGCTGGATCGTGATGGAGCTCAGGTGAGTATTGGGGGGGGGGGCTGCTGCACACAGTAGGTTGAATAGAATGCATGAAGGTAAAAAACCTTCAGCCTTTAGAACCACTTTAGGCACCTTTTGTTCACCAATATTTACTGTATTGTGAAGCCCAAAAGAAAAAAAAGCACACTTTGAAAAAGACAGCCAGCATTGCATACCTGATTGAGTTTGTATCCTAACTCTTAAGCCTCGTGCACACGGGGGCGACGATCGTACTTACGATCGTCTCAAATCGTATGTTGGATAATGTAACTTGCATCCGGCCGTTCCTGACTTCGGAGCATGCGTGTTTTGCACAATACATCTTGTTATACCAACTGCTCTGTACACACGATACAACGGTCGTATGACCGCTTGTTGGTACGACTAAATTTTCTAGTCTGCTCATACAACTCCCCTTGTACGACCGTCGTATGTCGGCTGTTCTAATCACGCATACGAACGATTGATTTCGCATACAACGGTCGTTAGTACGACCTGTTGTATACGATCGTCGTCCCGTGTGTACAAGGCTTTAGGTTGTTGCATTAGTGCAGCCTTACTTCTCAGTAATAGTTCTTTGCAATGCTATTCACTTGTATTCTTCCAATGGAGGCTGACCTGTTTGCTGTCCGAGCTCAGTACCAATAACAAAAAAAGCTTTAAATCAAGGCAATTCCGACAGAACGAGACAAATTATATTTTGTATAAATGTCCTTTATCAGCTCTGAACTCAAGCTGACCATACATGGATTGAAATGTGTTCGGTTTAGCAAGAACCGGATGAATTTCCTTCCATGTATGGTTGTGGCCATTTATGATAAGCCAATGGGCTGCAGCACTGATCAGTGTATTCTGATGGCGGGGGAGTCCCGCTGTCACAATACAATGACACAGCGGGGAGGATTTCCTCATTCATCTGTGGATGGGGAAATCAGCATTGTATGCCTACCTACACGATGATACACAGCCTCACGAGGAGAGAATAAAAGTAAATAATCAAGTAATCCCTGAGAAGCAGGGTTGCAATATTATTACAGTTCAAAAGCATAGATTCAGATTATTACAACTGCCCACTGGTGTTTAGTTAGCTTTACAGCAAACAACTAGTTAATTACTGGTAAGACAGAAGTAACTAGTTGTACTGTTATCAACTGAAACGCCATTCTAAAAGAATAATTTATATACCCCATACAATCATGATCACTATCTTAGTATTTCTGTAAAAGTTATTTACATAGCTCACAAAATTTAACTGACAAAAGTAAAATCTCACATGTTTATACTCAAATCTAAATTATTAATTATGATTGTAACCATGGAATTTTGACAGCAGAATGATGGTTTTTCAAGAGGAACAAGGGAGTGATAGCATTTATTATTAATCAGTAGGATTGTCTCAGGTTGAGAGCAGTGAAGGAATGTGGGTCTATGTGTAAGCAGTTGTGACTGCAGATGGTTTTAAATGTGAAATCCACCAAACCACATTTACGGAGAGAATCCTTAAAGCTGATGCTCTTGCACAGTCCTTGATGATCTTGTTTTATATCACGCACCAAAATAAAATATTTATTTTATAGCAACAGTCTGAGCAGAATTACACTGACATACAGTTTTATGTATACCCATACAATAATAAAAAAGGAAGAAGAAAATAAGAGCCTTATGGAGACAATCAGATACGTCAATCGTTTATAAAGGATGCAGAAACACAGCTAGCAAGACAGAGCTTTATTCAGATATCTGAATGCATGGAAGGTATTAGCTATGATATCAATACACAGTGCTGTGTGGTTAGGCAGCACTTTTGTTGTTCCCAAAACCTGGGTCCTGTCACAGTAGCGGCTGCCCTTAAAGTGCCCTATGCTCTCACAGCTACCTCCACCTGCTGCTTTTCATCTGAACTATGGAACAATTCCAGGAGGTTGCCTGACATAACTGCATCCAGCACCAGTATGAGCACACAGACAGGCATTTTAAAGCAAAATTTAAGGCAAACAAACACACAAATGAATATATAAAAGTAACCTGTTTTATTTACCAAAGGATCTGCATTTCTATCCATTCTTTCCTTACACAGATTTACACAGCCCTAGCTACACAACAGAGCTAGGAAATTTCCCTTAACCTCCCTGACGGTATTCCCGAGTGTGGCTCGGGGTTAATTTTCACTGCCAAAAGTGGTACCCCTGAGCCACACTCGGGATTGCATCGCTGGATCCAGGCAGCATTACTTACCTTGTCCCCTGGAACCAGCGATGTCCCCCCGCTGTGTCTGCAGGCTGTGTCCTCCACCAGATTCACTGTGAAACCAGGCTTCGTTCCCTGCGAGCGTTGCGTCGCATGGAGACGGAGTCCGGCGAAAATTCAAAAAGTGAAAAAAAGTGAAACACACATAACACATACGGTACACTGTAATCTCTAAGATTACATTACTGTATCAAATCATTTCACATCCCTTTGTCCCTAGTGCTTTGCCCAGTGCCCTGCCTGCAATGTTATATTATATATTCCAGGGGTAGGCAACCTTGGCACTCCAGCTGTGGTGAAACTACAAATCCCATCATGCTTCTGCCTCTAGGAGTCATGCCTGTGATTGTCAGGGTCTTGCAATGTCTCATGGGACTTGATTCTTGATAATAATGGTTGCTGGTACACAGAGAGGCATAAATACCCCCCAATGGGCACACAAACAGCATTAAAATTTGGACAGTGTTGTAAGCCTTCCCTACACTCTCCAAAGCTATTTAAAAAAAAAAAAGCTTTTACTTAAACAATTTATTAATAAATATATTGCATAACTACACTCATGTCTTTTTTATTTGCTTGGATTTGAGCTTTAAAAGCTCCGTGGTCTTGCAGAATGCATCTGTCTGCAGAGGATGTATAAGGCTAGCCACAGGCAGATGGACAGATATCCCACCAAGAATACCAGTCAGTGAGATAATGCCATTCATCAAGATCCACTACATGGTCTTTGGGGCTGAGCCAATGAGTGGAAGTGCCTCTTACTGGTAAAAAGGAAAGATCGGCCCCTCAGCACTAAGATTTTGAATGGGTCAAAGTTCAACCATGTATGGTCAGCCTTTAGCTTGGACTGTTATATGTGATGTTTGCTGCCATACAGGAAAGAATCTCTGGGCAGCATACTTGTAGAATTACTTTACATCTGAACTCCAGGCAGGTATAAAAACCCATTATGTATTTTATTCATTTATAAAACAAGTATTATACATACAGCTGGCAAAAGTAACTGAACCTGTCTTTATAGCATTCTCCTCTAAAATATTCACAATAGCATTCAAACTAGGAAAGGAAGGGGCAGTACTAGAAACCAGTGAGAGACTACTGTGTTTGTAGAGTTATGCTTGCTAATGAAGGAAACATTTCTGTTGGGAGGAGAGAGCAGAGTGACGATTACATCAGTGTGCTGCTAATCCTGCTTTATTGTCCAATCACAAGACTGGGCAGGCCTACTAGGTTTTATTGCTAAACTGTAGTATAGCTTGTGGACAGGTCAAAACAAGTGGAGGGCTAGCTTGCATTGTTTGACAGATGTGCTGTGCTCAACAGAATGGCTGGGGAATAAAACAGTTTACATATTTGAATTTCTCTTGTAGCTGAGAGAACATGCAAATTAGTGAGGTTTGATGGTGTGATGCCAAAAGTGAATCTAGGGATGTGTTTGTACAGTAAATCTGAATTTGTTGGGCATCTAATGCCTCCTACACACGGGTCGAAGATTGTATATAACAGGTCGTACGAACGACCGTTGTATGCTAAATTGACCGTTAGTACACGTGATTAGAACAGCCGACGTATGGCGGTCGTACAACACAAGTTGTATGAGCAGACTAGAAAACTTGGTAGTACTAACAAGCGGTGATGCGACCGTTGTATCGTGTGTACAGAGAAGTTGGTCCAACAAGTTGTATTGTGCAAAATACGCATGCTCAGAAGTCAGGGACGGCCAGACACTAATTACATGCATCTGAACGTTCTCTTTATACGTTCATAACATGACACTACGTTCAGCTTGGTCGTACGATCGTGTAGTGCATGTCAGTGCATGTAGTGCAACAGCCAACATACAATTTGGTCCGTTTGGTCGTACGACTGTCGACCGTGTGTACGAGGCTTAAGAGTATTCAGGTACAATAACCTTCAAAGAACCCAAAACTGATGTGTTCTTCAGTCGCAAAGATTTACCTGCACTCTTTTACAGCATTTGTTTCTGCATCCTGTCTTTAGTACCTGCAGGTGTTTGTTATAGTTGCCCTTCCCTGTCCCTCCACTTTGCCCTTTTCTGTAAACTCCACTTTAATTGTGAGTAGCGGTTTGTATTATTGGAGGTCCCAGACTTGTTTGGATGGAAGTATGAATTACCTTAAATCTTGCTTAGGACTGCAAACTACAGGATCTAAGTAGGATACAGTAAATCTATACTGTATCACACACAAATATCCCAAATCAATTAGCACTGCAATACACTATTGTGTATAGTCCATGCAGAGGGAAATAAAGCACTGATCTTTCAAAGGTTCAGGCTGGGTTCACACATATGCAAATTGGATGCAGGTTTCTCTGCATCCAATTCGTATGACAGGTCCGGGACGGCCGTGGTCCACATTCAAAAAGGGTCCTGCGCATCTTTGCGTCCAATTCAGGTGCGAATTCAGGCAAAAATTGGGACCGGATTTGCACCTGAACCAGTAAACAGGGATGCACCAGACCCCAGGCACGAACCTGTGGCCTCATGTGTGTAAACCCGCCCTTAAACTGTGTTGAACTAAGAATAAAGGTGCTCAAAATCACATTTATAGCTGTAGCTACATGTAACCCCAAGCAGAGCACTGTTGTTAAAAGTGTGTATGTAGCACTCCCAGTGTTGCCTGCATTCAACAAACAGTAGCAGTAAAAGATGACACAATCCACTTGGTTACCATTTATCAGTAGAGATGAGCTTGGGTATCCTCTGAACTCATCTCTATTTGAACTTCCATCTTGATCTATTTTCTAGTCCAATCTGCTGGGGGCTTTGCCACAGCACACATCAGCGAAGGAGAAGGATGTTGGTGGCAACAGTGCCCTTACATGGACACATGCCTACTGTATATTTAGTCAATGTAATTGATAAAATTCCAGTGCCTTAATAAGGGAATGTTTACAAGCACATATAAATGACTGTTATACTGAAAAACACAGTCATGTAGCAAATTAAAAACACAGAGTCTCTGACTTCTGTAGACCAGTGGTTCTCAACCCTGTCCTCAAGTACCCCCAACAGGCCATGTTTTGGAAATTTCTCTTAGTTAAAATAGCTGACCAAAATACCAAGCCACTGACACTGATTTAAACCACCTGTGCAAGATGAAGGAAAACCTGCAAACATGGCCTGTTGGGGGTACTAGAGGACAGGTTTGAAAACCACTGGTGTAGACTACGACTAGAGCACCAAAAAAAAGTAGCAATACCCAAAAAAAAAAAATCATTGTTGAAATAAAGAATAGATCTCACCCAGGCACATCAATGCACATATCCAACCCCTCATAAGTGGTTCCCACAACAGGCACTCCACAAGGCTGCAGGGTAAGTGCAGCCCTGACATATTTTTCATCATGGCTTCCATGCCTTTTGAAATCGCTATATGACTGTGCTTGCAAGTGTTCATGGCACTGGAATTGTTACAGAAAACCAACTTGGTTATGATACTGATATACCATGATGATAATGGTAAAAAAGGAACTTAATTTCCAAAAAGCAGTTAGTTCCGCTTTAGCACTCGCCCCCTAAGCAGAATTGTGGGAATTTTTTTGCGTTTTTTTTTCTATTAATTTTTTAAATGTATTTTTAGCCCTGCCACCATTCTGCCCTGTACTAGACTCTGCAAGCCTCCTGGTATACTTACATCACATCTTCCAGGAGGCTTCAGGATTGGCACAAAGAGCAGCCAGGGGGGTAAGGTATGCGGTTGTGGCACCTCAGTCCAGAAGAGGCAGCCAGCTGAAAAAGACCGAGATGGTGGAGCGGTGTGGCATTCAAACAACGGGAGAATGCTGAATTTGCTGTGCGGGTAAGTATGTGCCTTGAAAGCAGTACAGCAAAGTGGGAAAGAAACATGGGGGGAGGGTAGTTGAGTATCACTTTAATATAGCAATACGCTGGAGACTGTGACATCCTAATATTACTGAGTGTATTATATTTCACGCTCAATTACTTTTTCAGTCTGCTTAATGGTAACCAAGTTGATTCTGTCATTTTACTGTTGTATGAATGTAGGCAACATCAAGAGTGATGCAAAGGCACTTTGAACAACACTGCACTGGTCAAAATTACCCATAGCTATAGCCAGCAATGTGTGATTTGGAGCAAAGCTAGACACATAAATTGTGCCTCTTTATTCAACACCACATAAACCTTTGATCAGTGTTTTATTTTCCTCCTGTCTTTATATAGCTTGAGCTATATATAGAAAATTCTATTGCATTGCCAATTGGACTTGGGATGATTTTGCGAGACAGCTTTGGGGGCAGTTTCAACACACTGGTCCAGTCTTAACTTTGATTTATATTTATGTATTTGATAATAGGCATACTTTACTATTTTTTTCTAATATTAAGGCCTCGGTAAATGTGTCTGTCTTTTTAATGTGCAGCCTTGTCTTTGCAATTTTTAGATAGCTTTTATAGACTGCTAATTAAAGTGGTTGTTAACACAAAGTTCACAAGTCACACTATCCTCTCTGTTTAATAGTGTAATTTCTGCCCTGTGTCTATGTTTAAAAAAAAAATGCAGCTATATACCTCATTTTAGAGCACCGCTCAGCACTCACGTGTCTCACCGCCTCTCTCTTCTCCTCATCTGACAGCTGCAGCAGGCAGGGCTGAGATTCGCCCACTGATGTCAGTCAGGAGGGGAGGAGGAGAGAGACAGCCGGTCACGTGAGAACCGAGCGCCGCTCTGAAATTAGGTATATAGCTGCATTTTTTTTTATAAAACACAGAGACAGGGCAGATTACATTATTAAACAGAGAGGATAGTGTGACTTGCGAACTGTAATTTTTGCAGCAGGAGGGGAGGGGGTGGGCATGGACATGGAGCTGACAGACAGGACGAGAGGGAGGGAGAGAAGACAGAAGAGAACAGGAGACACAGCGGATGACAGAGGCACGTAAACTGACCACAGTGTCAGGGCTTAGCAGCCATGATACACCATGGTCAGTTTAAAAAGGGGAGGGTAGAACCAGGCCGAATAAACCAGGTATTTAAGGTGTTGCAGGGGGCCAAATTACACAGCACAAGCACTGTGCTGTATAAAATTCTTTAAAGGAACATGATCCATTTTTTTTTAAAGTTCAGCTTTACTGTATTTATGTACTGTGCTCCTAAATCTCTCTTTTTTTTATACTCCTACAGTGTAATTCTAAATAAGCGCAGTTTCCTTGATTTTGTAGTGGGTTTCTGTGTATATACCGTTTATCAGCAGTTTATTTTTATAAGTTTATGTCACCTCATAAAACAATTTTCTTTTCCCAAATGTAATTACAGCTAATCCATAAAATTAACCTGTAATCTGTAGTGTTCCTCACAAGTTTCAGTATTGCTTTCCCCTCCAGTTTTTAAAAAACAGTTTAAACACTTGTGCTCTGGAGCAGACAACACGCACACATGACGCTTAATAATCATCGTATAATCAGTACTGCATTGACAAGAAATACAGGGAGCTGTCATTTGGTAAAGTAAGTATTACTTCAATACTGTTATAATCCTTTTCCCCTCCACTTCATTTGCACCTGCCATTTGATTGCTGATATCACTCTACATCAGGGTGCAAACCTTCTGAGGGAATATTGAGAAGAAATACAATGCTTTCAACTGTTAGTATTTGCAGTGGACTTACTAAATCACACAGCACTAAGTTGCAGTATCTAGAGATTTGCACATCAACCAACCAACCAACCGGCTGTATTAAATACCATCTGGCAACGAAGACTGAAAGATGAAGATTTAAATTAGATACACATAGTTTCAAAAAGGAAAGTAAACAACTTTTGGGAGGAAAAATATAGTGTGGAGTACCCAAGTTAATGTAGCTCTCAACCAAGAATATCAATAATGCTGAAAATTAATTCCAGTGATATCAAGCGATAATTATTAAATTACCAAAGTCCTTCACTTGTGTCTACGTGCAGCAAATAAGTTGTATTAGGTTTCTGGCAGGAATAAACTATAGTAGGAATAAATAGGTTTGGAGTTAAAGCTGAACTCCAAGCAGATGGGGAAAAAATAATCCATTTATACATTCATTAAAAATCTGAAAAGGAATTTCACATATAACTACTGTTAGTATAGCATAATAGTATATATTTTCACATATTTTTGTATCACTTACATGTTATATACACATTTCTCGACGCATTTAACGCATTTTTCGTGATATATTCTTGGACACTATTTATTTTATTATTCATGTTCTCCTCACTTACGAATACGTCGTCATACACTTGACATAATGGACGGTATCCTAAACAGAACACCGGGTCCGAGGGGACGGCGCGTGATAGCGGTTCTAAACCTGGAACGACGTCTGGCGTGACGTAAATTTCAATATGTCATGAGACGATTCACCATTTCAGGAACAACGCAGAAACGTCTCTTAATCTCCACTAATATTCTATCTATGTTTTTATACACTTTTATATATGATAATACGATATGATTGTCATCAATATACACTTTAAGGAAAAGTCTAAAAATTACTTACATATTTACCTAATAAAAAAGGGGT
>BLSH010438439.1:213392-228782 GCA_018402905.1 Glandirana rugosa | reverse complement strand
ATGCGACTTGTGCTCACAATGTTGGTCCATTTGTCGGACTAGTGTGAACCCAGCCTAACTCACATTCATACACATACTAGGACCAATTTAGATAGGAGCCAATTAACCTACCAGCATGTTTTTGGAGTGTGGGAGAAAACCAGATTACCTGTAGGAAACTAAGGCTGGTACAGAGAGAACATGTAAACTCCAGGCAGGTAGTGTCGTGGTTGTGATTCGAGCCGACAACCTAAGTGCTGCTAGGCAGAAGTGATAACCACTTAGCCACTGTGCTGCTCACAGGAGAAAATATTTTTAAAACATAACTTAATGTAACAAAATAGAAGACATTTATTGGTTATATTAGTCAAACCATAGAACAACCCCCACTGACTGCAATTACAACTATGTGTCTTTTAGGCTGGATCTCTACCAGGGTTTTCAATATTTTATGTGAGCTTTGTACAGTGATGGCTTTCTTCTCATCACTTACCAAAAAATCCAATCTATGTAGAATTTGGCTATTGTTTTCCCTTGGTAGACTTTATCTGCACTTCCTTTAGCAATCTCACAAGCTATTTAGCATCTTCTCTGATTAATACCCACTTTAGGCAGTCACTGAATTTTTGATGCTATCCTTGTCTACATTGTGTTATATTATTTTCATATTTTTTATCAGAATTATTAGAAAATACATTTACATCAAGTCAATATTAAAAGGTAGGCAAACTCATAACTGGTCAACCATTATGAGATAAGATCGAAAAAGTTCCTTCCAAGTTGATAACTGAGCCATATGATTGCACGTACTCCTGCAAATTGTTTTGACTAAAAGTACAAAGTTCTTGATTCACATATTATTGCTTGTAACGCATATATGTGCAGAGTTTTAAAAGCCTGTGAATAGACTGACACATCTCAACAGAAATTGGTTGATTACAATGAAAAGGTCTCATTACAAGTTGACTATAAAATTAAAGTAATTCATTCCATATGTCTTAGCCGAGCTGTGTTTCCCATTATATCAGCAGAAAAAAAATAATGTAAATATTCTTTATGAAACAAGCTGTTAAGTATGTTACAGTTCTTTTGTTCTTTGATTGGCTTATTATTTCAGCATCCATCCTGCAAAGCGGCAACTGATTTTTCTTGCTGCATGCACTAACTGCTCAATATACGACAACAATTAGAAAGGCAAGAAGTACTTGATTCATCTGTGTTCTTGCCTATAGAATTTTATTCTGAACTTTTTCCTTTACAGTTAGTGCCTTAAAAGGAGAATTAGAACAAACTAAACTATAAAGTGACCTCTCATCAACAAAACTACGAAGTCGAGAATATCATCTGACATGACTACATTTTCATAACCATCACTTCACCACACAAAAAGGCTGCCTGTGGCATAACTACATAAAGTAAAAAAAAAAAAAGTTTACCAAGGAATCACCCATCTGAATGCTGTTCTGCTTTCCCATATTAGTTAAGGACTACATTTTTAGAATAGCGGTATAAATCAGAGACTTCACAGAGGATGGACTATGCATAGAGGACAGAATGCATGCTGGCTACTAGGTATGAGCTTTGGATCTGGACTGAAGTAGAATTTGGTTCATTTTTTTTAGGCAACCAAAGTGGGTTGTTTTGTTGCACACTAAGCTGAGCCTCTGGCTGCAGCAAGTAATACATTTAGCAGTAATATTACTATCGCTGCTAAATTTGCCAGCTTACTACGCAGGTTGGTTGTTAGAAAACCAGCATCCACTGGCTACCTGGCAAACAGTGATGGATCCCTGCCTGGCTCAAACAGCTGTTAGCCTAAGGCTTTGCAGTCGACAGCTGAATTTAAACAAAGATGATATGGTGGCTGACATCACTGATCTTATGTTGCCATGTCCACCTTAGGTCAATGGTGATGGCCATATTTGGTCAATCACATTCCAACTTCCTTGTTTACAAACCATCTGTGGGCAAAGAATCTGCAATTTCCTGAGGAGTAGCGAAGGGATCTTCTCAGTGGTTGGCATTTATCATGATTGATGAGGATCTGCATGACAGGAAGACATAATTGATGACCGGATGACTACTTTGTGGTACTATTTTAAATAAATGACTTATCAAAGTTTATGGTGTAATTTGTTTACATGTTTTCTGCATAACTGGGGAAAGTGGATAGTATCTGGGGGTTTGTGGGTAAGAGGTCCTTGTCCTCATCAACATAGAGACAAAGTACCCTTCCCCACAACATGGCCATGTGGCCTGGTATGGTTTAGTAGGGGGGACTGCTTTCTCATTATTTTTAAGAAATAAAATATTAAAACATTAACTTTTTCAAAACTTTAAAGAATAAAGTAAGAAATAACCATGTCTTTTTTGTGCAAGCATTAGGTAAACACATACATATGATGTTAGTCAAAAGTCTAATTTTAATATCACCACGGAAAAGCCCTTTAATTACTATACAGAATCTTTCTTTATTGATCACAAGTTTGCACCCATTCAGTAAAGTCAACGTTTACAAAGTATATCTTGGTCTGTATGTCAAATCTCAAGTGCCCCTTAACACATGCACATGTATTGCCAGTACCCCTAATTACATATATATATATTTTTCAAATGATTCCAAAGTGTTTTAAATATTTATAATATTTGGCAGGTTTTGCTTTATATAGGAGCAAGGTATTTAACCACCTCCCAGTGCAGCTGCAGAAGGTTTTAATACATTCCAAGGCATCAATACATGTAATTCAAAACAGCATGCATCTCTTGTTGTAGGTGGCTCTAGTCTAGCTTCTTCCAGCCCAAGCCAATTCTAGCATTCCTCTCCTACATCATCCTTTTTTGCTAGACAATTACTCAGAACCCCCAAACATTATATATTTTTTAATTTTTTTTTTTAATTTTTATCAGAGACCATACGTAATAAAATGGCGGTACACGGTATTTGCGCAACAATTTTTGAAAAAGAAAAACAACTGTTTCATGAATTAAAAAAAAAAACAATACACAATAAGACCCCTTTCACACTGAGGCGGTTTTCAGGCGCATTTGTTCTAAAAATAGCGCCTGAAAACTGCCCCTCATTCATTTAAATATGTGCTTTCACACTGGGGCGGTGCACTTGCGGGTGGTCAAAAAAGTCCCGCAAGCAGCATCTTTGGGGCATGCTTGGAGTGCTTTTAAAAGCTCTTCAAAAACGCCCCTGCCCAATGTAATGAATGGACAGCGCTTCCAAAGTGCCTTAACCTCCCTGGCGGTATGATTATTTCAGATTTTTGGTGCTGAAAGCGGTACAATTATTTTGCATGAAAATTTGGTGTTTTATATTGTAGGTTTGTAATTCTTAGGAATAACTCACTTAAATCTGTCCAAACAAGAGTCTAGTAGACATCTCGTGTATGATAAAGTTTGAAAGACAAAATCATAAATTATAATATATATATATGTGAAAAAAAAATTATAATATAATAAATAACTATAAATAATTATCAAAGATGATAATATAATAATAAAATGTATTCAGTAACGTAATCTAGTCAAAAACACTGAAATTTGCTCAGTTGCAGAATTATCGCTGTCGTCACTTTCAGTGTCTGATGATAAATTTCCCCAAAAATCAGTATCACTCAATTCTGCAAATGATTCTTATTTACTATCGGTGTTTTCTAGCTGATCAGAAACCTCTTTTGACGTAAAGGGACACTTTTTGGTTGCCATGGACATTCTCATGTTTCCAGGCAGAAAGAATGACATATATAATATAAAAGTACATGCAGGGCACTGGGCAAACCACTAGGGGCAAAGGGGATGTAAAATGATTTGATACAGTAATGTAATCTTACAGATTACAGTGTACTGTATGTGTACTGTGTGTTTCACTTTTTGTATTTCCTGCCAGGCTCCGCCCCCGTGCGACGCTCGCAGGGAACGGAGCCGGCACACAGAGACATCGGGTGGAGGACACAGCCCCCAGACACGGTGGGGGGACATCGCTGGATCCAGGGGACAAGGTGAGTAACCCAGCCTGGATCCAGCAATGCAATTCCGAGTGTGGCTCGGGGTTACCGTTCTTGGTACAGAAAATCCACCCCGAGCCACACTCGGGAATACCGTCAAGGAGGTTAAAGACACCTCAAAGGCGCCGCAAAATGGGGGTTTACATATGTGGGCGTGCCGTATGTATGCGTCCGCTTCTGCGTGCAAGCACGCGTGGATAGAGGCGGTTTACATTTTTGATTACTTTTATTCCTATTACAAGGAATGTAAACATTAATCAAAAAGTGTGGCGCTGTATTGTGACCATAAACATATGATGTGTATATCAATAATGAATACGTATTGGGTACATCAGATAAATAAAAATTAAGTTGATATACTGTGCTAGAATAGCAAATAACAAAGAAGTAATGAATACTAGTTCATAATTTACGGCCCTTATATTGTAAAACCACCCCGCATGGAATGGAAAAAAGAGGGACCACAAATAGTTTGTGTATTGCATGGGTACAACTGGTGGGCCCAATTCTAGGTAGGGGTGCCCACTATTATAGTCCAATAGATATGATCAAGTGTCCACAGTGTGATCCAAGAGAACAACTTTAAATTAAATTACGGTGCCCCATAAGATGTTTGTGTGAAATGAAACGCATTGGGTCCTGTCCTCCCGGTTCACTGCATCTGGATTTGTATATGCTGAGCTCAGTTTTTATCTCATTAAATGTGTTTTTAACCACACTTTTTAAATACATTTTTGTATAAACTGGATTACGCTATGGAGCGCCCTCTTCTTTCTACTCCATAATACTATTTTTTCTGAGTGGCACCATTCATCTACAAGGAGGCCTAACTACCCCTCCAAAGTGGTTGCAGAGGTGGATTGACCTTGACCCTATGAGGAGAGATCCCCACCACTAGACCACACCCCATTGGATTCTTCAATACATGCTGGTGGCTTACTAGCTTCTGATAAGCACATTTCCTTGTGTTTGCTTTGCCGTAATTTAATTTAAAGTTGTTCTCTTGGATCACACTGTGCACACTTGATCACATTTATTGGAGTATAATAGTGGACACCCTTACCGGGAATTGGGCCCACTAGTTGTACCCGAGAAATACACAAACTATTTGTGGTCCCTCTTTTTTCCATTCCTTGCAGGGTGGTTTTACAATATAAGGGCCATAAATTATGAACAGTATATCAACTTAATTTTTATTTATCTGATGTACCCAACATGTATTCATTATTGACATACACATCATATGTTTATGGTCACAATACAGTGCCGCACTTTTTGATTACTGTTATTTCCCAACTTGGTTTGTTATCGTGCTGGCAGCTACTGTAGTTACATGTAGGTAGCGCGGTATCCCTATATTTATCCTAAGGAAGGTAAACATGCCTTGTAATAAGAATAGTGTATGACAGGTCCTCTATAAAACCCCACATCTCTCCTCTAGGCTGGAAAGCATGAGATAAAAAAAAAAAAAGGGGACATCTGCCGGGGCTGGAAGTGACGTCATAACGTCGTGCCCAGCCTCCGAAGGTCACAGAGATGGCCGGGTATCATCTGGTACTTGGTCTGCTCTATGGTAAATGGCTGGTTCATTCTCCGGCTCGCCGATTGCACGGGTGAGTAGGTATAAGCACCGGAGGACGGCGGGAGACCTGTAAAAACAATCAAGCGGCTATGATTGTTTTTACTTTACAGGGAATCGCTGGCAGAAAAGAGTGATACACATGGTACACATGGGAATGAGAGGAGGGGATTTTAACAAAATCCTGCTCCAGCACGAACAAAAATGGATCTTCCGTTTGAATGCAGTAGCATACCCAGGTCTAAATAAGACAATAACATATAAACCCTTCCTGGAAGGATTTACGTCAGGGGGCCCTGAGTTGGAATAAAGTCAGATAAAAAATTCCTCTCATTTTATGGGACCTCCACCCCGGCCAATAATACCCTCAACCGTAAGTCCCTATCTCAATTTGCTGATAATCTATTATGCAAAAAAGTGAATGCTACATGGTTGACAGACACCATCACGCCATTGTGAGTCTACAAATTTACATTCAACCTCCCGTGCCTTTTTAGATGAGGGTACTTCCTCTTTTGCCTTGGTTCTTGTATTCTCCCATGTATCTATTCAAGTATATATATTCAGTATATGCTTATTGTATTGTAATCTGGTTAAATTGCAATGTCCCATTACAGTCGAGCTGGAATATTAGGGTATCTCCTGTAGGGCCACACAATATTATTTGTCAAACTTGAGATCCTGACCCAATCCATTAGGAGAATTTTGCACACAGCGACTCAGACTGTTCCTGTGCATCCTTTATTCTGCGTGTATTCCCAAACGCAGAAAATGTTGGATTTCTGAATGAACCTGGGCTAATATACTACATTTGATGATTACCAAAATAATTCTCATATATTGGTCTCTTTATTTGATCTTACAATTTTCTCATCTATGCACCTTTTTGATCTGTGTTTCATTCTTTTTTTTTTCCCTTTTTCCTTCTCCTTTTCCTATTTTTCTCTTTCAGTCTTCTCCTCGTTGCCCTTCTCCTGTTTATGCTCCATCCCTTTTCTGTTTCCTCCCTTTCTACTTTTGTTTCCCTTGTGGTGCATAGGCTTGGCCGCTCAACCTGTTGTGCCCCTTTCGCTAGCTCTCGGGAATTTAACCTAGAAGGTACTGTGTTACACCTAATGTCCATCAGGTGAAGCTCTACAGGACTTTCCCCTGGTGTGTTGCCACCCATAGGCGGGCCCTTCTACAGGCCCGTCACACACCACACAAACAACATCCGGCGCCATCCATACTATTTTTGGACGCTGCGCCGCGTCAATTCTGGCGGGACCAACGCACGCTCCTGTGTGACATCTCATGCTTGTTACATCACTTCCGTGGAAATGCACGCGCCCCCTCTTCACATGAGGAGACGCCATGCACGGCATTCTGGGATGAAGCAGCCATGACCACATGGCAGAACGTCCCCATCTTCTCCATAGTAGCCCAGGAAAAGATGGGGATTTAGCTCAGAGGGGTCGTGTCTGCGCGGAGACCTTTCCGGATCATCAATCATTGATTGGAAGCCTTTGAAATGTGAGGTCATATGTTCAGGTGCACGGCTATATCTAATTAAGCAAGCAACCTATCACAAGGTCCCTGTCAGAGTACATATTTGACCATCTTCGACAGGTAAGATTATAGCCATTTCCACATGAGGACTCTGCTATAGTGACGGTTGGAACATCAAGGTAATTATTTACGTTTTTTGGAACAAGCCTCTATTTTCTATTCTAATTGACCCATCCAGCACCCATGGCCAGTCTCTGACCCTGGTATGCCTGGATCTTTTGTGTAGGGTCATATATTCCTGGGTATTTACAATCTTCTTCTATGCATATATATTTTTTAGAATCATGGATATGAACCTACTTTGGTGGGCATGATCTATTGATCACACATAATCCCGGTTCCCACGTTCAAGGATCAATACATCCAGTAGTCTCACTGACCTGAGACCGCTTTTGATATCCGGGTAAGTGTGTAGATGTATGTAATGCTGTTGGGCAGATTTCTATGCTGATTAAGCAAGTTTCAGACATATAGATCTTCACAGATGCTCACCCCATATTTAATATCTTTATTTATAGTATCAACTGAACTTATTCACACCGGCTGTCCCTGCCTCGGACATGTTTCCAGCAGTCCTTCATCTGGCCCCATACTCCTCTGACATATTGGTAAGCAATACAAAACTTACCTTATTAACAATCTGTATACAGAATATTTTGACACATATACAGACTGACTCTCCTGTCCTTATTCCATCTGTCCATTAGATGTCCCCCGGGTAGCTCTCCAACAGGCTCTATTGACCTAATGAGTGTTGGTATGTAGCATACATCTTAATAACCATTTGTGTCTAATTAAGATAAATCCTTGGTGCTTTCATTAGTTCTTTATCTTTTGCATTCAGGTGTTTACCCGAATGCTCCTTGCACCCAGCCTTGATTGTGAATCTTCGTATCTGTCTATGACACTCTAATGGGACATCAAACTAATACTTATTAAACTACCAACCATACCCTTCCCCTTCCACTCCTTTTGGACTGGAACAGGATCTCAGGTAGCCTATATACATCCATGTGGATTTCTCTATGCCCTGCTAACCAGTGCCTCGTAGAAACAGTCAGTACTTAAACATGAATCTTTTTGTTGCGTGTTGATATACGCTTGAACACATTTTTTATTCTGTTTTATGCTTTTCCTCCTTTGTAAAATATAGAGGACTTTTTAATGTTTGACCACCTACCCCTGATGAAGATCTTGGATTAATCAATTTTGTCTCATCCATACAAATTTCCACCTACTGTATGTATGCAACCCAATGTTTTTCTTCAACCACAATTGTTTGTACTCATGTTTTTTGGACCCTTCATGTCTGGGGTCTATTTTAAATAAATCAATAAATGTTGAAATGTTATCTTGTACTTTACTCTTGATGAGCTGGTTTCCCTATAAAGTCCCATTGGGGGTTCTTTTTCCATATACATATATATGTTAGTGGGTTAACCCCCTGAAACTAGAAGACACAAATTGTAGCAACACACAATTTCTACTTGTAAAAACAATCAAGCAGCTAGGATTGTTTTTACTTTGCAGGGAATCGCTGGCAGAAAAAAAATGATATGCCTGCAGCTGAAGGCAACATTCAGATATCTCCATTCAAAGTCCAGGGCGTCATATGACATCTAGCGGAAGGGAAGTGTCTAGACTTACAGAAGGTAGTTTCCAGTAGTTGCATTGAAATGATCAAATCCAAAACACAATGGGGTTGATTTACTAAAGCTAAATAGACTGTGCACTCTGCAAGTGCAGTTGTTCCAAAGCTTAGTAAATAAGTTAAGCGTCACTTTGCAAAGAATACCCAATCACGTGCAAGGACAGCATTTTTGCTTGCACACGATTAGATGATGGAAGTCAGGAGACCTTTCCCTCATTTACTAACCTTTGGGGCAACTGCTCTTGCAACATTTATTTGACTTTCGTAAATCAACCCCAATGCCTTTTATTCAGCAAGACAAACGGCAATGCGCAGACTGCTGCATTCAACAGCAAGATAAGCAATCATCCTTGATTGCTGTTGACTGATTAAAGATAAAATCCGATTGGTTGCTATGTGCTACTGCATGCTGATGTTCTTTGTAATGCCTTCCTGACAAATTTGGCATGCCAACACAGTTAATCCCAACAGACATTTGATTTTGACTATATTATATTGAAAACACCAATATGTACTAATATAATGATTGTGATGTTCAGAGCAGATCACGCTCTAAATTACAATGAAATCTTTTGAGACGGTAAGCCAGTGCCTGTGGTTTATCCCAGTGTAAATCACACTTAAGCACAATTTATAATTATAGATTCATGCTAAAGCATTCAAGGGCAAAGGAAATGTGTGTATGGGAGATATTTATATGTGATTTTTATATATATCGTAATTTTTTTAATCAGTTGACAGCTGTTTTAGAGCATACTGCGACGCCAGGCTGAATGAGGGTCTTGATTACTTCAAGATTAGCTATCTTAAGTTTCTATTCATTTTAAGTGTTGTTAGTGCGAGGAGTCATTAGTCACTCCCTTGTCTCTTGGAACATCAGCATACATTTACATTGTTAATGAACATTTGGGGTAAATGAATTAATGACACTCAAACATAAATTCAGACCTAATAACTTTCTGTGTCATTGGTATGTTTAAATGTTATCACAGTCGAAGACCCACTCATGCCTGCCCTACAAACTGCTGAGATACATTAAACTGAAGCAATAAAAAAAAAATGCAAAATTAAATTGTGTTAGCATATACTACCTTAAAATGGACCTTGCACTTCAGGCAAGGTCTTCTTATTCAATGTGCCTCCTTTCTGTATTTGTAAACCCCCTACTTTTTTCAAAAAACAAAACAAACATATCATACTTACCTGCTCTGTGCAATCGTTTTGCACAGCAACCCTAATCCACCTCTTATCAAATCCCCTACCGATGCTTCTGGCTCCTCTCTCGCACAAAGTGTCCACCGTAGCAAGCCACTTGCTATGGGGGCACTTGAGCAGGCTCATTCCTGAGCAGGCTCTATATGTCCATAGACACACAAAAAACAGCTCAGTATCGCCCCCCCCTCCCCCACAATTCCCAATAGCTTCCACTGCTGTCTCTGTGCCTATCAGGAGGGAGAGAGCCAAGAGAGTCGTTGCTCTCAGACACAGAGTTGCGTCAAGATCGGGCTCAGGTAAGTATAAGAGGGAGTTTTGGGGCCAGCATTAAGGTAAACCACTTTAAATACTGCATACAAGTACAAAAAAGAACCTGTGGGGGGAAAACTAGTTACAGTAGATAATATACTCATATTTTTATGACTTCCATAATGCAACGGTGACATCATATTCCTGCTAAGAAGAAGAATACTGGTCGCAGACTGCAAATGTAATCCAATAAAAAGTCCTTTAATCTTCAAACATGGGACAACTGCACAGGATAAGGCCTACAGTTCCCATCTTTGAAGAATAAAGGACTTTTTATAGGATTACATCTGCAGAGGTGCGACCAGTATTCTTCTTCTTTGCATGATTATAAGTGGTGGGGAGCTCTTTTTCTTAATTCTGTATCAGGAAAAATAGGCCTTTTCCAGTTTCCACAGACTAAAGAGATTTTTGAATTCATAAGGATATTCAGACAAAAGAGCAAACACTTGTTAAAATACTATTCTTCCCGACACTACCTATACTAAAATTGGTATATGTGAACTAGAATGATCTAATATTTCAAAAGCAAATGGCATAATTTATCAAAAATTGTATACAAAACAACAAGGATGAGACAACAAACCAAAAATTTGAAAACGTTATCAATTTATATTTGTCAGGACGGCATCAGACATTGTGTGGACATCCGTATGTGCAGGCCAGTCTTGGCCTCAGATGACCTATTTACAGAGGTACTTTTCTGCTATTGACCTTGGCAAGTTCCTGACCGTGGCTTATCTCTGCTGATTTATGGTCTGACTTCGGCTAGTTCTTGAACTTGCCTTGTGTCTGCTTATTCTTGGTTTGACATTGAACAAGTTCTCACCACAACGACCAACTGTCCAGACCTCGCTTCCAGCCTGCTATGTGTTTCAGTGTCATCTGGCAATTCCCTGGGACATTCCTTTCAGTCTGCACAAGCACCTCACTGCCACTGACTCATGGCACCCATGTCACTCTATGCCCTCTCACTCTGTGCTCCACTCCAATGGTGCCTGAACCAAAGGTATAAGGGAAGCCCTATCATCAATTCGGCCTCCAACCAGGTCTGTGATACTAAAAAACTTTGACATGCTGTTTTGAAACCAATATTTGACCTCTTCTTTTTTTATAGGGAATACTATGGCACCAATTCTTTCACTGCATGCATACTGAATGCAAAGCAGAATTGCTCCACTGGATACCAGCAGATATCTTACAGTCTACAGAAAAGTCTGAATAATAAGGGTGAGCATAAGGACCTGTGTCAACGGGCTTTGGGCTTTTGTCAAAGGTCTTGTTCCCAAGTGCATTTTGCTTTTGTTTGAGATCAGTTTGCGGTGTCTCTGGGATTATTCAGAGTTCACGGACAACAACGCTTTGATCTGCTTTTACATTCCTTTCGATTTATATGGGGAGAGAAAGTGGTTCTGAAACAAAAGCCTGTCAACACAGGTCCTATGGGTTGCCAAAGACATGTGATCGTAACTTCACGCATTTAAGGAAACAATCACATGTAGGTGTCCATTCCCTGGTTTTATCAGCTGACCATTTTCAGAAGAATTAAATGGTGCAGTGCTGGATTTCCAGACTGGTCAACTTAATTATTTGTTTACATTGGTAATCAGTTCATACTTGCACAACAGCTTGCAGTATATTGTCTGGATCTGAAGGTACATTAAAGTTTTCCATACATGGATCGAAATTCGTCTGGTTCACCAGGAACTGGCCAAATCTCAATCCATGTAGGGCCATTCACGCTCACTAATTTTTAAAGAACAGGCTTGTTGGTATATTTTCTCTCAATCTGCAAATGCAGCCAATCAGCTACAGTGCAGATCGGAGTATTCTGAAGACAGTGGAATCCCTCTGAAGCAGGGAGGACTTCCCCCAACGACACTGAATGTGTGAATAGGGAGATTGGTTCAATATTTTTCATTCAGCTGGCTGGCTGAGCGAAAAAAAACTGAGCCATAAATGGCCAGTGTAAGCCTGCTCATATTAAGTGCTCCTTAATATGCAATAAAGCTGAGTATGCTACAAACCCAATTTTCAAAGGCAACAGGTTGGATTCTGCAAACATGTACTATCATTAATTGGAGAAGGTGATGACATTTACTGCCCCACACTTCAGTAGCCATAATTACTGTAATGTTAGTTACAGGCTGTGAAACTTTATTAACTGTGTATATCCTTTCTTCAGAGGTTCCCACAGTCAAGACAATACTTAAAGCCATCATATTCAGTTTTTCAGGCTGCTGTGAAGCAAGGTAAAGGGAAATCTCGTTGCAGTGAGTTATGTTACATTATGGCTCTTAGAGCTGCCAAATAAAGAACCTGTAATTTGTGTTCTTGCAGACCCTTGGAAGCTTTACCAATAGTTATATTTTGTTATGCAGTTAAGAGGGGAAAAAAAAAATGATTTTTTTTGTACTCACCTTAAAATCCCTTTCTCTGTGTTCATTGGAAGACAGTGCTCTGCACTGATTATGATTATATCACCAATTGCAGAAGCAGGACACTAGGTGCATTATAAAACAAAAGACAGCCCTGGGGGTAGCCTTTGCTGGTGGCCACTCCCCCCCCCCCAGCAGCTGTGGACAATTCAGTTACATGGCATAGCAGTGTAAATAATAAGAAAAAAAAGTATTTCCACCATCTGGTCACAGCAAGCCAGAGGAGCAGATGTTATGTCCTCCAATGAATGCAGAGAAATTGATTTTACGGGAGTACAAAAATCCTATTTTCTCTTGTTCATTGGAGGACACATCTCTGCTGTAGATAATAATGGACTGGGACGCCCCAAAGCAGGTCCCACGAGGCATACCCAATAAGGAGAACGAACTAGCCATGTCTATGCCATCAACTATGCTTTAAAGGGGCAGACACTTAATAAAACAATGCCCCCCGAAACCATAAGGTAATCCCACACTAAGGGTAATCCTTGAAACTCCATAAAGCTCATACATTTTACTCATATGGTGGGACCTAGAGGGTTGGGGCAGACAGAATACTTCTTGCACCTGCAACTAGATTTGGTCAGATGCCACAGTCATCTGCCATAGTGACTGCAGACCATTAGGCTGGCCACCGATTCGAAAAAGCTTAGCAGTACATCACTACAAAACTACATGTGAAAACTGAAAACAGCATCAGCCTAGGCTCCCTCCAGGTCACTCCCAGTCCGTTTTGTCCTGCCCATGGGGCTTATAGTCATGGGGATCCCCATGACTAAGGGTGGGGGAGTGGCCTAGATGGGGCCTAGGCTGAGGCTGTTTTCACACGTAGATTTTTGAAATGATGTGTGACTAAGGACTTTTCCTTTTTCAAACTGGTCTCCACAGAGCTGGGACAAGCTCCGCACCTGCCTGCACTTCCAACAGTTCATCAGAAGAGAACTTGTTGGAGCCTTGAGCAGCACCCGTAGTACGGTATTGGTTCACCATCAGGCTGGCCAGTAATATGTGTCCCCCTAGGAGAAAAAC
The DNA here is from genome assembly GCA_018402905.1 of Glandirana rugosa. Lineage (NCBI taxonomy): Eukaryota > Metazoa > Chordata > Amphibia > Anura > Ranidae > Glandirana > Glandirana rugosa. The sequence continues at coordinate 215,024 of BLSH010438439.1, read as the reverse complement.
ATTACAGGCTGTTCATTAGGAAATCTGGGCTTTCACAGCTGAACACATATGCAGCACAGAACTGTATTCACTTGATGGCTGCAACTAGGGGGACTACCAGGATCCATATGATCTGGCCTGTCCTAACCCCTAGACACTACAAAGAATTTAAACCCCAACAGGGTCTTTTTAGACAGATAGGGAAAGGGTAGAAAAGTAACAATAGAATTGTAACCACTAGACACTAGTCTAACAACTAAGTCATCCACAGGGCTGTCAATTGTTATTTAGTGCACCGAGTTTCTTACTCCTGTAGGTAGCAATATGCCCAGTTGGTGATCATCTAAAACAAAGCTGTGTCCTCAAATGAACAAACGGGAAACATACTATAAGGTCCTATTTACAACTGTGCGTCACATTAAAATGAATCATGTTTCACATTAACATACAATGCATAAAGGCAGACAATTTATTTGAAATGCTTAATGCACCAAAACACACAAGAAAAAAATACATGCGCCATGCAGTCTTTTCACTTCCTGTGAGCTGAAAAGACAACAAACATTCTGGCTACATTTTGTAAGCAAGGTTGGTATTGTAGGGCATTTCTTACTTTTTCTGAGGCTGTGAGATCAGGGTTGATAGGGTAATCGTATGTTAGGTTTTCCTAAGTAATGTATGGTGGTGTTTTATTAACATTTTCATGTATTACAGTTAATCAAAACTAAAATGTTTTTTTTAAATCAAATATTGTATATGAATATCATGTAGTCTTTATCCAGCCAATGAGGTAAGCACCAGGCTTCTTTTACATAGTTACATAATTTATAAGGATGAAAAAAAAAAGACACAGATTCATCCAGTTCAACCTGCATCTCGGTGTATGTGTGTTTGATTTCAATTAACTAACAATTCCCATAGCCCCGTATGTTCTTCTTTCTAAGGAAGAGATCTAAAAGTTTTTGAACTTGTCAACACACTCACTTAGTGCCACTTCCTGGGGGAGACATTTCCACGTTTTCCAAGCTCTAACAGAAACCTGCTTTCTTCTAATCTCAAATCGTGGCTACGTGGTTCTCTTTAGGGACCTTAGCGTACACATTTATTACAGTTACTGGAGTCACTTTTGATATATTTGTACATTGTAATAATATCCCCTCTTAAGCGCCTATTCTCCAGAGTGGATAACTGTAATCTATGCAATAGATCCTCATAGCTAAGGTCCTCCATCCCCCTTATACATTCTTTCACCCTTTGCTGAAATTTCTCTAATTTTACAACGTCTTTCCTGAACATCAGTGACCAAAACAGAACTGCATATTCAAGGTGAGGCTGAGCCAATGTTATTTAAAGGGATAGAGTATTTGATATATTTCTTAAATGTATTCCCTTTTTAATGCATGACAATATTTTGCTAGATTTGTTAGCTGTGGCTTGACATTGCATGCTAGTGCCAGGCTTGTGATCTTCAAGCACCCCTAGATCCTCCATCACTGATTCTCTCAGTGAAGCCCCTTCTAATTTTTTTTTTGGATGTGTATTTTTTGGTACCCGAGTGCATACCTTTACAAATCTTAATATTGAACTTAATCTGCCATGCAGCCCCCTATTTTATTTAGGTATTTTGCTCATCAAGGTCTTTGGTCAGTTTTA
>BLSH010438439.1:189489-200826 GCA_018402905.1 Glandirana rugosa | reverse complement strand
GATTATAGCATGTTATATTTTTTTTTAACGTTGACGGCACAAAAAATACGATAACCAGGAGACGACTGGACGGGTGTCACTAAAATGACAAATGTTTAACATTCGTGAACAGCTTGCTTATGGTTGTGATTGGCTACAGCTAATCACATGGTACAGGTAGCCAGGTACCATGTGATTGCTGTGGGCCACTCATATGGCCATAAGCACGATGTTCATGGATAAAAAAAAAAAAAAAAATTGATGACAGTTTGTTTAAATTGTTATCATGTGATCGCTATGATTTGTCACGATACCTCAGCCGCTCATAGTGGCCGGGTATCGAGTACTGTGATCACGGGAGTACACCGCTGCACACCCAGTGGGCTCACTAGTGCACATGAGTAAGTACATGACTGTAAACAGTAAAATCACTGTGGGCAGGTCAGCAGAGGACCAATAGCATAAAAAACACGGCAGTTGCAATTTTTTTTTATATTGTACGATATTAGCACAACTGTTTTTCAAATCTATATTTTTGGAGGCAATTTATTTACATTAATTTTACACAGCAAACACAATAAAAATCTGCACATTTTCTTTAAAATATAAAGGATGAGATCATCTGTCAAAGAAAAATAGATAGCAAATTAGTCAGCAATCAAACTTCTATGACATGCATGGCAAGAAACAAGGATACCCTTGAAGTCTTCACAAGTAATCAACTTACAGTTAATCATAAATGATGGCTCCAGAATTATTCTTCCCATTCTGGAGAGTGCAGTGATGCCCAATAAGTGCAACACTTGTGTGTCACACGTGTATATTTGTGTGCATGTACAAGGGGATGGTTGACTTTAAATTATTTTGTTTTTGTTTTTTTTACAGTACTGTGCAAATTTTTTAGGCAGGTGTGAAAAAAAAATCTCTAAATTAAGAATGCTTTCAGAAACAGAAGTGTTAATTGTATATTTTCATATAAAAAATGGAAAGTAAATGAACAGAAGAGAAATCCAAATCAAATCAACATTTGGTGTGACCTCCCTTTGCCTTCAAGCCAGCATTAACCTCTCTAGGTACATTTGCACACAGTTTTTGAAGGAACTTGGTGGGTAGGTTGTTCCAAACACCTTGGAGAACTAACCACTGATCTTATGTGAATGTAGGCTGCCTCAAATCCTTCTGTCTATTTGTGTAATCTCAGACAGACTCAATGATATTGAGATCGGGGCACTGTGAGGGCCAAACCATCACTTCCAGAACTCCTTGTTATTCTTTACACTGAAAATAGCTCTTAATGACATTGGCTGTATGCTTGGGGTTGTTGCCTTGCTGCAGAATAAATTTGGGGCCAATCACATGCCTCCATGATGGTATGGAATGATGGATAACCATCTGCCTGAATTTCTCAGCATTGAGGGCACCATTGATCGGGCAATGTTGAGGATCGTAGATGCAGTGGTCGGCCAAGGAAACTTTATGCAGCTGATGAAAGACACATCATGCTTACTTTTAATTTTTTTATTTAACATTATTACTATAATAAGGGCTGATATCCCCTTCTAGATGGTAAGCTCTAATGAGCAGGGCCCTCTGATTCCTCCTGTATTGATTTGCATTGAATTGATTTGTATTGTAATTGTACTGTCTGCCCCCGTGTTGTAAAGCGATGCCCAAACTGTTGGCGCTATATAAATCCTGTATTATAATAATAACCCCCATGTGACAATACTTTTTCAGTGATCTTTTTCAGCATTCTTTATGTGGACAACAGGGATTGACTCTGAAGCCTTCTCTGCACTCAGGCAGCTCTGATCCAGAAAATAGCATCCTTGGTCAGTTGTTTCACACATTCTAGCCAGGAACTGACAGTCATGAAGCTGGAAGTGCTCAGCAGTGAACACCCCTGGATTCCTCACTTCATAGGAGAGCTGGAGAAATGAAAGTTCCTTGTTTTCTCTATTCTTATCCTGGAGGTCCTGAAGTGTTTCTTTGGTTCTGGGCTCCAAGCAGAAGCAGGTGAGATGGAGGAGCAGGGTCCCCGAACATAAAAAAGCACTGCACAAGAGGCCAGGAGGCTGCATAACCACTTCTACAATAAAGCCCGCAGTCTTTCCTTAAAAAGCAAATATCCCCTGTGTAACTGCTGCAACCCAAATTCTGGATACAGGACAAATAAAAAAATACAAATGCAAAGTGGTGCACTGTTCCTTTAAAATGAGTGTGGCAATCAACCCTGAATTGATTTGACAAAGGGCAATTCAATATAAAAAGCAATAATGTGCAAATGCAAAGTGATGTGCTGTTTCTTTAAATCAAACAAATGTGGCATTCAATCATAATGCGATTGTAAAGTCTCATTTAACCACTTAACAACCGCCCTATAAACAAAAAACATCTACAGGGTGGTTGCTTAACCCCGGGAGGACGTACTATGACATCCTCTCATGAACGCACTTCCCGCGTGCCCCCTGGGGTGCGCACACGGGAACATCTGTGACTGCTGGGTCCCCTGGATAGCGGCGAATGGCCAATGTGAGCGGCCTTTTACCACGTGATGATCACATGTAAACAAGCCGGCAGAATTGCCGGTTTTTCTCTCTCCGCACTGAACGGTGCATTGTAAGAGGAGAGAGGGGGGAGAGAGGACATTGCTGCAGTGCTGTGAGCGATGTGTAGTGCCCACAGCGCTGCTAAGTGACAGGCTGCACCCCCACCATCCATCCACCCCCACCACCCACCCAGCCATCCTCACCCCATCCATGCTCATCTACCCAGCCATCCTCACCCCATTTATGCTCACCCATCCATCCATGCTCAGCCACCCATCCTCACTCAGCCATGCTCACCAATCCAGCCATGCATGCTTATCCACCCCTCAATGCATGCTCACCCAGCCATCCATTCATGCCTACCCACCCAGCCGTGCTCATCCATCCATCTATCCATGCTCACCCACCCAGCCGTGCTCACCCAGCCATCCATCCATGCTCACCCACCCAGCTGTACTCACCCAGCCATCCATCCATGCTCACCCACCCAGCCATGCTCACCCATCCATCCATTCATGCTCACCCACCCAGCCGTGCTCACCCAGCCATCCATCCATGCTCACCAATCCCTCCATCCATGCTCACTCAACCAGCCATGCTCACCCATCCATCCATCCATGCTCATCCACACATCCGTGCTCAGTCATCCCCATCCATGCTCAGTCATTCTCATCCGTGCTCAGTCATCCCCATCCGTGCTCATCCATTCCCATCCATGGCTCATTTGTGCCTCATTCATGCTCATCCATACCACATCAATTCCCATCCGTGACACATCCATGCCACGACAGTGCCCATCTGTGTCACTACACCGCCCATCCGTACCACTACACTGCTCATCTGTGCCACTACACTGCCCATTTGTGCCACTACAGTGCCTATCCATGCCACCACAGTGCATCACAATAGTGTAATAGGTAGTCAAATTAGATTTGAAATATATGCCCCTAGAACACCTGACGGTGCTCCTTGCATGTTGGGCCTCTGTATGTGCCCAGGCTGTGTAAAAGTGTCACACATGGGGTATCGCCATACTCAGGAGGAAAGCAGAATATTTTGTGGGGTGTAATTTTTGCTAGGTACCATAGCTTGTAGACTCTATAGCCTTCACAAAGACCAAATAATATACACTAATTTGTTTTTTTGTTTACCAACGATATGTAGCAGTATAAATTTTGGCCAATTTTTATCTTTTTTTTTCCAACAAATAGAGCTTTCTTTTGGTGGTATTTAAGAACCTCTGGGTTTTTTATTTTTTGCGACATAAGTGAAAAAAGTGCGAAAATTTTGAAAAAAAAAACACTTTTTTTTAGTTTCTGTGATAACATTTTGCAAATAAGTAATTTTTGCTCATAAATTTGGGCCAAAACCTATACTGCTACCTATCTTTGGTAAAAATAACCCAAATACGTGTATATTATTTGGTCTGTGTGAAAGTTATAGAGTCTACAAGCTATGGTGCCAATCACTGAAAATTAATCACACCTGATGCACTAATGGCCTATCTCATTTCTTGAGGCCCTGAAATGTCAGGAATGTACAAATACCCCCCAAATTACCCCCTTTTGAAAAGTAGACATTCCAAGGTATTTAGTAAGAGGCATGGCGAGTTTTTTGAAGTTGTACTTTTTTTCCACAATTCTAGGGAAAATTAAGAAATTATTATTATTATTTTTTTTGCACAAAATTGTCAGAACAACAAGTTATTTCTCACACATAACAAAAGTGCTACTAATCCGCGCTACAGATACTAAGATGTGTAATATTTCATAACCTAACCCTTATTCTCTTATTCCAGAGTTCAAGGGTTGGTATATGATTTAGGGGCTGCTGCTATGCAAGGGTTCACTAAGGAACTCTGTTGGAAATGAAAACTCAAAATGCCGCTGCGCCACCCTACTGAAATGTAGCAAACTTAACATAAAGTGACACCCCCCTGAGAGGGGGTGAGGAAGCAGCCATTTTTCCGGAGACCAAAATTGATGCAGAGAGGGACATCCTCAAAGTTACTCCAAAAAATACAATAACGGGCAGGGCTTTCTCATAGGTCTGTGACTGATATTGGGATAAATCTTACAGATCCAATGTTCAGAGGCATTTACAGAGGAACAAAAAAGCATCAAGAAAATATGTGGAGAAGTGATGCCATAGCAGCTCGATAGGAACGATCCTCTTCACTGACATTTCCATCAGACCACCACCAGCAATAAGTCTGCTTTGACCCCCAGACTGAAAAGCTGGGGGTCCATTTTTTCTGGTGAGTGGGGCCACAAGAGGGGGCTGACACTGAGCACCACGGATTGCACATTGAGCACTTCTTTGGAGCACTTATTATAGCACTGAGCACTTTATTTATTTTTATGGACTTTTTTGAATGGAATAATGTATTCATTGCATGTGTTATACGTTTTTGGTATATATAGCACAGCACTTGTCACTTTATGTTAAGTGTATGTATGTGTTACAAGTTTTTGGTATATATAGTACAGCACTTGTCACTTTATGTTAAGTTTGCTACATTTGAGTAGGGTGGCGCAGCGGCATTTTGAGTTTTAATTTCTCACACATAGCATATGCATACTTCCAATTACACCCCAAAATACATTCTGCTACTCGCCCTGAGTATGGCGATACCACATGTGTGAGACTTTGTCACAGCCTGGCCACATAGAGAGGTCCAACATGCAAGGAGCACCATCGTGCATTCTAGGAGCAGAATTTTCAAATTTTCATATCTAATTTCCTAATGACCTATTACACTTTTGAAGGCCCTGGAGCACCATGACAATGAAATTGCCCACAAAATGACCCCATTTTGGAAAGCAAACACCCCAATGTATAATCTATGAGGCATTATTAGTCTTTTGAATGGTTAATTTTTTTTCCACAAATCTTCGAAAAACGTGGAAAGAAAATAAAAATGCTTTTATTTTTACACAAAGTGGTCAATTTATAACATATTTCTAACATATAGCATGTACATAGCAAAAATTAACCCCCAAAATGTATTCTGCTACTCATCCCGAGTATGGCGATACCACATGTGTGAAACTTTTACACAGCCTGGCCACATAGAGAGGTCCAACATGCAGGGAGCACCGTCAGGCATTCTAGGAGCAGAAATTTAACATCTAATCTCCTAACCACCTATTACACTTTTGAAGGCCCTGGAGCACCAGGACAATGGAATTACCCACAAAATGACCCCATTTTGGAAAGCAAATACCCCAACGTATATTCTATGAGGCATTGTGAGTCTTTTGAATTGTTCATTTTTTTCACAAGTCTTCGAAACACGTGGAAAGAAAATGAAAACGCTTTTATTTTTACACAAAGTGGTCAATTTATAAGATATTTCTAACACATAGCATATACATAGCAAAAATTAACCCACAAAATATATTCTGCTACTCATCCCGGGTATGGCGATACCACATGTGTGAGACTTTTTCACACCCTGGCCACATAGAGAGGTCCAACATGCAGGGAACACCGTCAGGCGTTCTAAGAGCATAAATTACACATACAATTTCATTGATACCTATAACAGTTTTGAAGGCCCTGGAGCACCAGGACAGTGGAATAATCCACAAAATGACCCCATTTTGGAAAGCAAACACCCGAGGTATATTCTATGAGGCATGGGCTGCAGATAGGTACTCGGGTACTCTGATGGGCTGCAGATAGGTACTCAGGCATTCTGATTGGCTGCAGATAGGTACTTGGGTACTCAGATGGGTAGGTGACAGGTGCTCGGAATTACCCACAAAATGACCCCATTTTGGAAAGCAAACACCCAAGGAATATTCTATGAGGCATGGGCTGCAGATAGGTATTCGGGTACTCTGATGGGCTGCAGATAGGTACTCAGGTATTCTGATTGGCTGCAGATAGGTACTCGGTTACTCAGATGGGTAGATGACAGGTACTCGGGTAATCTGAAGGGCAGGTGACAGGTACTGGGATACTCAGGTGGGCAGGTAACAGGTACTCGGGTACTCAGGTGGGCAGGTGACAGGTACTCGGGTACACTGATGGGCTGGTGGCAGGTACTTGGGTACTCAGATGGACAGGTGACAGGTACTTGAGTACTCAGATGGGCAGGTGAAAGGTACTCGGGTACTCTAATGGGCAGGTGACAGGTACTCGGGTACTTTGCTGGGCTGGTGACAGGTACTCAGGTTCTCTGATGGCCAGGTGACAGGTACTCGGGTACGCTGATGGGCTGGTGACAGGTACTCGGGTGCTCTGATGGGCAGGTGACAGGTACTTGGGTACTCTGATGGGCAGGTGACAGGAACTCGGATACTCTGATGGGCAGGTGACAGGTACTCAGGTACTCTGATGGGATGGTGACAGGTACTCGGGTACTATGATGGGAAGGTGACAGGTACTCAGGTACTTTGATGGACAGGTGACAGGTACTCGGGTACTTTGATGGACAGGTACTCTAATGGGCTGTGACAGGTCCTCTTTATTGGGGGGGTGATCAGTGTGCTTGGTCTACACAGTGGGTGGTAACAAACTGTTACCGCAATCTCCCTCTCACACACGATCGGTTTGTGACAGGGAGAACCGCGGTAACAGCTCGTTACCGCGGTTTGTTTACATCACATGACCGGCTGTGATTGACACAGCAGGTCACGTGGTAAAGAGCCAACTCTATTGGCTCTTTACACTGATCAGAGCTGGGCTTTGTCCAAGGGGCAAGTCTCAGTCCTGGTCGCCGCGCTGCGCACCCCTGGGGGCGCGCACGAGCGGCGTGCATGTGAAGGTCGGTAGTGACCGGCTGTGTTTGGACACAGCCGGTCACATGGTAAAGAGCCAATTTTATTGGCTCTTTACCCCGATCGGGGGGGGCTACGACCCCCCGGCACACGAACGATCTGCGATCGCCGCTCTGCGGGCCCCCAGGGACCCGCAGTAGCGGAGAGAAGCGGCCGACGTCATATGACGTCGGCCCGGATAGACAAGTGGTTCCTGCCAACGTCATTTTAATATGACTCGGTAGGGAACTGGTTAATTATAGCGCAAAAAAAAAACCCAGCAGTGATTACATACCACCAAAAGAAATTTCAATTTGTGTGGCAAAAAATGACGCAAATTTCATATGGGTACAGTGTTGCATGACTGCGTAATTGTCATTCAAAATGTGAGAGCACTGAAAGCTGAAAATTGGTCTGGTTGTTAAGGGGGTTTGAGGGCCCAGTGGCCAAGTGGGTAAAAAAAATAATAATAACAAACATGTTATACTTACCTTCTGTGTGCAGATGGATTTGCACAGAGCAGCCCCGATCCTCTTCTTCTCGGTTCCCTCTTCACTGCTCCTGGCCCCTCCCCCCCGTTGAGTGCCCCCACAGCATGCAGCTCCATTCAGACACTGAGCCCAGACCCAGCCCACACCTTCTCTCCCCTGATTGGCTAACTGACTTTGATTGACAGCTGCAGGAGCCAATGGCACTGCTGCTGTGTCTCAGCCAATTAGGAGGATTGTTTTCTGGGATTGGAGGATACCATGCAATGTCAACAGATAGTCTTTAACCACTTATTGTTATTGCAAACCGCCGTCACCTGACATAACTAGTATTGTGAGCGTGCTTGTGTGCTCACTGTGTTCCGGGGGGGCCAGGGAGTGGGTAGGGCGGACTCGATCGCCACCGGCTACCCGCAATCCCCCCCCCCAGGAGCGGCAGAACGGAGGTCCATGTATGTAAACACGGATCTCCGTTCTGACAGAGGGAGAAGTGCTGTGATCAAAGGCTTCCTGTATATGGAAGCCGTGATCACTCCCCTCCCCCTGCCAGCCCAGCCCCATACAGTGAGAACACACTGAGGGAACACAGTTAACCCTTAGAATGCCCCCTCCAGGTTAACCCCTTCACTGCCAATGGCATTTACACAGTAATCAGTGCATTTTTATAGCACTGATTGCTGTATAATTGCCAATGGTCCCAAAAAAGTGTCAAAATTGTCCGACATGTCCACTGTAATATCACAGTACCACTAAAAATCGCAGATTGCCGCCATTACTAGTAAAAAATAAAAAAATAAAAACCCCAGAAATTAATTCTCATCATTCGTAAACGCGGCAAATTTTGCGCAAAACAATCAATAAACGCCGATTGCGACTTTTTTTTAACAAAAATATGAGGCAGAATATAATTCGGCCAAAACCAATGAAAAAAATGTTTTTTTATATTTTTTTTTTGGATTTGTATTTTAGCAAAAAGTAAGAAAAATGTTTTTTTTTTGCAAAATTGCAGCTCTTCTTTTGTTTATAGCTGCGATCAGAAATGACTCAGAGGTGGTCAAATACCACCAAAAGAAAGCTCTATTTGTGGGAAAAAAAGGACGCAAATTTAGTTTGGGTACAACGTCGCACGACCCCGCAATTGTCAGTTAAAGCGACGCAGTGCTGAATCGCAAAAAGTGCTCTAGTCCTAAAGTGTGAAATCCTTCCGGGACTGAAGTGGTTAAAGAGAAAATGAAGGTTGCCTGATGAAGGAGTGTGCATGCCCAGGATTGGCATTGCGCAGACTCGGAAACATGTTTCTCTCTTCCCCTCTAATGATGTCACTCCGTCAGCCTAGTGGTCCACGCCGTGCTCCAGCACCGCCACAGCCCATCAGCTTCTCCCTGGAGACTTTCACCCGGCCTTCTCCACGTGGTAGCAAGCCCTGGCGGCCCCCCTCACTGGACATCCAGCGCTGATGCCTTGGATTCATTCACATGATGAGTCTGTTTCAACTGCACCAAATGTGAGTTGCCCCTTGTCTTTTATCTAACAATAAATACTAATGATGTCTGCACTTCGAGGCGATTGTCTCCTTTTTCTTGTCTGCATGTTTACATAGAGCCTGCTTCTGCTCCTGTGATCAGCTTGCCCTATTTTTATAGACACTTTCCCATGAACTTTGACCTACCAGAGGTTGCCCATAGTAAGCAAGGTCCATTCCACCCTGTTGCGCCTATCCCCTTGCTTCTACTTGCACAGGCAGTTCTTAGGTCCATGCATATAACCTTAATTTAGAAAAAACCCAATGACTAAAATCTGATATAATATTTAATATTAATGTCTAAAAGCTTAGAATATTGAAATATTTAGCAAGCTCTTCCAATTCCAAAAACTTTGCACTCCATTGCTCATAAAGAGGCCTCTGGCGCACAGCTACATTTATGCAGAGCCAAGCAGGGGATAGCCCCACATTCTGGCGCTCTCCTTCAGGAAATACCACCTTGACCAACGCGCAGGGCTTTGTTTCAGCAGGAACGCCGGGGAATGCAGTTCCAGCAACTGAATGTATACAATGGCAAGTGGTGCTGGGGTGTGGTGGAGGGTTTACGAATGTAGGCTGCTGTGATATCTATTGTTGCTGGAGGGGATCTATTTTTGTGTGGCAATCTATTGTTGCTGATGGAGGATATTTTGTTACTGGGGGGTCAATTGTTAGTGGGACGGATCTACTGTTTGGGGATGGGGTCTACCTTTGCTGGCTGTTGGAGGGTCTATTGATTCTGGCTGCTGAGAGATCTGATGTTTCTGCTGGGGGTATATTATTGCTGGGGGGGGGGGTCTATTGCTGCTGGCTGCAAGATCTATGTTATTGCTTTTCTTGTTATTATCAAATTCGATACAAATTACTTGGCGCTACAAAATGATACTTGGCTCTATATTCTCTAAAAGGGGCTGTACTGGGAGATGGGTAGGGGTGGAACCAAAGGTCTGTGCTCAGAAGTGGGTAGGGGCAGAACAAAGGATAAGTGCTCAGAGATGGCTAGGGGGCCCAAAAAAAAGTGACATAGAAGTTGGAAGTTCCTGGACCTAATCTCGGAGAAAAAAAAGCACTGCCAATTCCAAAGATTTTTTGTAAAAATGTATGCACTTTTGTGCATGCATACAATTTTTGTAAATGATCAGCTGTGGCATTTCATTAGACAGCACCTGGATCTCCTTGCTAAAGCCTCAATATACTTGAAGATGTACGGTTACTAAAAAGATTTCCCTATGTAAAACTGTAGAACAGTACACAACTAAAACATGTTGACAAAGTGCTCTAAATTCTACTCAAATAAAATATCTTTTTATATGATATTTCAGTTCAATCAGGGAGTAAGTAAAGGCTCTGGATCTCAGACAAGTAAGCCATGTGAGTTGATCTCAGCATGCTTGACTTCTTGTTTCTGGACTATTAGACTCACTGCCCTCTTTCCTGTAATGATGAAAGTAAATTATTAATTTTCTGTGAGGATGCTTACATAAAATTCTGCCTGTATGCAATAAGCATAAAATAATCCAGCCATGTATAATACAGTCATTAAACCTTTCGGTTATATGCTCCCCTGAACTCTAAAAGGGTTAACCATTATCTCTAATAAAATACGAATAACGTATGTCCGTCTTAAAATACATTCGTAGGAGTGTCTTTTAATTATTAAATGAAAGTAGTAATGTCCTTTCTCCCGTCACTCAGATTATCAGGTCTTTGTTCTTCAGTTCGTACGACTCTAGTTGAGTGTACCGAATGAACAGACTCTAGGTCTCGGAAATGAATGAGGGACTAACTTGACTTTATAGTATATTTTTCTATAAAATAAACTCATCTTAAATCTCGTGAAACAGTTGTACAAAATCAACACATGACAAGATGTCAAAATGTATCCCTTTAGAAAAATCATTGGCATGTAGAAGTTCATATAACTCCGAAATCGTTCCTCTAGGTCCACGACAGATTACTTTACGGTGTCGACTAGTAAATGTTTTTAACATACGTACGTGTTTTCACGTATGTAAACATGTTTTTTAGAAACC
>BLSH010438439.1:176134-189479 GCA_018402905.1 Glandirana rugosa | reverse complement strand
AGGTCTCTTCTATGCTGGATGGTCCCTGAACGGAGCTAGTCTGCCTTGATGTGGTTATATTGAGAGGAATCTTACACAACCCTAACGGGGACCCTGGCTGGGTGAGAAGAAAAAGCGTTCCCTGCGCTTGCATCTGGTAAGCGGCGTTATTGTTGGTAGAGGATTTTCACTTATTGAATTACCATTAGAAGCACTTGGCGTGTTCCATTCATCTGGAATCTTCACTTTTACGAACTTTTTCACTTTGATGAACTTACCATTTATTAAACATATCTCCAAAGCACTTGGGGTGTTCTATTTATTTATGGACTTTTGCACCTAGATGGAAATTACTTTATTTCTGTAAATCCGTTGGGTTCCTATTTTTTACATTGGTATCACTTCTCACTTTATGTGGATTTCATTATACTGTACATACTATATTGTCACATATAGAAGTTTCATGTTTATTTTAGTCATGGTTTTAGTACTTTGGTATTAGCACAGCCTTTTCTGAATTTGATCGTGCCTAGTTATGGGTGTAAGGTTGCAGCTTTTCATCTCTTAGCATTAACGTGGTATACCATTTGCATTTGATGTGTTTCAATACTGTATGAGTTTTTAATTTTAAAGATTTACTTACAGTTTTTTGATGTATGTGTACTCATGTATTCAGACATATTTTTATTCATTAGCAGGATCATATGGTAAAGGTGTTATTTGATTGGTTGTCATTCTACTGGCGTTGCACTTCTTTTTGAGTCACCAGCAATGACAGTCAAATATTTCTGTTATCAGTTGTCCATAAGGTCAGGCAACTAGAATATTCCTAATGGCACCAGCCAAGGCAGCCCCAATATTTATGTTACCATGGGCTTTCTTTAGAGCAGTAAAAGCACTGCCATCCTTTTCCAGGGTTGTTGATTCTATTTAAAGCATACAGTATATAAACCACACTTCTCTCCTAGGGTGATCATGCACTTTATCTATGGAGCATCAACATTGTCACCCCAAGCTGTTCTCCCAACTAGGACTACATACTATTCCCTCTCTACTCATTTCCATGTGGTAACAAACACAAAATCTCCTGCGCTCGAGCGTGGGCCCAAAGATATCAATAAACTATAATTCCATCCTGGCTTTCATGGACAAGTCTCGCCTTGCTGCCCTCATTAAACTGGGGGAGTCTGGAACCACTGAAAACACAAAACAAAACAGAGGGAGCACCGGCCTAGTGCAAAACATAGCTTTATAAACCACTTTAAGACCGCCCCACGCAAATATACTGCGGCAGGGCGACCCTCCTACGCTAAATCATGTACCTGTATGTGACTTCGTGCACGGGGTCTGGCCTGCCAGCAACCCGCTCCCGCTGTATTTGGACACAGCGGGAGCCGATAAGCGTGTCTGGTGGACATGATGTTCTGTGGAGAGGCATAACAGCGATCTGCCTATGTAAACAAGGCAGATCACTGTACTGCCAGAGGGGAAAATGGAGATCTTGTGTTTCTGCTAAGCAGAAACACAGATCTCTGCTTTACCCCAGTCAAAGCACATCCCCCACAGAAAGCACCCCCTAGGAACACACTAAACCTTTTGACTGCTCTTAATGTCAACCCCTTCCCTGCCAGTGTCATTAGTACAGTGACAGTGCAATTGTTTTAGTACTGATTACTGTAATAATGTCACGGGTCCCCAAAAAGTGTCAAAAGTGTCAGTTAGGTGTCTGTTTTGTCGCAGTTCCGCACAAAATCGCTGATCACTGCCATTACTAGTAAAAAATAAAAAGCCCATACAAATATCCCATAGTTTCTAGATGCTATAACTTTTACACAAACCAATTAATATATGCTTATTGGGATTTTTTACCAAGGATATGTAGCAGAATACATATTGATATATTTTATTGATATAAATTTATGAAGAAATTATTTTTTATTACATTTTTTATTGGGTATGTTTTATAGCAGAAAGTAAACAAAATATATATATATTTTTATATGGTCAGTGTTTTTTGGTTTATAGCACAAAAATAAAAACCGCAGAGGTGATCAAATACCACCAAAAGAAAGCTCTATTTGATGAAAAAAAAGGACATTGACTTTATTCGGGTACATTATCGCACGACCGTGCAATTGTCAGTTAAAGTGACGCAGTGCTGTATCGCAAAAAAATGCCCTGGTCAGGAAAGGGGGGGGTCAACCTTCTGGGGCTGAAGTGGTTAATATAAAAGGTGGTAAGTATTATACTCACAAAATGACAGTTGCATAAAAGCCCATCACTAAGAACAGCAACATCCAGTCTACAGTACATCCTGTCATATGGCAAGACAATTGGAGATCCAGTAGGCTAACGCGTTTTGAGGGCTAGCCTCTTCCTCAGAGCCACTCTGAGGAAGAGGCTAGTCCTTGAAACATGTCAGACTATTGGATCTCCAATTGTCCTGCCACATTATATGAGGTACTGTGAACTGGATGGTGCTGTTCTTAGTGACGAGCTTTAATGCAACTGTCATTTTGAGAATATAATTCTTACCACCTTTTATATTAATAAAGCTATGTTTTTAGAATAATGCACTAGGCCGGTGCACCCTCTGTTTTGTTTTGCAGTTTCACTCATTTCCATAACATAGGTAGGGGGTGATTTGTAGTTCACAAAAGAATTCTGGGAAGGCTGACAACATTGTGTTATACATAAGTTCAGTGCACAGGAATTTAAGGGACACTACAATTTTGACAAGTTTAACAAATACATTTCTGTACTTATGGAAAATGTACTTGGCCTGAAAAAAAAGGAAAACAAATGCAGCCAGGGCAGCAAAGGACCGGTAAGCTGCAATATATTACATTATTGTTCTTGGATTGAGATACACTTTATAGCCCAGTCAAAGACACTGAGGAAGATATTAAACTAGTTAGACACTATGGTACTAATATACAGCCTAATATTTGGACAGTCAGTTACATAAATGGCCCACCTTTGAAAATCAGGCCTTCAGCCAATAAATATACAACAAAACCCAGAGCATTGAAAACAGCAGTTTAATCTAGGCATCATCAACAGACCTGAAAAGGAAATCTTTCATTTCGAAGTATGGAACATGTGGTACAGAGGAGCTTGATTAAGAATTAAGAATCAATTGTCTGAAATTCTTAATATTTAATAGTGTTAGATTGCACGGTAAAGTAGTTTTATTATTTATTTACTTCGCCATCCACTCAAATACTCGCAGTGACTGTGGGGGGCCTGCATGTTGCAAGACAAATCCATTTACCAGGCCAAATAAATTATATATAGGCCAGCATTTGTCTTTACATGTGTCACTCAATATTTAATATCGCCCATTGATGCCACCTCGAAGCCCTAATCAATTTTTAGCAGCCGTACTTTGTAATAGTCAAATGTTTTCTATTTAATCTCTCTCATGTGGTTTCACATAGACTCCCAACACAGTGGGATGCAGTTATCACTAAGAATGCAACAAAAACCCTGTGGATAAAATACGATCTATTGGACAATGCACAGTAGAAGAAAAGGAAAACCTCAATACATATTTGAACTCAAGATTAAAGCAGGTGTGTCAAGTTAAAGTGTTTCCCAATATATTACAGCATTTTTACACTATTTCTTTGCTAGTCGATTTTCTATCTAAGCAAATTATAACATTTAATGCAATATTAAAGGGGTTGTAAACCCTCAAAGTTTTTCACCTTAATGTATTCTATGCATTAAGGTGAAAAACCTTTTCACCTGCAGCAGCCCCCCCGAGCCCCCGTTTACTTACCTGAGTCCAAAACGATCCTGCGGTGGGGACGAGCCTCGGAGCTCACCCGAGCTGCTCCAGTCCTCATTGGCTGGATGGATAGCTGGGGAGCCATTGGCTCCCGCTGCTGTCAATCATGTCCAGTGATCCGGGATGGGGGGGCGGGGCAGAGTCCCGCTGTTTGTGTGAATACACGCAACAGCGGGACTCGGGAGCGCGCCCGCATGGGGGACCCCAGGGAAGCGTGGTAGTCACTCGAGAAGAGGAGGAGCCCGGAGCACCGCTGGAGGACCCCCGAAGATGGGGTTAGGGGCCACTCTGTGCAAAACTGCTTCACAGAGGAGGTGAGTATGACATGTTTGTGATTTAAAAAAAAAAAAAAATATGAGCCTTTAGTATCAATTTAATCTTATATTTAAAAGGCTGATAAAGTGGAACTTCATGCAGATATTGAGATATATATTAGAGATGCACCGAAATTTCAGTGGCCGAAAATGGTGTTTTCAGCATTTTGCCGATCAAGAAAAAGGTGCCAATATAGTGACACCGAAAACGCATGCAATTTTGCAGCGATTTTGCTGTGCTTATGGCGTGTTTTTCATAGGTCATGTGACTCAAAACTGTATCAAGATGGTCACAACAGGTGCATCATTGCTGCATTTTCAATGCATTTCAATGGGGAGGTGCGTTTTGGTGCAGTTTTTTAACTGACGAAAACGTAGCAAGCACGATTTTTAACACCAAAACGTTAGCGCAATTGACCAGTGTGAAGACATACATAGAATTTAAAGGGATACATTTTTCTTGCGTTAAAGGTGCCGATAATGGCCGGCAAAAAATGTATGGTTAGTAGAAAATTCTGCGCACCTAAATGGTACTCAAAGGCAAGCTGCTGGCAACAATTTCAACAGAATTGCACATACAACGAAAGAATAAATGCTGTGTGGCATTTATTCTATAGTTATAGGCAAAACAATTTTAATTTCATGATATTAATTAAAAAGTCAAAAATAAAATTATATATAAAAATATATATATTTTTTTTAAAACTGACATTTTCAACAAAGTGCATCCTGCAATTTTGGTTTCAGCACCAAAGTTTCCATTTGGTGCACCTCTACTATATATATATATCAGTCAGGTATTAATTAAAAATCATTAAATATATTTTTATGCGCAATTGCAACAATCTGAAATTGTCTAGGTATCAGATAATTGTAAATATCTGGACATTGGCACTCAGGCTAGAAGCTTAGCTCAGAATCAGATTCTGCTGCAATTCACATGTACTTTCAGTATACTTGCCAACAGCAGAAGAGAGGGAGCGGAGGGATGACTCAATATTTCAAAAGCATAATCTACTGAATACCTGATTTCAAGCTTTAGATAAAATATCAGTTAAAGAGTATGTCAAAGCACAATTCCCTGTGTTTTATCCTAGTAAATACCCTGCAAGTACAGAAAGTTATCTTTTGATCCGTCAGAAATGCAGCCGGCACTCATCTTCTGCTGTGCACTGACAGCACACAGTTTTTTGAGAACTCAGCTGTCAGTTCTGCCCAATGCCTTTTGCCAAATAACCCAACCACTCCTACTTTTAGATCTCTACAAAAATCTAATCATTCTGTAATTTTAGTTAAGAACTAAGCACTTCAAGTAGCGCGATGTGCGGCTTCTATGAAAGGAACACCTGAAATTGCAAAAAATAGTACAGGAGCCTAATTTTTACAAATCTGTGCGGCACCGCAAAGTCGGAGTGGCACCGATTTGAATGGTTCCCTTGCCGACAATAGGGTGTGATTTGTCATGCGATTGGGAACTGGCAAATCGCACGACAAGTCGCACCGATGTGAACGGGGGCTAAAGGGACTCTAGGGTGGTTGTAAAGGCACAAGGTTTTTTTACCTTCATGCCTTGCCTCTTCGGGGACTTTCACTCCTGATTGGCTTCTGGCAGCAGCGTGAGCCAATCACACCCAGTGAGCCAATCAGGAGACGAAGGGGGCAGGGCTGAGCCGCGGCTCCATGTGTGAATGGACACACAGACCCATGGGTTGGCAGCGCGCCTGCTTGGGTGCCCCCCAGAGCGAGCTGTTTGGTGTGGGGGCACCCAGCAGGAGGGAGGAGCCAGGACCGCCAGAGTGAGACCAGAGAAGAGAAGAATTGGGGCTGCTCTGTGCAAAACCACTGCACAGAGCAGGTAAGTATAACATGTTTGTGATTTAAAAAAAAAAATAGACTTTAATATTGCTTTAACACATGAAGCGTCAGGAGGACACAGGAGGACAGCTCTGTATTTTTTTTACAAGATTAACAGGTTTTCTTTTGCACGTACTGTAGATATAACAAAATGCTTCCAATTGTATATTAAACAAACCAAAATGAAGCAAATAAGAGAAAATGACATACATTTTAACCAGTTGTGGACCTTCTGGCAGTGTTAATTCATAAAGAAAGATAGAGATACAAATATTATTGCTTTGTCCATTCATCTGCAACTCAAAGAACTGAGAAATGTGTTGCTAATTACCCATTCATAATCCAAATCCTAATAACCTAATCGACTCTAAATAACCCCTTTTTCACCTTCTCTCCCAAGTTATCTTCCTGCATTTTTTGGTTAATTTTTATTTTCGTAACCATTAATATTAAAACTTTTTTTGTTTTCAAAGTTTTTTCTTTTTTTTTTTTTGCATTAAAAAAAATAAATAGATAAAGCCTTTAACTGTAAAAAAACAATTGGCAATGCTTTGTAACAGAATCATAATAATTGTAGTATTATTTTAAATAGGACATATTATAGGATAATATTTAGACTTTTTTATCCAGAGTAACAAAATGCTTTTTTTAAAAAGGATGTTATTTTTTTGCCTATAGATTGCATAAAAAAACATTAATCCAAGACAATATCATCGAAAGAAAGCATTATCTTTCCTAAAAATGATATATGTATTACTTTGCTATCTTAAGTGATGACAAAGTTATTGCTGAAAAAAGGAGTCTGAGAGCAGAAATGTAAAAATTACTCTGGTCCACAGGGTGTGAAAGATGCAGTGGTTAAAAATGGAGGATGCTCAAAAAGGTGATATAACTATGATAAAACTGAGCCGAGTTCGATCATATTATTACGTGATCTGACAAGCTTTCCTTCCTAAAGTTCCAGTATGCATGTGGATATTATAATTCATTTATATAGCGCTAACACATTTCATAGTGCCTTTAAAACACTCACACAGAAGTGTTTATATTCTAATTGTCCCTCTGCATGGACAAACACAGGGGCAAGTTTATGTAGAGGCCTACTGAACTACAAGAACGTGTATGGTCAGAAAAAGTGGCAACCAAAGTGTTACCATGAACGTTCTCTTCCAAAAAATACCAAAACCACTGCTCTCCAGTTTCTCAAATGACTTAAAGCCTAGGCAAAGATCACATGGTCTCTCACTAGCATGAACAGTGTGGGCTTTTACAACTTGAAAAGGCCACATGGTTTCTCACTAGCAAGAACAAGGGGCTTTTGGGACAGCAGATGTTACAAGTGTTCGAGAATTTGAGGATATATGATTATTCCAGCATGATAAAAACTTGTGCCTTAGGAATGGGGTCAGAAAAAGTTTGGATGCCGTTCCAAAGGAAATGTCCAGAATTTCAAAATAATAATATGACCATTCCATCTAGGATGGAAAAGGACCTTGGGGTCCTAGTAGATGACAGGCTCAGCAATGGCATGCAATGCCAAAATGCTGCAATCAAAGCCAACAAAATATTGGCATGCATCAAGAAATGGATTAACTCCAGACATAAATCAATAATTCTTCCACTCTACAAGTCTCTGGTGAGGCCGCACCTGGAGTATGCCATCCAGTTCTGGGCTTCAGTCCTCAGGAAGGATGTCCTGGAACTGGAAAGGGTCCACAGAAGTGCAACAAAGCTAATTAAGGGACTAGAGGACCTTAGTTATGAGGAAAGATTACAAACCCTGAACTTATTCTCTCTGAAGAAGAGACGCTTGAGAGGGGATATGATTTCAATGTACAAATACTGTACTGGTGACCCCGCAATAGGGACAAAACTCTTCTTCGGCCATTCACTAAAATTAGAAGAAAATCAGTTTAACCTCAAAATGCGTAGAGGGTTCTTTATGGTAAGAGCAGTGAGGATGTGTAATTCTCTTCCACAAGCAGTGGTTTCAGCTGGGAGCAAGGATAATATCAAAAAAATATTAGATGGCACCTAAGGGACCACAACATTGAGGGATATACAATGTAATATTGACATAAAAGCACACACATAGGTTGGACATGATGGACTTGTGTCTTTTTTCAATCTCGCAAACTATGTAACAACAAGTGTCATCAGTTGAGGGAACCCATGGAATATAGAATACATTTGCACTGCTAAAGTACCATTAAAATATCAAGAACAGTTCGGTTTCCTCTTTGCTATGCCAAGGTAAATCAGTTTATTAATAATCTTAACCACTTCAGTACAGGGTACTTTTACCCCCTTCCTGCCCAGGCCAATTTTCAGCATTCAGACACACTTTGAATGACAATTGCGCAATAAAGCAACATTGTACCCATAAGAGATTATTTATCATTTTTCCACACAAATAGAGCTTTCTTTTGGTGGTATTTAACCACTTCAATACAGGGTACTTTTACCCCCCCTCCTGCCCAGGCCATTTTCAGCTTTCAGCGTTGTCGCACTTTGGATGACAATTGCATTCATGCAGCACTTATGGGGACTGATGAGGCAGCACTGATGAGGAGGCACTAATATGCCGCATTGATATGCGACACTGATGAGCACTGATAGGCGGCACTGATGTGTGGCACTGGTGGGAAATGATGGGTGGCAGTAGTAGGCACTGATGGGTGGCACGGATAGGCAGCACTGATGGGCGGCACTAATGGGCAGCACTGAAAGTTGCACTGACTGGCATCACTTACGGGCACTAGTTGATGGCACTGATGGGCACTGATGGATGGCACCGATGGGGCTTTCCTTTAATCAGTGCACTGATTACCTTCCCTAGTTTCCCACTCTGTCAGTGTGAGGCGAGGAGAGCCAATTCATGGCACTTCCGGATTTACATGTGACTAACTGTGATTGGACACAGCCGATCAAATGGTTAAAGAGCCATACATCGGCTCTTCACAGAGATCGGGGCCGCGTCGTGTCCTAGCAACACCACGCGGCCATGAATGCTACACAGCGAGCCCCCAAGGGAGCGCGACCACAGCCGTTTGGGTGCGCCGTTATATGACGTCCACCCAGAACAAGAGCCGTACTGTCCCTCCGTCATTTGATGGTGGGCAGGCAGCAACTGGTTAATCACCACTGGGTTTTAAAATTTTGAAAAAAAAAAATGTTTCTTCGTTTCTGTTATAAAATCTGAAAATTGATCAATCCTCATTTCTTGAGGTCCGAAAATGCCAAGAGAGTACAAATACCCCCAAATGACCCCTTTTTGGAACGTAGACAGTACAAGGTATTTAGCAAAAGGCATGGCAAATTTTTTGAAGTTGTCATTTTTTTGTCACAATTATTTGAAAAGTAAATAAATTGAAAAAAAAAAAACTAATTTTTTTTTTTTACTTACCGTCACCAGTGCAGTGCAGCGTTATCATATAACTGGTGTGGCATTGACCAGGGACACTGACTGGTGACAGTATGTAAAAAAAAAAAAAGAAACATTTCTATTTTTTTTTTCACAATCCTTTTTTCTAACACACTGTGACCAGATAAATACAGTGTTATCACCATAGTAACACTGTAATACTCTGGGAAAGTGATTAAGATTTTTTTTTTTTTTATTACACATTATGATTGCCTATACCAATGAATTTCATTGGTATAAGCAACCATTTTTACCGATTGAAACTAGTTAATTTAGTGTCCTTTGTTGTGATAACCTGTTTGGTCAAAGCTAATCAAATTCTACAGATGGGCTATGATTGGCCTGTCTGTACCATGTGTTCACTGTGACCAATCACAGCCAGCAACACAATTGTATTCAATGGATAGCATGAAAGGAAGCCATTCATCGATTACAATTGTCATGTTATCTGCTGTGAATGGTCACAGTAATCACACAGCACTGGCAGTGGGACGGTGCAGTGATCAGTCATCAGCTGTGTCCGGTGGACATAGTCAGTAACAGATTGCGCCGCTGAGAGGCGCCTCCTGGGAGGATGTCATATGACGTTCTCCCAGAACAACAGTGCTCCCGCCCGGCTGTCATTATACTATAGGCCGGGCAGGAAGGTGTTGAGAATAAACCTACTACTGTATATGTTATGTGACCTGTCATCATGCCTGAGTCATGGGGGGGGGGGGGGGGTTGTTGGGAGTGTTGAAGTACCTATATGAATCCTCTGAAGTGTACAATGAATCATAGGAGGCCATTGTTGAGGGTCTATCAGTTTGAAGATAGCATAGGTGTGCATCCTACTAATATTATACATGCCCAATCAGGGAATACAAACATTTTGGATTGGCTGACCAATCCAGAGCAGACCTATAAAAAAGTTTAGCAACTCTCAACCCATACAATAAGGATTTAAGAGACTACAGTATGCCTTCCTTATAGACTTCCACAGTTGTATACAATTTATTATTAGTTTTCTACTGTTAATTACAAGATGCATGCTTATCCCCGGGAATTGAGTTAATGAGACTATCTAACTTACTGTCACTTGGAGCTGCATCTTTATATTGTAAGTGCACTTTATTACCATTAATAAACAAAAAGTGTTTTTTAAGGAAGAGATTTTATATTTTTTAAAAATGAGGAAACTACAAAACATTTCAGAGTTAAACTTCTATTATTGAAATGGGAATAAGCCAGATAGATTACTGGCTAGCTTTGTTAAAATGAATTGCGATTTAGATATTATTAATTTAATGGATTTGGAGGGGAAGGTACACACAAATCCTCCTAAAATGTGTAAACCTCTTTCTAATTTTTATTCAGAGCTATTTAACAAATCCAGCTTCTGAGTCAGAGTTTGATAAATGTTCTTCTTTGGCTTTATTACCTCTTGTATCTAATACTAGCTGTGAATAAAAAAAAAAAAAAAAAAAAAATCAGGATTCAATGAGTTTAAACATTTAAAATTACCACAGTTTTTTTACAAATTGTATGTGTTTGTGGGGTTACTATTAAGAGGGGTTAAAAGTCCTTTAAGTTAAACTCTGGGCTTCTAATGTACCTACCCAGTGCTCTCCTCCTGAAGGTCCCCTCGGCTGTAATTTATGCTATTTTGTGTGAAAACAAGAAAAAAAGGAAGGTGCACACACCTAGTGCATTACCATAAATAATTTAATGGAAATATAAAAGTTAAAAGAGGATACTCACAAAATAGGCATCACAGAGCCACATGGAGACAAGACGTGGTAAAATCATACACAAGGCAGGATAAAAAGCTGCCGTGTTTCGGGGGGGGGGGGGGGGGTTGCGCCCCCGAAACGCTTCAGATTTTATCCTGCCTAGTGTATGATTTTACCACGTCTTGTCTCCATGTGGCTCTGTGATGCCTATTTTGTGAGTATCCTCTTTTAACTTTTATATTTCCATTACATTATTTATGGTAATGCACTAGGTGTGTGCACCTTCCTTTTTTCATGTTTTTCCAGTTTCTTTCGGATTTCCCCATCCGAGGAGGGCAGCATACATCTGGTTTTGCATCCACTACCATCCCGGTTGTCTGCCATTTTGGGGGACTTCTAGCGCTGGACATGACTATTTTTTGCCTTGTGTACCTATCTTTCTTAGAGGTCTACAGGTCTGTTACCTAATGCCACATTTTACTTTTTTCTCTTTACCTGAAGTCAGTCCCACTCTGTGCACCATTACTCAGTACAGGTTAACCCCTTTTTAACCCCTTGTGGGAGGTTAAAAGCGCACTGCTGCTGCTCGTATAGCGGCGCCAAAGCACCGAAAATTAGCGGTGTTTTACCACTAATGCTCGAGCGGCACTGGTGTGAAAGTACCTTAACTGTAAGTGGTGCCATCCACCTGCTGCATGCATATTTAACCATTTGCCTAGAATTCTGCCCAACCCGTAAATAATCATGTGTAGAAATGTAAAGTTTTAGGCTGAGTTCACATATGAACCGCATGCGTCTCACAGCAGGGGTCTAGTTCACCATTTCAGTTAGGATTTCAACTAAAATTTTGGGCTGAATTTGGACCGGAAACGGACCAAAAGACACACAGCGTTTTTGTGCAAATCACACCGGACCTGCTGTGGAGATATGTGAACCGGCACCATAGAGAGCCAGTCAAAATCTCCTGCTATTGCGAATTGGATATTCACAATGGTGGGAGCCCAGCCTTACTCTTGATGACCACAGAATCAGCTTTTGAGATATAACACAAAACATTGCAACTGGAAAAAGCTAGCTAGAAAGATTTGCTCAAGTAAGATTACCAATACTACACAAACCATTTTCTAAGCCAAAAAAGGCACAAGAAACACTGGAGTATATTGAAATGTAAATGTTATAGGATACAGATATCTGCGACAGAGATCTTGAGAACAAACTAGAGCATGGACCCCTTTTTAATATTACAACTGCCTGAGTTCTGTGTTATATCATTGCTATAAGCTTTGTAATATTGTAATTTCGTTTAAATAAATGGTTTTAGAAGTGTAACTACTATATTGTAAAATACAGTGCCTTGCGAAAGTATTCGGCCCCCTATGAACTTTGCGACCTTTTGCCACATTTCAGACTTCAAACAAAGATATAAAACTGTAATTTTTTGTGAAGAATCAACAAAAAGTGGGACACAATCATGAAGTGGAACGAAATTTATTGGATATTTCAAACTTTTTTTAACAAATAAAAAACGGAAAAATTGGGCGTGCAAAATTATTCAGCCCCCTTAAGTTAATACTTTGTAGCACCACCTTTTGCTGTGATTACAGCTGTAAGTCACTTGGGGTATGTCTCTATCAGTTTTTCACATCGAGAGACTGAAATTTTTGCCCATTCCTCCTTGCAAAACAGCTCGAGCTCAGTGAGGTTGGATGGAGAGCGTTTGTGAACAGCAGTTTTCAGTTCTTTCCACAGATTCTCGATTGGATTCAGGTCTGGACTTTGACTTGGCCACTCTAACACATGGATATGTTTATTTGTGAGCCATTCCATTGTAGATGTTGCTTTATGTTTTGGATCATTGTCTTGTTGGAAGACAAATCTCCATCCCAGTCTCAGGTCTTTTGCAGACTCCATCAGGTTTCCATCCAGAATGGTCCTGTATTTGGCTCCATCCATCTTCCCATCAATTTTAACCATCTTCCCTGTCCCTGCTGAAGAAAAGCAGGCCCAAACCATGATGCTGCCACCACCATGTTTCACAGTGAGGATGGTGTGTTCAGGGTGATGAGCTGTGTTGCTTTTACACCAAACATAACGTTTTGCATTGTTGC
Source organism: Glandirana rugosa (assembly GCA_018402905.1). Lineage (NCBI taxonomy): Eukaryota > Metazoa > Chordata > Amphibia > Anura > Ranidae > Glandirana > Glandirana rugosa. Next base: position 176,295 of record BLSH010438439.1, on the reverse strand, counting down.
CAAAAAGTTTGATTTTGGTTTCATCTGACCAGAGCACCTTCTTCCATGTTTGGTGTGTCTCCCAGGTGGCTTGTGGCAAACTTTAAACTACACTTTTTATGGATATCGTTAAGAAATGGCTTTCTTCTTGCCACTCTTCCATAAAGGCCAGATTTCCAATT
>BLSH010438439.1:149766-170684 GCA_018402905.1 Glandirana rugosa | reverse complement strand
CACGTTTGCCGTGCCCCCCCCCCCCCCCACACACACACGTGGCTTCTCGCAAACTGGACTTCTTATGACTTTCTTTTAACAATGGTTTTCTTCTTGCCACTCTTCCAAAAAGCCCAGATTTGTGGAGTGCACGACTAATAGTTGTCCTGTGGACAGATTCTCCCAAAAAAGCGGTGGATTTCTACAGCTCCCCCAGAGTTACTATGGGCCTCTTGGCTGCTTCTCTGATTAATGCTCACCTTGCCTGGTTTGTCAGTTTAGGTGGACGGCCATGTCTTGGTAGGTTTGCAGTTGTGTCATATTCTTTCCATTTTCAGATAATGGATTGAACAGTGCTTCGTGAGATGTTCAAAGCTAGGGATATTTTTTTTTTATAAACCAACCCTGCTTTAAATTTCCCCACAACTTTATCCCTGAAATGTCTGATGTGTTCCTTGGTTTTCATGATGCTGTTTATTCACTAAGGTTCTCTAAAAACCTCTGAGAGCTTCACAATGCAGCTGTATTTATACTGAGATTAAATTACACACAGATGGACTCTATTTACTAATTAGGTGACTTCTAAGACCCCTTTCACACTGGGAGGCTTTATAGGCGCTTATTTAGCTAAAAATAGCACCTGCAAAGCGCCCCTTCTTAAACTCAGTGTGTCCTTTCACACTGGGGCGGCTCAGGGTGGTGCACTCGCAGGAGGAAAATCAAACTCCTGCATGCATGATTTTTGGGGTGGTGAAGGAGTGGTGTATACACCGCTGCTCCACCGCCCCTGCCCATTGGAATGAATGGGCAGCGCTCCTGAAGCAGCTGTACACCACTCCGGGAGTGCCAAGTGGCGGCACTTTTAACCTCTGTTTAACCCCTTGTGGGAGGTTAAAAGTGACCTGCTGCTGCCCGAATAGTGGTGCCATAGTGCTGCTATTACAGCGGTAGATCACCGCTAAATTATGACGCTCGAGCGGTCAGTGTGAAAGGGGCCTAAAGGTAATTGGTTTTACTAGATTTTAGTTAGGGGTATCAGAGTAAAGGTGACTGAATACAAATGCACACCACACTTTTCAGATATTTATTTGTAAAGAATTTGGAAAACCATTTATCATTTTCCTTCCACTTCATAATTATGTGGGACTTTGTGTTGGTTTATCAGATAACATCCCAATAAAATACATTTACGCTTTTGGTTGCAACTTGACAAAATGTGGAAAATTTCAAGGGGTATGAATACTTTTCAAGGCACTGTAAATTACTTCTACATTCTAATGAGGATCTCACGCTGCCATTTCTTTATTGTTTGTTTTCTCCAATGAAGTGCATTGCAAGACATCTGCTTGCCTACTCCCTGCTCGTATCCTGTGTAGTTCTTGACAATAGGAGGGTTTCTTTTTTTTGCCTTGAGCACCCTATACATAACTATTTCCTTTGGATTTTCCATGTCTGTGACAGGTTCACTTTAAAACGTAGCATTGAGTGTCTTTCCCATGCTTCTCTGCCGCTCATTGTGTAAAAGGAAAACTGTTCACCTCCTCATAGGAAAAGAGAAATTGTTTCTGCTCCATGAATGAGAAAATAAAGATACACTGTATTAAATCCCAATAATTTCCACTCTGTTGTGAGGCATTTTTAAACACGCGTTCTGTTAGGTCACTCTGCATGAGCGGCGTCTGAAGCGGGAGAGGTGTTGTTGAAACCCACAGCTGCACTCACAAGTAAATAAACATTTCTGCATTTGCTCAGTCATTGCTATGTAACTGGAAAATGAGATGGTAAAGAGCACATAAAACAATCTAACTCGGGGAAATGTTTTGACTAGTTGCTCAATATTTTTATGCCCTGTACTACACAATTATGTTAAATAATATAACTTTTTGAAATATATTTACAGCTAAGTGTTAGAGCTGCACGATTCTGGCTAAAATGAGAATCACAATTTTTTTGCTTAGAATAAAGATGACGATTCTCGTGGCGTAACATATTTCTTACTATACAACAAAATTGGGCTAACTTTATTGTTTATTTTTCTTTTTTTTTTTAAATTCACTGAAGTATATTTTTCCCAAAAAAATTGCATTTGAAAGACCGCTGCGCAAATACCGTGCGACATAAAATATTGCAACAGCCATTTTATTCTCTAGGGTCTCTGCTAAAAATATATATATAATGTTTGGGGGTCCTGAGTAATTTTCCAGCAGAAAATACTAATATTAACTTGCAAGCAACAAGTTCCATAAAAAGGCTTGGTCTTTAACCACTTCAGCCCCGAAAGGATTTCACACTTTAGGACCAGAGCACTTTTTGTGATTCGGCACTGCGTCGCTTTAACTGACAATTGCGCGGTCATGCGGCGTTGTACCCAAACAAAATTTGCGTCCTTTTTTCCCCACAAATAGAGCTTTCTTTTGGTGGTATTTGATCACCGCTGCGTCATTTCTGATCGCCGCTATAAACAAAAGAAGAGCGACCATTTTGCAAAAAAAAACACATTTCTTACAAATCCAAAAAAAAAAATATAAAAAACATTTTTTTCCACGGTTTTGGCCGATTTTATATTCTTCCTCATATTTGTGATAAAAAAAATCGCAATCAGCGTTTATTGATTGGTTTGCGCAAAAGAATTCATTTTTGGGGTTTTTATTTTTTTTTACTTGTAATGGCGGCGATCTGCGATTTTTAGCGGTACTGCAATATTGGGGTGGACATGTCGGACCATTTTGACACTTTTTTGGGACCATTGGCACTTACGCAGCGGTCAGTGCTATAAAAATGCACCAATTACTGTGTAAATGCCATTGGCAGTGAAGATGTTAACCTGGGGGAGGCGCTCTAAGGGTTAACTGTGTTCCCTGGGCGTGTTCTAACTGTGTGGGGGCTGCCCTAGCAGGGGAAGGGGAGTGATCACTGCTTCCATATAGAGGAAGGCTGTGATCACTGCCCTTCCCCCTCTCACAGAACGGAGATCCGTGTTTACATGCACGGACCTCCGTTCTTTCACTCCGGGGGGGCATCTCTGGTAGCCGGCAGTGCGTGCTCACAGTGCACGATCTCGCAGCCGCCGTCATATGACGGCGGTTTGTAATATCAAACCACCTTTTCGCCGTTAACCTGTGGTTGGCGGTCGGCAAGTGGTTAAACTGTCAGATGGAAGTTCTTCCCTTTGATCTATTCTAAAAGAACGAAATGTTACTTTGTATCTCTTCTCTTCTCCATCTCCCAGAGCTGAAGAATGTTGATAAACATTCTCCGGCCTTTTTTTTTTTTTCTTTTGACAGCCCTGAACGGCTCTGCACTGTTTACACAGAATCGAGGAAATGTCTGGTGTAGTTCAGGTATCTGTGCCTATGTCCTTCAGCGCCATCTTGGTCCTCTTCCACCTGTTCTATGAAAGGTCTACCGAAGCCTCCTGGGAAATGTCATGAGGGCTTTGGAGGGGGCTGCAGGAGCAAGGTACATCAGGCCAGCCTAAGCTAGAATGGTGGCAGAGGGCGGAACCACCAGAAAAAAAAACAAAGACCTCCCAAAAAATATAAAAGCTCCTTTTTAATTGAAGGTGGGAAAGAATGGAGAAAAAGTTTGCTTGTGAAGTTGAATTCAGTTTTGACACAGCACACATGAATGTTTTTTGGAAAACCTTGTGCTTAACACCTTTCGCTACTGGGACCAGTTTTTACTGTTTTTGAACATGTTTAAAAATATTTTTGGCTTGAAGATTACTTAAAAAGCACCATGGAAAATAAATGTATTTATCAGGCACAAAATATCAGTAAAAAATCACTAAAGTTTATTTTAGGGCACACAAATGCAACATACTATCCATTTTTTCATAAAATAGAAAAGATGAGGATGTGCTGAGTAAACAGATATTGAACATGCCAAGCCTTAAAGCGGAGTTCTGCCCACATATATATTTTTTTTTCTTTTCGACATCCCCTCTGCTACTATACATAATATACATTAAAGCCTGTCTATATTTCCATTCTGAGTACATGTTTTTTTTTATAGTTTACTAACCTTATTTTTCGTCTAGCAGAGCGATTCCATCTTCATTGTGGGCATGTGAAGCCCACACGGACTTTCTTCCAGGATAAGGTGCATGCTGGCTACCCAGCATACACCTCCCGATCTCATGCGCATTGTCCACCGAGTATTGTAGGCGATGCTATCTTTCGGAGCTGCCCACTGACTCCTGGGAAACGATGACACACAACTCCCAGGAGTACAGGCGCCACGGGATATGACGTACATTGCCGTGGCCCAGAAATGGAAGATTAGAAGGGACCCCATAGCAACAAAGCAGGTAGAGTAAGTTAAAAAAAAATGGCCCAAATGTTGTTGTTTATGCAGAAAGCTGCTGATTGATATAAATATTACATTATGGGTAGAACTCCGCTTTAAATTTGCATGCGGCCGTAACACAGCGACAAAATTCGGTACCCCAAATTTTCTATAGGTGAAGCTCTAAAAGCCCAGTATAGAGTTAACTATGAATAACAGGCCTAGAATTACAGCATGCAAGGTGATGGGTAACATATAGTGCAATCGACACTTTCATACAAAGGTATCCTGATGCGTGTGTTTATGTTGGTATGTGAGGGTGGGGTGCTCACAATCTTTTTTTTTGGGGGGGGGGGGGGTAGGTGCTTAGGTGTAACTTAATTTTTTTTCATACTTTTTTTTTTTTTTAATAAGCCATTTTTAGTATCACATAGGGGACCAAAAGTCCTTTCACATTGTGAGTGCTGTCTATCTTCTAGCCATCTCTTATACAATTTCCTAGATGGCCTGCATGCTCTGCAGCTTCTCCTCTACTTTCAATTTCTAAGGACTACGTATCCCATGCTACCTTGCTGCCTGTAAATTATTCCTGCACTGACTGTGCCATCTGAAACTCCACTTACCACCTCTGTAGTTCAGAAGACAGGCTCTGTGAAACGTGTGACACAATATTGTTTATACACAGGACATAGTGAATACATGTCACAGAGTTTGCGGAAGTAAATATGTGGAAATCTTCACAGAATAAGTTTACAAACAACCTCAAGAGCCTTTTGATTAATTGGATTAGGCTAGAAATAACTGAATTACTATGTGGATATTTTGACAATAGATAGGCTTTAAAGGAAAGGTACAGCCAAAGCTTGTTTGGCTGTACTTCTCCTATGGATCACAGGAATGCAATTCGGTTTGCACTCCTGTGATCCGTTTTCAGCAGAGAGTGGGCTGAAGTCCGCCCTCTGCTGACGGCACAGAAGTCAGTCCAGGATCTGCATCATCCCGACAATAAAGTCTGAATCCACCAGGTGCTTGGACTGACACCTGGCTCAGCCTCTCAGCGAGTCCCATCCTCTCCAATCCAGCGACATTGGTCCTGGACAGCTTCTTTTCATACCGTATATTAGAACTGCACGATTAATCATTAAAGAATCAAGATTGCGATTCAACCGCCCTTCACTATCTTAAAACAGCATTTCCTCGATTCAGTGCAGAGCCGATCTCTGCTTACTGCTGACAGCTGTCAAAAAAAAAATAACACAGGCAGCCTGCCAAATTTATCATAGCATAGCCTAGGAGATAAAGAGAATCAGTGTAATATTACTAAGAACCCCCCAAACAATATATGTATATATATATATATATATATATATATATATATTGGCAGAAATTCTAGAGATTAAAATGGTGTTTTTTGCAATATTTTATGTATTATACATATACAGCTGTGCTCGTAAGTTTACAGAATTTTGGCAGAATTTTTGATTTCTTGGCCATTTTTCAGAGAATATGAATGATAACACAAAAACTTTTCTTTCACTCATGGATAGTGTTTGGCTGAAGCCATTTATTATTAATCAACTGTGTTCATGTTTTTCAAATCATAATGACAACAGAAACACTACCCAAATGGCCCTGAGCAAAAGTTTACATACCCCAGTTCTTAATACCATGTACTGCCCCCATTAACATCAATGACAATTTGAAGTTTTTTTGAGGTATTTGTAGATGAGGCTCTTTATCTTTTCAGATGGTAAAGCTGCCCATTTCGCTTGGCAAAAGGCCTCCAGTTCCTAGAAATTCTTGGGCTGTCTTGCATGAACTGCACATTTGAGATCTCCCCAGAGTGGCTCAATGATATTGAAGTTAGGAGACGGAGAAGGCCACTCCAGAACCTTCACTTTATTCTGCTGTAGCCAATGACAGGTCAACTTAGCCTTGTGTTTTGGATCATTGTCATGTTGGAATGTCCAAGTACGTCCCATGCGCAGCTTTCTGGCTGATGAATGCAAACGTTCCTCCAGGATTTTTTGATAACTGCATTCATCTTGCCATAAATTTTGACCAAATTTCCTGTGCCTTTGTAGCTCACACATCCTCAAAACATCAGCGATCCACCTCTGTGTTTCACAGTAGGAATGGTGTACCTTTCATCATAGGCCTTATTGACTCCCCTCCAAATGTAGCATTTATGGTTGTGGCCAAAAAGCTCAATTTTGGTCTCATCACTCCAAATGACATTGTACCAGAAGGTGTGAGGCTTGTCTCTGTGCTGTTTGGTGTATTGTAAGTGGGATACATGGTGGCATTTGCTTTCTTCTGGCAACTCGACCATGCAGCCCATCTTTCTTCAAGTGCCTCCTTATTGTGCATCTTGAAACAGTCACACCACATGTTTTCAGAGAGTCCTGTATTTCACCTGAAGTTATTTGAGGGTTTTTCTTTGCATCCCAAACAATTTTCCTGGCAGTTGTGGCTGAAATTTTAGATGGTCTACCTGACCGTGTATGTCTACAACCCCATTTATCCACATATTTTACTCATTACCTCATTCAATAGTTTTACCTTTTTTTTATTTTATTTTTTTTAGTATTTTTGGCATGACATATTTAATCTGACTCATTATTATTTATGAACCATTTCAAGTTTTACTAAACCCAGGACCCTGCATTCACTACGTCTGGTCTCCCACAGTACACAGAGCATGAAAATGCAATTATTTTAGTAACTATAAACTGCTAAATACCTTTTCTCATCAGCAGTCGTATGACTTCTATCAGTCTGCTTAAAGTTTGTAGGAGGAGTTTTCATTCTACTCTGACTGTCCTATCAGGTTGCAGGAACCCTGACCCTCTGTGTGGACAGAGCCGATTGGCCCTGTGCTGATCACATGCACCCTCCCAAGAAAAAAATAAATCTCTAGCAATACACACCAAACTAAGCATGTGTAGAGTGCCCCAAGGCTCTGTACTGTCAGGAGATGGATTGGGGACTGTGGAAGAAGGGGAGGATCAGAGAAGACAGGATCAAAGGACAGCTTTTTTACACAAATGGAGGAATAAACCCCTTAGGTTCCACAGTGAGCATAACAAGCATGCTTTACTGCATATACAGTCTGGTTTTACTGTTGTCGGTTTAGTAACACTTTAAGGCCCATTGTGCCATTTCTATGCTGTAAGGCAACTTGGATCATTCCCTCCAATTTGATCAAGCACTTTAAGATCCTGGTTTAAGGTATGTGAGTACTCAGCGCTTATTGTGTTTGCATTTATTTCATGATTTATATATATGTATGAATTGTGAGTAACTGTGATTCATTCCCTAATATCTCCTGAAGAAGCCATCCATCTGCGAAATGTGCGGCGACCGAGACTGGCGCTATGTCTTTCTGAAGTCTGGCCCAACATATTTGGGGTAGTCTGTATTTTGTGAACACATATATATGGGCTATGATCTAGCAGAATGAGTACCCCCTTTACTTAGGGAATCTATTATATACAAATCAGAAAGTGTATTAAAATGTTTTTTTATGAATGTTTTATCAGAATTATGTTGATAATACATTTTTTTCATTTTATTATGTCGAGCGCACACTTAATTTTTAGGTTACATGTGACAACCAATAAAGTCCTTTGTTTTTCATTCTTTTTTCATTCTAAATGTATATTTTTCATTCTTTTTCATTCTAAATGGTGGTGCCACATCAGAAATTTGTGTTAATTTGTCCTACATGTAACAAAAAGTCAATGCTTCTTAAATGAATACATTTTTTATGATACCTGGTCCTATCGGGTATCCAGTGTCCCAGCAAATTAGTAGAAGACAAAGAAAGCGCATTTTCCAGATTTGTTCATAAATAATTATGTACAAATATGTTAGTACAAATGACTGCTGATCACAACCCATTAAAATACCCAAAATATTTTAATTTACAGCGGACAAGACATTTTATCATACTATATTACCTAATTTTATCATTTAAAATACTTCCATTAACAAAATCCAATTTAGCAAAAAAAAATGTAAAATCACTTGAGGGCACCAGGTTCAATTAAAGAATAATTCCAAAACTTATTAGGTGAGGTTTTAATAAAATGAAATTATATTCAACTAAAGATTTACTAAATGATAGACATAACTTTTTCCCAAAAAGTTTAATAAAGTAGGAGAAGTTTGTTTAAAAATTCAGTGCTGTATATATGCTGAAGAGTACTGCTACGTTGTTAAAGAGAAACTATAATGGATATATTGGGAGTACAGATTGTGAGCGACTACTATAAAATTTACCTGAACTTAATATGTAATGTAATTTTTATATTTACAACCACAATGCACTACAGAGCAGCACAGGAAATAATTTTTGCCTGTGGCCATCAAATTATATAATTCTTTTCTGGATGTGAGTGCTGGATGTGAGGATTTAACATGGTTTATGATCCAGATTTTTATGTCGTTTTTATATTATGTTGGTATTAGGTTAACTACGTGTAATGATTTTTAGGTAATGTTACAGAAAGTGGTGCAATATTCACATCTTATTAGTTTGATTTTCTGTTATTTTTCAATCAGTGCTATTTATTCTATGTTGTATTTTAATGGTGTGGTATGGTTTATTACAGTATAGTATTAATTTAAATTTATTTGGTATTAATTGCGGTAATTGGTAATTTTATTGTTGTTATTGTGTCTTGTTTCTGTTTGCTATTGTGATTTTGTGTTATCTTTGTTAAATGTAATTATATCCAAAATTTCCCTTTGGGATAAATAAAGCATCCCAAACCTGAATATTTTACTAGCTTTCTTTACAAAGTTTTATATATCGATGAGAAGGTTTTTCCTCTTGTGGCGTTCTGTATGTGAGCCTGTGCAATCAGCAGGCATGCCTCCAGAACTACATCTCTCAAGAGTCCTTTCTCTAAACACAGTGCATTGTAAGGCTCTTGAATGCAACAGCCTTTGGCTGAAAAATAAAACAATGAATGAATGTGGAGGTGGACAGGGAGGGGTGGGGGATAGGAGGAGGATTGAGAACAGAAAATGCACTGTCCTGTCAGCCCAAACAGGAAGTAGAGCTGGCCATACATGGATTGAAATTTGGCTGGTCCCTAGACAATTTAAATTACTCCTCCACTTGCTGACAGCCGCCAAGCAAACTGTTGCTAAAGCGTAGAAAACTCTGAATTTGCATGCTACAGAAGCCAAGAACAGGATGACTAATTATATGATTCACGCTAAAATTGATGCTCGTGATAGGGAAGCGGATCATAAGTTTGATCGCATTTGGAACCCCTGGATCTCTAAATGCCTCCCATCAGATTTTGACCTGAATGTTCTCTTGCCATGGTGAGGTCACACACCCTAGCCGAATTGGCTCATGGGTAGCCTAGGGGTCACCCCAGCGGACCATTCCTTCCCCCTCTTCTCTTTTCTCCTCTTTTACTACTTTCCTTCTTTCTCCTTTTCTTTCTTTCGTTTCTTTTCTCGTTTTTACTGTTCATTTGAATGGTGTTTTTTGTATAGAGTACCGAAGCATTAGAACTTAATGTACTAAGGTCTAAAGAAGGGTGACTTGGGGTAACTGCAGATCCCAGTTGATGCCAAGTCCACTTAAGTTCTCCCTATATATCAGTCTCTTACAAGGCGGGACTCGCTCGGCCACAATATAACTGCTTCCTTACATCCCAGGTGCAGGTATGTTCCCATTGGGGGCACCTGGGTTTGTATAGAGCCGACCGAATCCCCTTACCTACTTGTCTGTAGGTCGTTATTGGATATTGGCCGTGGACGTCACATGCTACCCCAATAGACAATATAAGCCTTGTCTTGATCGTGTTTCACTTATACAAGTTTGCTACATTGAATGTGGAATGTACATTAAGACATGATGTATTAATGATAATGCTCAATATATGTGTTTTACAAAAGCAATAAAAAATTTGAACCAGAAATTTGGTTGGTCCCTGCTGGACCAGTCAAAGTTCAATCCATATGTGGCCACTTCTACTCGAACGATATATTACAAAAGAGGGCTAGCTGGTTGAAAGGGAAACTGGAGACATATTGCCACATCCCATAATAAAGAAACAGAAAAACAGGAGAATGCTCCTGGGACTTTATAGGCAGTGGTCAAACCAGACAAAGGAGTAGGGAAGTATAATAAAAATACAAAATTTTATTACAATGTAAAAAGTGAAAACATGGAGCATCAACGTTAGAATCAAGATTGATACTTCTACTCGACGAAGTCGATCAGGCTTGTTGGAAAAATTGTATTGGTCAGGGCTTGTAGCCAATGGGCTGCTGATTACTGTATTTTGACAGTGGAGAGTCCCTGCTGTCAAAATACAATGTCTCAGCAGGGAGGATTCCTCCAACGACCTTGATTGTGTGGATGGAGGGATCCATTCATCTATTTCATTCAGCCTGCTGGCTAAATGAATTAAAACTATCCATCTATAGCCAGCATTAGAAGGGTTGCTGGCAGATAAATAATTATTTTAAAGGGATACACATGGGAAATGTATAGTCTAGAACAGGGATCTCCAAACTACGGCCCTCTAGCTGTTGCAGAACTACACGTCCCATGAGGCATTGTAAAACTCTGACATTCACAGACGGGACTAAGCATGATGGGAATTGTAGTTCCTGAACAACTGGAGGGCCATACTTTGGAGACCCCTGGTCTAGAAAAGTGATTCTTAACCTTTTTTCAGTCAAGGCACTCTTTAAAATGAAGCACTATCTTGGGGCACCCCATTCTAAAATGTAAAAACTAAACAAATAGTTTTACATAATGTAGCAGCACCCACACACGCAAGACACATAACATTAGAGGTGATTTATTCTTCCAAAGCAAATACACCTTTGCATACTGGTACTGACTAGTATTCCAATGTTTCTCTTCTCCCTCACCTTCACTCCCTCACTTTTTTTAATGTGAACCCAGTGCTGATGGAGAGGGACAGGGGAGGGGCAAACAAGGATGCTGTGCAAGCACCCAACATCCTCCTTATCAACCAATGAAGTCGGTGGTTGTTAGGACGCTGACCACTACAAGGTTGTAATGGTTCACAATGAAAACTTGTGGTTTTGTGTAACTAAAAGGTAAGCTTGATCCACCTGTTGGGTTGTATACAGTTTTTGGACAATTTTCAGGCTTTTTGCCAAGGCATCCCTGAAGAAACCTAAAAGTATCTCAGGGTGCCTGGGCACCCTGGTTAAAAATGGCTGCTCTAAAAGGATAAACATGGGAAATAATCATGTACAGCATGGTTTGTTTTATTTTTGCCCTGACACGCATTTTAACACTCTCTGCTCCACTGACACGCAGCTCCTTATCAGCACCATCATTTTCTTGTCAGTGCTTAAAGCGGAGTTCCATCCAAAAGTGGAACTTCCGCTTTTAGCATTCCTTACCCCCTGACATGCCACATTTGGCATGTAATTTTTTTTTTTTGGGGGGGGGGGGAGCGGGTACCTAGTTTTGACAGGTACCCAGCTCCCACTTCCTCTCTCAGTACCGTGGCCCTCAGCGGAAGTTCTCCATTCCCTCCTCCCTCCCTGCAATCTTCTGGGACATGTCACAGGTCCCAGAAGATTGCCTGGCCATTCATAACGCGCCCGGTTGTGAAGCCCCAAGTTGTCACAGCTGAGTGCCCACACTTAAAATGCTGGTGCCGCGCAGAGGAGAGGGAAAGAAGCGAGGCTTCGGGTGGCCGCATCGCTGGACCATGGGACAGGTGAGTGTATGTTTATTAAAAGTCAGCAGATTTTTGTAGCTGCTGACTTTTAAATGGATGGAACTCCGCTTCAAATAAAAGGTAGGAATTGTGTTTTACATAACCACATGAAGGCCTATCCTCCTCAGTCTCAACCCCTTGCAAACTCAACTAGTTGACAAGATGGTGTGGACAGACAGATACATGGACAAATAGGAGGAATCTTATGTAAGTGGCTATTTAATTCATACTGATTTACACTCTTTACGATCTGACATGTACAGCAGTGGTTAAGGAACTTTCTAGACAAGTTTCCTAGAGGGGAGTACAAAACACTTTCCAAAAACAAAAAAAATTAACAGTGAAGATAATTTTGCAGGATTATGTTAATTATATTTACTGATACCTAATTATCGCCTCATTGTTTCATCGGTTCCTCATTTCTGCTGTGTAAGATCCACTCTGAAAACCGTGTGCTGCCATTTCCCACCCTCTACATGCCCTCTGCGCTCTCTCTCACTTCCTCACCATGATTGTCTCCCTTCTCTTCCCAGTGACCTGACTGCAAATGATTATAGCCACCTGTTTTCTGCAGAAAGCATTAAGCAGCTGGATATACCAACATAATATCTGTTAGTCATAAATAAATGAGAAAGGACGGCCAGCAATTAAAGCAAAACAAGTAATCCAAATGAATTATACAATAAATATGCTATTCAGCATTGTCGACTTAAAACTACTTGTCTCTGCATTTATTTTACGAGGATGTAATAAGAGGACGAAGACAGGCACACAACACATATTTTACGTACCAATGATAAGTTAGTAAACGGCTGGATTTAAAGAGCAACTAAATGCAAACTACAGAATCAAGCAAATAACTTCAAATGTAGTAATTTTGGTAAGTCTGCGAAGTTTACCTTTAGGACCCACACTATTACGTTATAGTGTGCATACTGGTGTAATGCAGTGTTATTCATTCTTAACAGCACCCCAATGCCCCTTTTTATCTCACTTGCATTATGGTGCAGAACAGTCAGTGATAAGGCACCAACCTACATTTCCATGTCCTGCGATGCCAAAAATGCTGCATGCACCTTTTTGGTGTGTGAGCCAACCTATTCAAATGAATGTGCTGCCAACACAACCTAAGTAAATGCGGTAATGTGCATGTGCTAACACAATCAACAGCACCTCCATTGGCAAAGTGGTGAATCTTAACCACTTCCATACCGGGCCTATTTTTTTTTTGCTAGGAAATTACTCAGAACCCCCAAACATTATATATGTTTTTTTAGCAGAGACTCTAGGGACTAAAATGGTGATCGTTGCAGATTTTTACATCACACAGTATTTGCGCAGGAATTTTTCAAACGCATTTTTTTCTGGATAAAAAACAGTTTCTTGAATTAAAAAAAAAAAAAACGGTAAAGTTAGCTCAATTTTTTCATTTAATGTGAAAGATGAGGTTAGGCTGAGTAAATAGATACCTAGCATTTCATGCTTTAAAATTGTGCACACTCGTGGAATGGCGCCAAACTATGGTACTTTAAAATCTCCATAGGTGACGCTTTAAAATCTTTTACAGGTTATCAGTTTAGAGTTACAGAGGAGGTCTTGCACTAGAATTGCTGCTCTTGCTCTAATGCACGCGGTGATACCTCACATGTGTGATTTGAACGCTGTTTACATATGTGGGCGCGACTTACGAATGCATATGCTTCTGTGCTCGAGCATGCGGGGACTTTAAATTTAAAAAAAAAAATTATCGTTTCTTTTACATTTTTTTATTTTTAGGCCCCTTTCACACTTATGCGACTTGTCCTGCATCTTGGGACTGCAAAGTCGCATGACAAGTAGTTCCCCATGATTTCCAATGAATACCGCTTATATCTATACGAATTCAAGTCACGCCGACTTGGTCTGACTTTGATGCAACTTGAGGTCCATAGACTTCAATGTTAAACACTCAAAGTCTCATGGAAATCACACCTGAATAATGTAGATGCGATTTCTGTACTATTTCTGTACAACTTTGTAATATGTTTTCATTGTGCCAAAGTTGCAACAAAGTCGTACTGATCCCACATTGTGGCAAAATCGTGGTATAATCGCGGCAAAAAAATGCAGTAAAATCACGTTGCACAAGTGTGAAAGGGGCCTTATCCTTTCTCTTTAAATATTTTTTTTTATCACTTTATTCCTATTACAAAGAATGTAAACATCACTTGTAATAGAAATAGTACTTAACAGGTCCTCTTTATGGAGAGATGTGGGGTCTCTAAGACCCCACATCTCTCCTCCAGGCTGGAAAGACCGAGATTAAAAAAAATCTGCATCCCCAGCAATGTTTACTACATCCGGCCCGGACGTTACGTCATAACGTTGTGCCCGGGCCTCCGAGGATCATAATGATGACCGGGGACCATCTGATCACCAGAAATCTCTCCGATCAACTTCCGGCGGCTACCGATTCGCTCACTGGCTCGGCGATCACACGGGTGAGTCCGGAGAAGCACCAGAGTGTGGTGAGGAGGATGTCCCTGTAAGAACGATCAAGCGGCTGAATTGCAGCTATGATTGTTCTTATGGTGCACAGATTTGCCGGTCGGAAAAAAGATATCTGAATGATGACTGTAGCTGCAGGCATCATTCAGTCATCCCCACTCAAAGTCCAGGACGTCATATTACGTCTTTGGGCTGGAAGTGGTTAAACTGTGATCCGACTGGCAGGTCAGAGTATCCAACGTGGATCGTCCGCATTAGGTAGACTTATAAGGGGTCCCCTGGATTCCTTACCAGTGCACTTTGGTATCCAATGCTTTTTTCCATTTAGAAACCTACATCCACAGCACAGGTGCTCTACCCACACTTGATTACTATGTTAGTAGTGTGAGCGTGACTCACAGTGATAAGCTTGAATGGTAAACAATGGTCCCAACACAATGGTTATCTGCACAGTATCATCCATTGAAAGTGGTTTTAAGTCCATTTAAGTGGTTGTAAACCTTTACATATACCCTATACCCTATGAAGTGACTGGTCTCAGGTGATACACAGAGATGAAATAAAACCTCTTACATAAGTTGTAGCTGTTTATCTGCAGAATTTATACAATTCCTTTGAGCTGTCAGAAAGCAGGAGAAGGGGAGCTGAAGATACACTCTGCAGAGCTCATTGAGAGCGAAGGGAAGGGAAACACCCCTCTTCAAGCAGCACACAGGAGCAAAGCTAAGGCTGTTAATAGAAGGCTGTTTTCTGAAGCTCCTTCCCCTGTCACCTCTTTACCTCTTGGTGTCAGGAAAACTTGTAAGAAGTGACTTGAGTAGATACCAGAGGAAGGTGAAAGCACACAGAAATTATCACTTTAAGTTACACCCTAATATCCAATTCACTCATTGACCACAGGACTAGGAGGAATGCTTTTCTTATTAAATCTCTTCAGAGTGCCATTTAAAAAATTCTGCAAAACTGCAAAATAACAGAGATTTATTGTTAATTTCAGAGCAAAAATGAGTCAAGCATAATACTGCTGCCCACAGGTTTAGGGGACCAAGGAAATTGCACACAACAACATCATAAGACCTGAAGAAAGTAACCTACCCAGAATCAACGTTAAAGCTTTAAAAGAAATAAAGGTCAGATTAAGGTAAATAGGGTGAACTTGCTGGACATGTTTATGCTTTATTTAATAGAGTACCACTTTAAAAGTGTAGTAATGGCACAAGGTTAGTCATTGCCTGGTCTTACTCGCAGGTGCTGTAATATGTATATTTTCCCGCAGATGATATGTGAAGGAAGAGGTTGGGGTCAGAACTTAGATTTCAGTTTGCTTCTTTAATCACTTGCCCACTGGTCACTTTTACCCCATTCCTGCCAAGGCCAATTTTCAGCTTTCAGCGCTGTCACACTTGACTGACAATTGTGTGTTTATGTAACACTGTACCCATATGAATTTTGTTCACGCAAGTAGAGTTTTCTTTTGGGGGTGTTTTGCAGCTTTTACAGATCATTCTGCTTTTACAGATAGAGGAGTGCTGCGGATGACGGAGGCAAGTGAACTGACCAAGGTGTCAGGGCTCAGCAGCTATGATAAACTGTGGTCAGTTTACAGAGGGGAGGGCAGAACCAGGCAGGATCAGCCAGGTATTTCAGGTGATACACTGTGCCGTATAACATGGTTTAAAGGAACAGGTTTCATTTTTTTTTTTTTTTTTTTAGGGCAACAAACGCTGTAATAAGTCATAGTTTAGGTTTTGTGAGGATGCAGAGCAATAGCAAAGTCACTCTTTGAATCAATTTCTTGGGAAAGTGAACTGACAGCTGGGAAATTCCTGAAGATGAGTTATGATGAGCGGCAAGGATGTGTCGGTATACATGACAGGCTTCATAGTAAATCATAATAGAGCTCCATAACTCCAAACCCCCAAACGTTCCTGTTAGGTTGCTACTTCACTATTGAAACATGCTTTATCCTCAAACAATAAATATAACTGCAAAAGATTAGCAGCATTCTTAAAAATCTGAAAGAGATATCTTCACAATATATTGTGAGAACTAGCATCAACAGTAGAGCATTAAGGAGCCACTTGCTTTCTTCTTCTTTTTAAGGGCTTTTCTTGCCAATTTTATTAAAGGAATGTTCAGAAAAAAACAGCATAACAGGAGTTTCCCATGCAGGGGTATTCAGCATTTGTCTCCCGTTCAAAAAAAAAAAAACAAAAAAACAAAAAAAAAAAAAAACATTCAGCCCTTCTGGCTTGCACTTGCATCACTGCTGCTCTTGCCTTACACTCCAGGTCCTTGTCAGTCTTTTACAGACTGCTCGCCCACCAACGTTTGGCCCATACACTTAGCAGCCCCTTTGCAGCTCTGGCTCCTACCTCTCGCATAGGTGGAGCTCCCCTGACTCCACAGCCAGACCTCCTGTCTGCCGAAGTGGAGCCCAGAACTATGGTCAGATCACTACTAAAAGACCTGCACACACCTTTGCAATCAGTGTATTGGCTGCTTACAAAACCTGGACCCAGCACTGGAGATTTCATCCCACCTGGAACTCTTAGAAATCTCCAGACTCCAGGTCCTAAAACTTAATGAGGAAACTAAAAAGCCAGTTACCACCTAATTACACAAACTCCCTGGAGCCCCTCAACCTGCCTGTTAGACCCTCCTGGATTTATATCACCCTGGAGGGGTACCACACCAACACAATATGAATATTTTGCCCAATAACAATTTTCCGACTTAGTTCAGCCTGTCAACTCTAATTTCCTGTTGCTAACTGTAGACTAGTCTGAGTATTCCTCCACCTACTTGGCATAATATCTGGTTATTTTATTTATCACAGGTACTTTTATAGCACCATCAATTTATACAGCGCTTTACACATGTATATTGTACATTCACATCAGTCCCTACCCTCAAGGAACTTATAATCTTAAGTCCCTAAATCACATTCATATACACACATACTAGTGCCAATTTAGACAGGAGCCAAATAACCTACCAGCATGTCTTTGAAGTGTGGGAGGAAACCGGAGTACCTGAAGGAAAGCCACAGCAGGCACAGGGAGAACAGGCAAACTCGTTATAACTGCCCCTCGCCTGTCTCCTGCCTGCTGTTCTGGAAACTGCACTTCTCTCTGCTGTTGGCCTGAATACTGAGCCTCTCTTCTTCCTTCTGAATTGGTGGTGTACTCTAGTTTTCAGCAGGTCTATCTAAATTATACTCGAACAACAAGAACTTAGCTCCGGCACTTTAATTCATTCTTTTTGCTAGTATTAGAATTTCCCAGTCTAGAGAAGACTCTTAAAGGGCCCCCCCTCCAATGTCAAACTACGTTACTTTTCAGCCACGAAGAGAATAATTTTTTTATCCCTGAGAATATTACAATGAGAAAAAGTCAAACAGAAAATATGTGGATTTATATGTAAACCTTGTCCCGAAAACCTGCCAACCATAAATGACTAAAAAGACACACACATGAACCTAACAGTTAGGTGTATTTCATAGTCCCTTTATTACACTGATAAGATTTTCAGTCGAGATTTCTCTAGTGGTGGAATTTCTGACTCACCAGCTGTCTCTGTTTGCAAACACAATTGCCACAATTCAGTAAATCACTAGCAATCATTCTATGACGGAAGAAGAAAGCTCAAGATTCTTCGTCTACCTCAAAAATGCATCTAAAGAAATCTTAAATGATTTGAGATGACAGCTGCTAAAATATTGGAACCGGCTTCTTTTCAACGGTATGAATCCCATCATAATATTCTGTTTTAAGTTATCCTGTGTTTCCCAAAAGAGATTAGCGTGCGCAAAACACTTTTGCCAAAGTTTTTATGAAAAGACTTTATTATTTTATACAAAATGCCAGTTTGATTCAAATCATAAATATTTTACCGTGCATTTACCTTTTCTATTTTTAACTTAGTGATTGGAGTAGAAGCCCCCCCCCCCCAAAAAAAAGTGTTAACATCAAGGAACGCCACTAAATATTTGCATTAAAACTGGCCACATAACATTTCCAGAATCCATTTAGAAAAACAGGACCTGGTGCTTGAGCCTCCAACGGGCACATGTGGATAATGAAAGGATCAATGTCTGTTTTGGCTGCTTTTCTTCTGTATCCTTATCAATAGTCTTGAATCACAAAAAAATGTTCTGTCTATCATATGATAGCAAGGTAATAACAGACACAAACGTTTTTAGGGTGTCACATAGTGGGCTGCATGTCAGCTTATCCCATACTGCAAGGAAATAATGTATTTGTTACCATAGCATATAAGCGTTGGTAATTGTTAACCACGCCTCTTTTTAAGTAACATCTTGCATTCCATTTAATCGATGTTCTACTCCAATGACATTTTTAATTTTGTTTTGGATAGAGTGGGAAGTGTTTGGAGCCTTCCCTTCCTTTGGACAAAACAGGAAGGGAAGGAACATCTTTTCAATGGCGAAATTTTGTCTTTCCTGCATCGGCAAAAACACGCATGTGCACAAACTATATCACTGATTAAAAAATACATAAGCAGAGGTTACCATCACATTAAACCACAATTCAAAGTAATCAGTAGATTTAGAGATATAGGCAGCTAAATGTAAATGCAAATATTAAAGGAGAAGTAGGGCCAAAGCTCTTTTGGCTTTACCTCTCCTATGGATCATAGAAGTGCACTTAGTTCTGCACTCCTGTGGCCATTTTTAGCCAACAGTGAGGTTTAGAAGTTACTGAGCTGGTCCAGGCTCTGGATCGATTCCGACTTTAAAGTCAGGATTCACCCAAATTCCTGAACCGGCTGCTCCCACTCCCTCCACAGCCAGGCGCTCCGGTGAGTGCTGGAGGGACAAAGCAGCAAGCCGGTGGCTGACAGTCACTGGCTCTTTGCTCACTGAAGACCGAGAACAGAGTGACCAGCGGCCTTTGATTGCTCAGTTCCCGAGCTCAGAGAAGCTGGGGGACAGATGTAGAATTGGACCGAGTATGTGTGTTTATTTTTTTTATTCCCAAACGTCACACACTTTCATGCTCTACGTGTCACCACATCTATCCACTCACCTAGCACTTCTGGTTTCTGATGGATGTTATTTTAAGCTGCAATGTGTAATTAAAAGCTGAACTCAACTCAAACCCCTAAACAGATGAAAATACATATAAGGGAGCTGTTTTGCTTGCCAGTGGAACTGTATTTCTGTCCATCCAGTTCTGAGATTTACACAGCCCTGTCACACAGCACAGACCTGTTATGGAGGTCAGGATACTTGATGTCTGGCACAAATTAATTATTTTCTTTACTAAGTCATACAGCTGTTGTGAGCACTATATCACGTTTGTAGCATCAGCTATGTACAGACTTCCCATCTGCTGCTGGAACAAAATCAAATAGGGAAGAGTGCTTTACAGCCATTCAGAGGAAGCCATGTATTTTTATCCATGAAAACAAGGCTTCCTGTAATTTTTGTGGAGGTGGAGGGCGTGACATAGTTTGCCTGCCTTTCCACCTCTGCCACAACTTTATTAAAAAAAAAAGTGGTGGAGTGGTCTTTACAAAAGTGCTTAAAACTCTTCGATAAACATACTATTACAATAAATGATTTAAAAAAAAATCACCTGGGAGGAGAGCCTTGTCAAAGTCATGTGACTGGCTCTGTAAGAAACCACGGGCTCCATACTGAAGTCTGAATTTTATGAATAGCAAGGATTGTTATAGTCAGAGCAGAGGAAAGTGCATGTAGCAGAACGAAACATGGGACTGTAAAAATGTATTTATATCACAGGAACGGTGCATCTTTTTGCACCCTTAGTACCATCCTTTTGTTAGAATCTCATGCTTTACACAAAATGTTTATTTCTTTGTATTAGTCAAAGGCAAAAAAAAAACAATGGCAATAACTCTGCTGCCTATAGGCATGTGCCTATTGTCTCTAATACCAAATCCAAACCTGTGTATGGTGCATTCAACTGATCCATTTTTTACAGAATTATATTTAGTAAGTACAAGAACCGCAGCGCCCAGAATAAAGGTTCCTCAATGCGTTTTATAGACAAGGAATGAATGAAAAAATATATATAAAATATAAAAATATATAAATAAAGTGCAAATGTCACTGAAGAAATTATGTTGATGAGACAATGTTTGTCATAGTAAAGAAAAATTCCTTCCTCTGAAAGGGGTAAGCTTGCCAATGAATATTCTTGCAATCAAATCCAAAACTAATAAACATATATGCTTACCAGAAGCACATAGATTATGCGCAAATAGGTAGGTAGTGGCACCAGTGGTGATCTCACATCATCCGCACGGTCCGATTAGAAGGTGTATGGAGAGATTGGTCGGTCCGGACACACCGGGGTTGTTGTCATCTATCCTTATGGTCCAGGAAACCGGGAAGAGAATCTTTGCCAGACTGGATGATCCAACTCTCACAAGATAAAT
>BLSH010438439.1:119046-132381 GCA_018402905.1 Glandirana rugosa | reverse complement strand
AGGTGTAACTCATATTGTTCGTACGATAAGACGTATAAGTCTGACTAAAAAGACAACACCCAAATCATTGTAAAAATTCAAATAGAGGTACCGTCACGAAGACGACGGGTCGTTTATATACAAAGGATACGGTATGACCTAACTACATCAATCTGGGTATTTCCAGATACGTGTAAAAGGTGGAATGGTCGTACGGAGTCTAGTCACAAGACCTCAGTAAGAAGTTGATCCATCTAAAAGTACTCCTATAACCACCTCCTCTAAAGGTGACGTCTGACACAGGAGAGACCCTCCACCTAGTAGGTACTTAGTTCTACACTGTGGGCAGAGAGGACACAGTCTGCAGTGGAAATCTCCTCCACCAATATCCTCATGAAAATCTACCTAGTTGAAGAATGACTCCAGAACACTGATCTGAGGCATGCTGGTAAGGTGGAAAATGTGCATAGACCTTTATGGGTCTAACTACATCAATCCAGTATGGCATAGGAAACATATATTTGCTGGGCAGCAGAAGCACTGCCATGGAGATAAACTTAAAAATGTTACTAAACCCACAACAGAAAAATCAGTCTGAATATGCAGAATAGCATGCTTGTTATACTCAATGTGGAACTTAAGGGGTTAATCCTCTACATTGTGTAAAAAATGCTCTTTTATCCTGTATGGGCAGATCCTCCCCTCCTGCAGGGACTCTCTTGTCAAAGCCAGATAATACACAGTGAGGGTAGTAAAGCTGCACATGCTCTGTTTGGTCTCTATTGCTGGAGAGGATCTCTATTGCAGGAGAGGATCTCTATTGCAGGAGAGAACATTTCCTTGTTGAGCTGAGCTAGTCAGGTCACATGGTATGACATCACACATATGGGTGTGTATACAGATTCTACATGACAGCCCAGTCCCTCCCTCCTCCTCCATGCCCAGTAACTTAAAAAGAACACAGTGGGTGGGATGTCACATCTTGATTCATGGATGATTCACCTCCCATAGAGGACATAGGCTATAGTGGAAATCTCCTCCTACCTGAACACTCAGCACTGGACAGATCCTGCAGTTTATTACGTTATTATGGTATACAGATCATCCATTAAGTTATATAGTGGCAGTATTTTAACGTAAAAAGAAGATTTATAAGCTGTGAGCACTGTGGGGGGTGGGGGCATTTGAACTTTTTTCATATTACTGGGTTTAGTAACACTAAGCAGCTGAAAAACTACACTATAGCTATTATTTAAAATTCATTGCATAGTGTGTTTGTTCTGGCACTTTTGTAAGCCTGTCAATGAGCTGTGTGAGTGGCAAGGTTTAGTCAAGTCATTTTAAACCGTTCTACACATGACCAATTCCCATAAATTGTGTGCGCTAACACTGGTTAAAGCAAAAGAAATAGCCTTGACCATGATCACTGTAGCTTAGAGGCTGCTGTAAAGGTATTTTGTGAATCGTATTATATTAAACATTACACCACATCGTAATTGACACACCTTGCATTTATTAGACTTAAAAGAAAAAGAGAGGGAGAGAAAGAGAAATAAACACAAATGACAATAAAAGCCCTAGTGCCTTGTTAAATGGACATTTTAAAAGAAGAAAAATTTGAATGGGCAGGTGCAAAAAAATAACACTAGTCCCTTGAGTTTTCTAATTAGATTATAAATGATACCAAATGGTACAATACAGAATCTATGGAGCTCATTTTCTGGAAAGCCAAAGATCAGGAAATTTAAGATGCAGAAGCATATGCTAGGAGAAAACATTAAAACTTGGGAGAAGATAGAGATGAGTCATTTAATTAAAGTCAACTTGTCGGCAAAGCCTGTTGAAAAGAGTATGCATCAATATACTGAAAAGATCCTTATGCTTTATTCTCTGGGGGGGATAAATAGATAGTGCCTTATATGACATGGCTGGGGCAAAATGATTTCATTATCATAGAACACTAAAAATGTCAAACATTTTGGGTGAGTGCGGTTTTATCTTTTTAAATATTTTTTTTAGGTTCTTTAAAAATCTAACAAATGTGACATCCATGACCATAAACTAAACATTCTAGTTTCCTTCTCTGGATGGCATTCTCTGTATGCGATTAGTCATAGAATGCACACACTTGCTGAATGTTAAAAAGGAATAAGAGAAAAGCAGGTGTGTTAAGTAAAAAATATACTGTATATGCTAGAGCTGCACGATTCTGGCCAAAATGAGAATCACTATTTTTTTGCTTGGAAAAAAGATCACGATTCTCGCGGCATAACATCTTACATATACAAAAAAATTGGGCTAACAGCACTGTTTAATTTTTTTTTTTTAAAGTGTCATTTTTCAAAAAAAATTGCGTTTGAAAGACCTCTGTGCAAACACAGTTTCTCATAAAATATTGCAACGACCGCCGTTTTATTCTCTAGGGTCACTGCTAAAAAAAATAAATATATAATGTTTGGGGGTTCTAAGTAATTTCCTGCAGAAATCACTGGATTTTTACTTGTAAGCAACAAATGTCAGTAAAGATTTAGTCTTTAAATGGTTAAACCAAACTCTTCTATACACGGGAGTTCATTCCTTTAGAAAGACTAGAAACTAGAAAGATTTTTGCTTCTTCTATCAGCAATGATCTCAGACTTGGCAGTCTGCCCAGATAGGAGAGACTCAAGTCGCTCCGACTTGGAAAAAGGTTCCTGGGGAGACTTCAGGCGACTTGCATTGACTTCTATTACAGTCAAGTCGCACTGAGTCGACCGCAAGCCGGACTTCATTAACTGCACTGAAATTTGTGGTAATGCCTGATGGAGATCGCGGGGGGGGGGGGGGAATCGAGATCGTAGTTTTATTACGATTAATCGTGCAGCTCTAGTATATGCACACGACACTACCAGCACACAACACTACCTGCCTGGCATTTGCATGTTCTCCCTGTGCCTGAGTGGGTTTCCTCCGGGTAAACCGGTTTCCTCCCACACTCCAAAGACATGCTGGTATGTTAATTGTATCCTGTATAAAATTGGCCCTAGTATATGTATGTATGAATGTGAATTAGGGACCTTAGATTGTAAGCTCCTTGAGGATAGGGACTGATGTGAATGTACAATATCGATGTAAAGTGCTCCGTAAAGTGATGGCGCTATATAAGTACCTGAAATAAATAAATAAAATAACATATTTCTGGGATGTTCTGCTGTGCCCTATATCCATGGCTTAGTTTAACACTGTGACTAGAGATTTCTGTCTACCTCACTATGCCAAAGTGGTATAATCCATGCAGGCCATACACTATCCCCTGAAGAGAAGAAGCAGCCTAGGGCTAATTCAATAAGGCAGTGCAATGCAATTGTGTATAAAGTGCATTAAAGTGTTTAACCTAAAAAAATAGACATCCTGTTCCCTTAAAGCAGATTAAACAGCACAGTGCTTATGTTGTCTAACCTGCCCCTCTCTAAACTATAAAACATGTAGCTGATCCTGCCACTTCCTGTGTTCCCCTCTCTGTGCTGACCACGATAATTAGGGCTGCTGAGCCCTGACTACAGTAGTCAGCATACGTCCCTCCGTCATCCGCAGCTCTCCTCTCTGCTCCCCCCTCCTCCCTGCCTGTCAGCTCTGTGTCTCTGTCTCTGCCCCCCGCCACTATTATTAGAAATAAAATTTTGGAAATGGTCACTGCCAGCCCCACTATTATAGCTAGGCATACCACACTGAATAAGTCTTTTAAAAGGAGGCATGTAAATACTGTTTTAGAGCTATCTTCAGGCCAGTCACATGACTCTTGGCCGGTTTCCAGGGCTATTACAGGAGGAGCTGAGCGGCCATGTGGCTGCCCAGCTGACGTCAGAGGGAGATCTCGGCCCCTCCTGCAGTAGCCCAGTATCGGAGGTGTAGAGCGGCCGCGAGTCACATGACCCGCCTGAAGATCGCTCTAAAAGGGTATTTACATGCCTTGCTTTAATAAAAGACTTATACAGTGTGGAATGCCTAAATATAATAGAGGGGCTGGCAGTGATTTACAGATTTGGGTTCACAAGCATTTTAAAGAAGTTCTATGATCAGAGAATACGCTTTTATTTTATAACATCAGAATTGGAATAACAATACATTAACAGTTATTTTTGACAATCCAATATAGGAGTACTTGAATAATCTCATTTCATGTTGTGACTGCTGCCTGTCTGCTGGCCATCTCTTTCGACTACTTGCCAGATTCTCCTCTGCTGTTTACTTTCAGTTTCTAAGGACTACATATCCCATGGTACTTTCCTGCCTGCAAGCAGTGATTCCTGTACTGACTCTGCCCCCTGAAACTCCTCCTCTCAGCACCTCTGTAGTTCAGAAGGCAGGCTCTGTGAATTCTGTGACACAGCAGTGCCTACCCACAGGGCATAGTGAATACGTGTCACAGAATTCAAGGAAGTAAATGTGTGCGAATCTTCACAAAAAGTTTACAAGCTTCAAGATCATTCAGATTAATAGGAGTAGGCTAGAAGTAATTGAAATATAATGTGAAAATGAATAACTGATTTTAAAATTTGCTGATCGATAAGCTTTAAAGTTTAAGTTCTAGATATTGTTTAGTTTTGGATAGAGCGTAGAGGGATTAGAACACCTGGCAGTTTTTATTGCTGTCTGTTCCCCCATTAGGGAGATTCGCCCCCCTCTCCTTGGCCTATTTACCAATATCATTGAAAGTTAAAAAAAAAAAAATTTGGAGTTGTCCCCAGAAAAGTAAAAGAGGGGAAATCTGCCAATGGGGACACCTGGGGGTCCCCAAGGAGTTCCCTTAATTTGCAGGGATTTCCTCCCACTTCCTGTTTGGCTATGCGACAGGAAGTGAAGGGAAACATCCACAGTGGGACACAGAAAAAAGTCAGACAAGGGTAATTATTACCCTCCCAAAAGCCTGGTACACATAATGAGATTGTTGGACAAATGATTGTCCATTGTTTTTGCATGCTAATATCATATCAAAAATGAAGAGTTTATTAAAGTTACGAAAATTTGATGGAATAAAAATTTGAGTGATTGTAGTGTATTTGTATTGCATTTTCGAACAACAACTGTACTGATTAAATGAAAATCGTACAATCTGGCATCTGACGGGAAAAAAATTTTGTGCATGTCCAATCGGATAATATCGGATGAACTGTCATGATCAGCTCTCAAAAGCTGTGTACTAACAAACAGATTATAATACGTTCGCTCCGAACGCTGTATTCTTCGTACAATTTTCTGATCGCGTGTACGGACGGGGCTTTACTCTATCTAAAATGAAAAAAAGTTTTACTTTAACTCATAACTAGGGTTGCCAGCTCACCCTTTTAAAACCAAACAAATTACACAGGTTCTGTGGCTGATTAATCACTTCAGCCCTGAAAGGATTTACCCATTTACTGACCAGGCCATTTTTTGTGATATGGCACTGCGTCGCTTTAACTGACAATTCCATGGTTGTGCGACGTTGTACCCAAACAAAATTGACATCCTTTTTTCCCACAAATAGAGATTTCTTTTGGTGGTATTTGATCACCTCTGCAGTTTTTATTTTTTGCGCTATAAACAAAAAAAGAGCGATCAATTTTGAAAATACTTTCTGCTATAATATATATATATATATATATATATATATATATAAATAAAACAACACATTTATTTATCAGTGTAGGCCGATATATATCCTTTACACATTTTTGGTAAAAAAAAAAATTGCAATAGGCGTATATTGATTGGTTTGTTATCATGTCTACAAACTATGGGATAGAGTTAGGGACTTTATTTTTTTTTAAATTGTTTTTACTGGTAATGGCAGCAATCAGCGATTTTAGTGGGACTGAGACATTGCGGCAGAGAAATCTGACCCCAAATTACACAATTTGGGGGCCAGTGACATTATTACATTGATCAGTGCTATAATAATGCTTTAATGTTCTAACTGTAGGGGGGATGGGCTGCCAGGGACATGAGAGAGATCACTGTTCCCGATCACTGGAAACAGCAGATCTCTGAGATGTCCCCTGTCAGAGCGGGAAGCCGCCTTGTTTACATAGGCAGATCCCCGTTCTGCCTCTGTACACCGCGGACATAGGATCTGCCTGACACATGGGCGCGCGCCTGCTATAAGCGTTTAGAGGAGACATGTACAACGACGGCGATTCGCGCAGCCGTGCCAACCTACCGTAGTAAAGCTGCGGCGGCTGGTCGGTAACTGGTTAAGGTGGTAATTAAACTCACTTGGTGCCTTATCTGTTTTTCAGATTCAGGATGAGGTGGCAACCCTACTGAGAACGATAAGAAAACCAATAATAACCACTTAGCTGTTCTGATTCCAACATACTGAAATCTGATTATATTGCTTCTTCCCTGTATGACTACAGAACACCTTCCACTCTTTTTAACCCCATAATATATGGGGAATGGGTTCTGTATGCAAGCAGGGCTGATAATACTGCTTGGGATTTTTTTTGTGTTCGGGATGTGATGGCAACCCTACTGATAATGATAAGAAAACCAAAAATAACCACTTAGCTGTTCTGATTCCAAAATACTGAAATCTGAATGAAATGTGAGCACAGTGCTTCTTCTGCACTAAACTCAGAAGCAGTGCTGTCAGTTCTTCCCTGTTTGACTACAGAACACCTCCCACTCTTTTTAACCCCATAATATATGGGGAATGGGTTCTGTATGCAGGCAGGGTTGATACACAGTGGTGTAGTGGGTAGTACTTTCACCTAGCAGCAAAAGGGTTGCTGGTTCGAATCCCAACCAGGAAACTACCTGCCTGGAGTTTGCATGTTCTCCCTGTGCCTACGTGGGTTTCCTCCGGGTACTCCGGTTTCCTCCCACACTCCAAAGACACGCTGGTAGGTTAATTGGATCCTGTCTAAATTGGCCCTAGTATAAGTATGAATGTGAGTTAGGCACCTTCGATTGTAAGTTCCTTGAGGGTAGTGACTGATGTGAATGTACAATGTATATGTAAAATGACGGCACTATATAAGTACCTGAAATAATAATAATAAAATAATACTGCTTGGGATCGCAGTGAAGCAGAGGCAGCGTTGTCAACTCAAACAGGATATTAGGAGCTAAGTGGGTTATTTTTCTGTACTCCCATATTAAAGAGATAAAACATGGGAAAAGGTGCATGTATTGCAAAGATGCACTGAATGTTTTTTTTGTATATATATATATGGTAGGTAAATTAGATCCTGTCTAAATTGACCATACTATGTGTATGTATGAATGTGAGTTAGGGACCTTAGATTGTAAGCTCCTTGAGGATAGGGACTGATGTGAATGTACAATGTACATGTAAAGCGCTGCGTAAATTTACAGCGCTATATAAGTACCTGAAATAAATAAAAAATAAATAAATATTATTTTGCCCAGACATACACTTCAGTAACTATGGAGAAAGAAATAAACGCTGAAGAAAAAAAAAATACCTAAAAGACTTGTCCACTTTACGTAAAAACGAGTCATCGTGTTCCTGCAGATTAAGGCTTGCAAAGAACGTAAGTGCTGCCAATATAACGATGCTTCTGTGAGGGTTATTACATCAGTATGGACAAACTATACAGGATCTGAGCTTTTTCCCACAACGCTATCACGTGTATAGTCAACTGCTTTTCCCATGGAACTTGAATAATAATGAAAATTGGCATTAAGATGCCCCTAAAGTGCTATAACAATGCAATATTTTTCAAAGCTGAAATTTCTGAACAAAAAACTTACTTATGATGTTGGAATGAATCCCCTAAATATTTTTCCTTCACCAAAAAAAAAAAAAAAAGAAAGACAAAATATTCCCAACACAGGTATATGTATATTTAGTCATTACAGGGAATAGCTGTGCTGTTCTTGATCAGCTGTGATATGAAGCTGGAATGAAATACAGAGTTTTTACAGTTGTACGATTAAAGGATTCAGCTGTAATCACCCAACACACTATCTGCCTTTTAACAGTTCCAATCAGTAGCAGATCTAGGTGTAATCAACAGCAGCAGGGGGCTTCAGAAAGCAAAACAAAACAAAACCAGCAGGAATCTTCGCTAATATACATTAATTGGCATGAGCCAACGTTATAGTGCATGAAAAAAAGTCTCTCCTCTTGCTCAGCAAACTCTCTGTTAAAGCGGCAGATCACGGTGCGTGAATTTTGAAAGCAAAATGGTGGGAATCAGTGTACCTCCTGAGTGCACGTTAGGTGGTCATACATTTTTATAAATGCTACAATAAGGGCAAAGTGTTTTTTTTCTAAAGTTGTGTTAAAGAAAACCAATTACTCAAAAAGTAAAGAGATATTTCCTTTATAGTTAAAGTGTATGTAAGGCCAAAACGGTTTTGGATAGAGTGGTAAGTGGTTAGAATCTCTTGGTTTTTTATCACTGTGCCTCACCAGGGAGATTCACCTTCCCTATTTGCTTCAATAACTACTTTCATTGCAAAGGCCGCAGATAAGGCAACACAGCCAGCCCTCCTATACTGGGCCCAGGCCCCATCAGTTTAACCGGTTCACCGGCTCGCGCACATTTTCTGCTGCACAGCGCAAATTGCCATTTATAAACGGCGATTCGGGCACACACAGCTAGGGGGCGAGTGAGTCCCGCCGGCAGCGTGCTCTGGTGCCCGCCACACGCACCTTGAGTGGGGCCATAAGTCGGATGGACTCATCTGTCAGGCTTCATGACAGAGATCTACTGATCCCTGTCATCGGGATCAGTTAGATCTGTCATGCCCCTGTCAGCCCAGCCTAGGGTTGCCACATCATCCCTTTAATCCAGGACACCTATTAATTACACAGGGTCTCTGGATGAGTAAGGTGGCAATTAAACTCGCTTGGTGCCTTATCTGCATTCAATTAGCCTCAGAACCTGTGTAATTCATATGTGTCTTGGATTAAAGGGATGATGTGGCAACCTTAGCCCAGCCCCCACACAGTTAGAACACGCCTAGGGAACATAGTTAACACCTTGATTGCCCCCTGCAGTTTAACCCCTTCCCTGCCAATGACATTTACACAATAATCAGTATTTTGTTTTTTTTTAGCTCTCTTCACTGGATAAGTTTCAATGGTCACACAAAAGTGTCAAAAATGTCAGATCTGTCCGCCTCAATATCGCAGCCCTGATAAAAATTGCAGATCACCGCCATTACCAGTAAAAAAAAAAAAAAAAAAATAGTAGAAACCGCCATAAATGAATTCTCATGGTTTGTAAATGTGCCAACTTTTGCGCAAACCAATCAATAAAATGCGATTTTTTTTTTACCACAAACATGTAGAAGAATATATATCAGCCAAAACTGATGAATACATTTTTTTTTTTTTGGACATTTATTAAGGCAAAAAGTAAAAAAAATATAGGGTTTTTTTTTCCAAATTATCGCTCTTTTTTTGTTTATAGCAGTGATCAGAAGTGATGTAGAGGTGATCAAATATCATCAAAAGAGAGCTCTATTTGTGGGGAGGAAAGGACAACAATTTTGTTTGGGTACACCGTTGCACAACCGCGCAATTGTCAGTTAAAGCGACGCAGTGCCGAACCGCAAAAAGTGCTCTGGTCATTAAGGGGTAAATCCTTCCGGGGCTGAAGTGGTGAAAAGGGGGTCCGGGCACCTGCTGAGCAGGAGAGCCAGCTGTACTGCCTTACTGCAAACACTGATCCTCTTTTGCCTCCCCCTGCAGTGCTGCCGGCTTCTCCTCCGCTCCTTCCAACTGAGCTCCAGGGGGATCAGTTTTAGCATCCACATCCCCATTCCCCTGCTTTCCAAGCCCCCCTGCACACACCCTTTCCCCGCAGCGTTTCCCTCCTCTCCTCCCGACAGCTGCTGTGGGCACACAAGAGGGTGTTTTAGGGGGGAGTGGGGGAAGGGGGCAGTAAATATGTCATATAAAAATGGTTTTAGTGTATTTTTAACAAAATTTTTATTCAATATTTTCTGGGAGGTGGGGTGGGGGGGGGGGGGGCGGGAGGATGCGGGGCCCTGTCAGGTAGGCAGTATGGGGCCCCCGTGATTTCTAACAGCAGCCCTGCTCATTGCAAATGAAAGTGTGGGAATATCCTACATTTTGAATGATCACCAGAAAGGGAATAGAGAGGAAACCCTCCAACAAACACATGTACTTTGATAGCTGCAAAAAAAGGGGAATGTCCTTATTTTGAATTTTCCCTGGAAAAAGGTTTAGGCGTTAGATATACATCAACCAAAGACATAAGAAGGCAGTTGGACGTTTTTGTTGGTATCGGGCAATCGATGGAACCTATGCACAACCATAATCAGGTGCCATGAGTAAAGCAGGGTAAAGAACTTGTCCTGGCTCTTCATTTCAGACACCATTACTCTTCTCATGCTTTGCTCTCCATAGCAACGAACACTACGCCCCGACTGTCATGTTTGCATGCCAGGCCACTCACATTGCCACCAGAAGTCTTTTGCACCTTAAATGTGATTACACAAAACAAAATACCTTAGGTTTAATAACTATAAAGTGCAAAAGGTAATTTGCAGCATATCATAACAAATCTTATTGCCCTCTGATAATTTTCAGTCCCAGTACTTTGTCTCCTCCATGCTTGCCTGCCTACTTCTTTACTTAAAGTGATTGTAAAGGATGAAGGTTTTTTACCTTCAAGCATTCTATACATGAAGGTAAAAAACCTTTGTGTGCAGCTCCCTCCTATATTCACCTGAACCCCCTCTCGATCCAGCGATGTTCACGGGAGCCCCGGCTGTCCCAGGTCTCTCTCTCTCTCTTCATTGGCTTAAATACAGCAATGAGAGCCATTGGCTCCCAATCACAGCCTATAAGCCAATGAGGAGAGAGCGGGATTGAGTCATGGCTCTATGTGTCTTATAGATGTATAGAGCACGGCTGAGAAGTGAGCACACACCAGTGCCCTCCCATATCAAGCAACTTCCGTTTAGGGGGTACTGGTCAAGGAGGAGGAGCCAGGCATGCCGGAGGGGGACCCGAGAAGAGGAGGATCGGAGATGCTCTGTGGAAAAGCACAGAGCAGGTAAATATAACATGCTTGTTATTTTTAAAAGAAAAAAAAATACCCTTGGAATCACAAAAAGAACTATGGCCTCCCATTCAAAAGTGCTGCAGCGCTGTTTTAGGTGCATTTTCAGTTTTCTCTTAATTCCTCTGCATAGTCCCATAAATATTTGTTGATTCTGCCAGAGAAATAAACCTGGATTTGCACAGAGCAGCCCGGATCCTCCTCTTCTCGGGTCCCTTGCTGGTGCTCCTGGACCCTCCCTCCTGACGAGTGCCCCCCGGAGCCCAGCAGCTTAAACGCAGCTGCCGTTTGGCCCAGCCCCTTCTCTCCCGATAGGCTAACTAACTGTGATTGACAGCCATGGGAGCCAATGGTGCCGCAGCTGTGCCCCAGCCAAACAGGAGGAGAGTCCCGGACGGCCGAGAGAATCATGGACATCGCTGGATAGAGAATCAGTATTAGGGGGTGCTAGAGGGGGTGCTACACACAAAAGTTTTTTTTTTATCTTAATGCATAGAATGCATAAAAAAAAAACTTTTGCCTTTACAACTCCTTTAAAAGAGAAAGGGAACAAAAAAAAAAGAATTTCAGGTACAAAAAAAAAATGAATAAGTATCTCCCTCAGGTCTCATAGGGGCGCCTGAAAAAGACACACGTATTACACACGTGTTTATGTGCATATAGGGTGTGAGTGTAAATGCATACTACTGGCAAGAATATTCATTTATTCTGGCCTTTGAAATGTGTTTATGTACATGTATTTTTTTTCAGCCTGTGAACACTCCTCTTTTAACTACTTCAGCCCCGGAAAGATTTACCCCCTTCCTGACCAGAGCACTTTTTGCGATTCGGCACTGCGTTGCTACTGACAATTGCGCAACCGTGCACTGTTGTACCCAAACAAAATTGACGTTCTTTTTTTTCCCACAAATAGTGTTTTCTTTTTGTGGTATTTGATCACCTCTACGGTTTTTATTTTTTGCGCTATAAACGAAAAAAAAAAAAACAATATTTTTTACTTTTTGCTATAATACATATCCAAAAAAAAATATATAAAAAACAAAATGTATTCATCAGTTTTGGCCGAATATTCCTCTATATATTTTTGATAAATAAAATCACAAAAAGAGTTTATTGATTGGTTTGTTGCCACGTTTACAAACCATGAAAATTAATTTATGGCGTTTTTACACATTTTTTGTTTTACTGGTAATGGCGGCAATCTGCGATTTTTATCGGGACTGTGATATTGCGGTGAACAGGACGGACATTTTTGACACTTTTTTGGGACCAATGACATTTATACAGCGATCAGATCTAAAAATAGCCACTGATTAGTGTATAAATGTCACTGGCAGGGAATGGGTTAACCTGTAGGGGGCAATCAAGGGGTTAACTGTGTTCCCTAGGCGTGTTTTAACTGTGTAGGGGCTGGGCTGGCAGGGGCATGACAGATCTAACTGATCCCGATGACAGGGATCAGTAGATCGCTGTCATTCCCACTGACAGAATGGTGAACCGCTGTGTTTACATCAGTGGTTCCCCGTTCTTCCTCTGTAGAAGGCGGGTCACACTCACACAGAGTGCAGCGGGCATGAGAGTGCGCTGGCGGCGGTGCACACCCGCCTGCAACTGTGGCTATTGCCATTTATAGTGGTTAATATGCCTGTAAATGACTATATTTGTATAGAGGAGCTTTTAGAGCAGGGATCCTCAAACGAAGGCCCTCCAGCTGTTGGGAACTACACATCCCATGAGGCATTGTAAAACTCTGGCATTCACAGACATGACTAGGCATGATGGGAATTGTAGTTCCTGAACAACTGGAGGGCCATAGTTTGAGGACCCCTGTTTTAGAGGCTGACAAAAAAAAGCTGTAAAAGGGGCATTTTTTTAAGCTCTCTGTGCTTGAGTGCGTAAACAGCCATCATAAAAAAAAAAATATTCATGGGCTGCAAAGATCTATTTTCACCAATATCATTCTAATGGAAATTCTCTGAAATTGCCTACACTTGAAAGCCTATGGGTCAGCTCACAACACAGCATTAATGTTATTGTGCATTAAAATACAGCAGTACTAAACAGACTAAATCATCCTTGAAAGGCCATCCTCTCTTATCATGAGACAAAGTGGGAGTTTAGACTCAGGCAGCTTCCTTTAGGGGAAACATAAGAGAAGGGAGCTTTGGCTCATGGGCCATTAGCCGACATCTTCTGCTTCATAGTGCATATTCTTCAAGGCACATAGGAACTGGAACAGATGTGTTGGAGCAACAGAGATAGTGGGGTGACATTACAAATGTTGGGTCCGATATCACTTCACCGTGGGGGTGGGGGGGGGGGGGGGCGA
>BLSH010438439.1:67874-115220 GCA_018402905.1 Glandirana rugosa | reverse complement strand
CCCCCCCCTCCCCCCCCCCACTCCAAGAGGGTGTAAGCCGGACCTATTTCAATTAAGAATAGACCCTGAGTGACAAAAGGAAGCTCCAGCATTGTGTAACATACTTCACTCAAGCTTCTAAACCTTGTACACGTCAACAGACGGATTGTGCACCAGAAGTTCCTGTTGTCGAGTATAAGGAGCAAACAGCGGCCCACCATCAGGAGGCAATATACTTTAAGTGCCTGAGGTGGAGAGCCTCACTCCATATTAGTCTCAAACATAACAGCATTGTTTTTGCTCATTACGTGCTTATACATGAGTTAACTGTAAACCCAGATCCTGTCTCTGGAAAGAGTAATTGTACTTTGTGTGATACTTTGGATGCTCAAAACTTTTTTTTCAATAAAATTTTCATGGAAAAAAAAAAATATATACACGGTCACTGTATTAATGACGCTGGCAGGGAAGGGATTAACATCAGGGGCGATCAAAGGGTTTAATGTGTTCCTAGCAAGCATTTTTCTAAACAATGGGATGTGCTAGGGGAAGACATGGATCCATGTCCCTGCTTTGCAAAGATACAGGATCCATGCCTTTCTGTCTTTCCTCTTGTCAGAATGGCGATATGCCTTGTTTACATAGGCAGACTGTCGTTCTGCCTCTCTACTGGATCATCAGTGGGTGCTGGCGGACATCAAGTCCGTGGTACCCGCCGCTGATCACACACAGCAGGAGGGAGCCATCGGCATGCACGCCTCCTACCTGGAAGAGTAAAACTGCTATGGCGCGGACCTGAACTGGTTAAGAGAACATATTACCAGACAAGTGTTGATAATGTTGGCCAAAGGGAACTAAGAACACTATACAGGCAGTCCTCTAGTTACAAACATCTGACTTATGAACAACTCCTACTTACAAACAGAGGCAGACAACAGGAAGTGACCGGAAATCTACCCCTAGGAAGGGGAATTCACTCCTGTAAGAGTTAGTATGGGAAAAAAGTGTCTCCACTGATGCTTTATCACCAAGGTTTGTTTCCACAACAACCCAAAATTTTCAAAATCCAATTATCATTGGGACAGGATGTGAGGTGAAATCTACTGAACAGAAACATAGACAGCAAAACAAGCATTACATGGGTGTTAACCCTTCCCTATGCTATCCAAAAAGGTTAAAAATAGTTTTTTTGGCTGAAGCTACACTTAAAAAATGTACCTGTTCTGAATTACAAACAAATTCAACTTAAGAACAAACCTCCAGTCCCTATCTTGTTTGTAACCTGGAGATTGCTCATACTGAACTAGTGCACAGCACAGACCCAACACGTTTTTGGGGTGTGCCCCCTTCTTTAAAGTGATTGTAAAGGCAGGAGGGTTTTTTTATCTTAATGCAATATATGCATTAAGATAAAAAGCCCTCTGTGTGCAGCAGCTCCTCTAATACTTACCTGAGGTCCCGGGACTCCACTCCTCATTGGCTGAGACAGCAGTGAGGGGCCATTGGCTCCCGCTGCTGTCAAAGTCAGTCAGCCAATGAGGAGAGAAAGGGGGCAGGGCAAGGCCATGGCTCCAATGTCTGAATGGACATGTCTGAATGGAGCTGTGGGTTGGCTCAGGTGCCCCCACAGCAAGCTGCTTGTGCTGGGGGCACGCAATAGGAGGGAGGGGCCAGGAGCACCGAAGAGGGACCCTAGAAGAGGAGGATCTGAGCTGCTCCGTGCAAAACCATTACATAGAGGGGGTAAGTATGACATGTTTGTTATTTTTAACTAAAAAAAAAAGAGACTTTACAATCACTTTAAGACCCACCAATACTGTTCGGGCCTTAAAGAAGGGGGCACACCCCAAAGGCTTGCCCTGCAAATTTGGATGTTAATGCAAATCAAGAAATGTATCACGGACAGCACTCAACTGTTGTTGTTGCAAGTGCACTAATATGGCTACAATCATCTCAACCAAAAAGAAATAAGGGATATATTTACTTGTCGCGTTTCAAGCTCTACTTTATAGAAGCCATGGTGGTTGATTTAATAAAGGTGGAGAAAGTGCACACTTTGCAAGTGCAGTTGCACTAGTTTCCCCAGAGATTAGTGAATGTAAAGAAGCTCTGCTGATTTCCATTATCCAATCATGTAGAAGGAAAAATGCTTTTTTTTTTATTTATTTTTTTCCTTGCACCTAATTGGATATTCTTTACAAGCTTTGGGAAAAATGAGTGCAACTGCACTTGCCAAGTGCACAGTCTATCACCCCAACCAAAAATACCAATAGGGGTAAATCAACCCCATTGTTTCTATTTACTGCACTAACAATGGCCAACAAACCTGAAACAGCTGCACGCTTTTGGAATCCATAAATATAATATTAAGCCTGATTCACACCTATGCATTTTCAGTGCTTTTTGCAGATGTGCACTACAGTCCTTTTAACCTGGTTTCCTATGTAACACATTCTATAGTGAAAATCTGAAAAATGCAAAAAGCACTAAAAATGCATAGGTGTGAATCTGCCTTAGGCTTAGGCTGTATCTGTACTATACACCAGTGGTACTGGATGAACAATTGGCCACCGGGGTGTAAAAGAATGATTTCCATAGCTCTGCCCTATAATAAAATTAAGAATTAACGTAGTGTTTGTGTGATTTGCAATGGAAGTGGGACGTGTAAGTGTCGTTTGGTTTAAGAAGGTTCTATTGTGCATGATGATGTAAATAGCATAACTGCCTAGAGAATTTTAAACAGTGTTCACCTAAGTGACTACACTTCTGCTTTTTGCTGCTCCCTTTACTCAAAGGCATTAGTATGAACAGCAAGGTTTGACTGCAAGTATTCTCATCACTTAGCCTAGGTTCACACTGATGCGTTTTGTAGTGTGATTTCACCGATGTGCTTTTGATGCAATTCGGATACAAATGCAATCTCGCTCTCTCCTATACCACATGGTCCAGAGATTGGAGGTGAGTAAGAAAGCAAAGACTTGTTCAAAACGTACTGTCCAGCCAAAGCTCATTTGGCCGGGCTTCTCCTATGGATCACAGAAGTGCAATTCGTTTTGCACTCCTGTGACTCGTTTTCAGCAGACAGTGGGCTGAAGTTCGCTCTCTTCTGACGTCACGGAATTCCGTCATGGCTCTGCGTCATCCCAATCACTGAGCCTGGATCTGCCCGGTGCCTGGACAGACACCTGTCTCAGCCTCTTGGCCTGAGATGGCTGCTCCTCACCCTTCCACAGCTCAGCACTCCAGTGAGCGTGGGGGAGCAGAGCGGCTGATTGACAGTCAGCAGCTCTCAGCTCGGGGAGCTGTGAGAGCCGAGTGATTGGTAGGGTTTGATCGCTTCGTTCTCAGTGTAGAAGCACCAGGAGACAGATGCAGCATCAGACCCATGCTGCATCCACCTAGGTAAGTATAATAGGGAAAAAAACCCTTTACTGTACTTCGCTTTTAATTTAGGACAGATAAGCGATTTGCATGCCCGTTTCTATTCAAGTCTATAGAATTAAAATTGCCCACATCACATTAAACACGCACAGGACCCTTTTTAAAAACGCATCAGATTCACAATGCATATATGTGAACAACCTTCAGAGAAACTGACATTATTGCCTGAACATGAACCTTCATGGCATATTCACCAGATGTTACTGTAAGATTTCAAAATATTGAACAACTTTTAAAATGTTAATGTTAAAATTTTTCATGAGATTTTAGGAATTGGGTTTGGATTAGTACCTTTAAAACTAAGTTCATTTATCCCCTATTTTCCCTTCCCTTGATGTAGCCTAGTCCATCCTCCCTCTTTACAGATGCATACTTACCTCAATCCAATGACCTGAGTTCTGGTATTTGTTTACATCCAGTGCCGCAATTCTTCACTGTCCTGGCTGCGCCTGAACATTAGTACCCTATAGACTTCTAGGAGGCTGTGTCCCAAGGCCAGAGACAATCCTATATGGTCCAGAAGTCTACGGGATGCTAATGCACTGCTGCCTCCAGGATAGGGAAGACTTGCAACAGTGGATGCAAACAGCGGAACTATGGACATCAGATCAAGGTAAGTATGCGGGGGAAGGGCAAAAAGAATAAGCGCCCTTTATTTCAAAGTGCACATCCCCTCTATATTTATTCATTTATATATTTCAGGTACTTATATACCGCCGTCAATTTACGCAGTACTTTACAAATACATTGTGCATTCACATCAGTCCCTAACCTCAAGGAGCTTACAATCTAAGGTCCCTAACTAACATTTATACATGCACATACTAGGGCCAATTTAGACAGGATATAATTTACCTACAAGCATGTCTTTGGAGTGTGGGAGGAAAC
Organism: Glandirana rugosa; assembly: GCA_018402905.1. Taxonomy (NCBI): domain Eukaryota; kingdom Metazoa; phylum Chordata; class Amphibia; order Anura; family Ranidae; genus Glandirana; species Glandirana rugosa. The sequence continues at coordinate 110,912 of BLSH010438439.1, read as the reverse complement.
CGGAGTACCCGGAGAAATTAATTTAAGGTACTTATGTAGCGCAGTCAATTTACGCAGCGCTTTACATATATATTGTACATTAACATCTATATGACCTTAACCACTTGCCGACCGCCGATCGGCATCTGACGGCGGCAAAGTGGCTCGTTCCCGCAAATCGGCGTCATACGACGGCGGCTGCGGGAACGAGTTTAGTGAGCGCGCGCGCGCCGCCGGAGGCGCGCCCGCGCGCTCACTGTGTCCAGGGGGGGCCAGGGAGCGGGTGCGGCGGCTTCGATTGCCGCCGGCTACCCGCGATGGCCCCCCCGGAGCGAGTGAGCGGAGGTCCGTGTATGTAAACACGGACCTCCGCTCTGTGTGAGGGGGAAGGGCTGTGATCACAGCCTTCCTTTACGTGAAGGCTGTGACCACTTCCCTTCCCCAGATAGGCAGTCCCCCATACAGTAAGAACACGCCCAGGGAACACAGTTAACCCTTAGAGCGCCCCCTGCAGGTTAACCACTTCACTGCCAATGGCATTTACACAGTAATCAGTGCATTTTTATAGCACTGATCGCTGTATAAATGCCAATGGTCCCAAAAAGTGTCAAAATGGTCCGACATGTCCGCTGAAATATCGCAGTACTGCAAAAAATCGCAGATCGCCGCCATTATTAGTAAAAAATTAAAAAAAATTAAAAACCCCAAAAATGAATTCTCATCATCCGTAAACGCGACCACTTTTGCGCAAACCAATCAATAAACGCTGATTGCGATTTTTTTTATCGCAAATATGAGGAAGAATATAAATCGGCCAAAAACGGTGAAAAAAAATTTTTTTTTATATTTTTTTTTGGATTTGTGTTTTAGGAAAAAGTAAGAAATTTGGGTTTTTTTGCAAAATTGTCGCTCTTCTTTTGTTTATAGCGGCGATCAGAAATGACGCAGCGGTGATCAAATACCACCAAAAGAAAGCTCTATTTGTGGGAAAAAAAGGACGCAAATTTCGTTTGGGTACAACGTCGCACGACCGCGCAATTGTCAGTTAAAGCGACGCAGCGCCGAATCGCAAAAAGGGCTCCGGTCCTAAAGCTGGAAATCCTTCCGGGGCTGAAGTGGTTAAAGGGGTTGTAAAGGCAGAAATGCATTCTATGCATTAAGATAAAAAGCCTTCTGTGTGCAGCAGCCCCCTTCAGCTGCCCATAACACTTATCCGAGGTCCCTCTCTGTCCAGCGATGTCCAGAAGTGTCTCAGCCACCAGAGATTCTCCCTCCTGATTGGCTCAGACATGGCTGCGGCGCTATTGCCTCAAAGTCAGCTAGCCAATCAGAGGAGGGGGGGTGGGGCTGGGTTGGGCTCCATGTCTGAATGGACACAGGGAGCTGTGACTCAGTTCGGGTGCCCCCATAGCAAGCTGCTTGCTGTGGGGGCACTGACTAGGAGGGAGGGGCCAGGAGAGCTGAAGAGGGACCCAAGAAGAGGAGGATCTGGGCTGCTCTGTGCAAGTCCACTGCAACAGAGCAGGTAAGTAGAACATGTTTATTATTTTTATAGGAAAAAAAAGAGACTTTACAATCACTTTAAACACTTTGCCGATTGTAAGCAGAAGTATTGCTAGAGCCTTATGGGGTTAGTGTGCCTCACACACAGAATTGCTAACCACTGAACTGCTGCTTATTCACAGCTCTAAAGCTCTTACTAAATAAGCCCCTGGCAGTTCATTTCTGACTCTAGTTTTCAAGATTTTATTGAATCCAGGTGAAAGTATTCTCAAAGCAGTACACTAACATTACCAACATCTCTTTTTTAATTCCTTTAAGTTTAAATCACACTTTCTGAGTGCAAACCTCTCTTCCCCATACTGCATTAATGTATTGTAAAGACGTTCACATCATAAAATACAGACTGACAGTGAATGAAAACCGCTTTGGTAAGTAACGCCTGTTAATTAAAAGATCTTCTTTTACAATTCATGGTATAATATGAATAACTTAGAAATGTTAATACATTGGCTACAAGTGCAGAATGTACATGTCACTGAACACTGATAGATTAATCAAATAGTTGTAGAAAAAATACTTAGACTTTAAAGCGGATCTTCACTGCATCTGAGCACCACAATCCAAAAACACCATTTCATTAATTTTTAATATTCAAAGCAACCTCCCCATCCATCCATGTCTCTATGCTTTATTTTGTTGAGAAATCACTGAAAAACAAATCCCTAGCCTAGCATGTTTGGCTGTGGCCATTTTGAGTAAGGGCAAATGATTCATGTAGCATTTACTTCTTGGAATGCAGCTGCCCTTAGCTCAAGCGTGCATGCAGGAGGGTGTGCTTAGCGGAGAAAACCCCCCTCATTCCCTCCTGAAGACTCCTGGAATGTATGACATCATTTATCTAGGTAAGAAACAAGGAAGTAACTGAAGAAATATAAAAAAAAGTTTTAAAAAAAGTAAATATAATATACTTTCCTATCTACAGTGGGGAAAATAATTATTTGATCCTCTGCAGATTTTGTAAGTTTGCCCACTAACAAAGAAATGAAAAGTCTATATTTTTATCATAGGTTTATTTTAAATGATAGAGACAGAGCATCAACCAAAAATCCAGAAAAAAAATCACATAAAACAAGGTTTGCAGTTACGCTGCATTTCAGTGAGTAAAATAAGTATTTGATCCCCAAGCAAAACATGACCTAGTACTTGGTGGAGACTTGTTGGTAAGCACAGAGGTAAGATGTTTCTTGTAGTTGGTGACCAGGTTTGCACACATCTCAGGAGGGATTTTGGTGCACTCTTCTTTATAGATCGTCTCTAAATCCTTAAGGTTTCTTGGCTGTTACTTGACAACTCGAAGTTTCAGCTCCCTCCATAAATTGTCTATAGGATGAAGGTCTGGAGACTGGCTAGGCCACTCCATGACCTTAATGTGCCTCTTCTTGAGCCACTCCTTTGTTGCCTTGGCAATATGTTTTGGGTCATTTTAATGCTAAAAGACCCATCCACGACGCATCTTCAATATTCTGGCTGAGGGAAGAAGGTTCTCATCCAAGATTTTACAAAACATGGCCCCATCCATTGGCCCCTCAATGCAACAAAGTCGGCCTGCAACTTTAGCAGGGAAGCAGCCCCAAATCATCATGTTTCCACCTCCATGCTTGACTGTAGATATGGTATTCTTAGGGTCATAGTCAGCATTTTTCTTCCTCTAAACACAGCGAGTCAAGCTAATGCCAAAGAGCTCAATTTTGGTCTCATCTGACCACAGCACTTTCTTGCAATCCTTGTCCTATCATGTAGATGTTCATTGCCATGACTGTACACAGGGGAGGGCTGGAAGCCTTAGGCCTGGGGGGCAAGTCCAGTCAAGTGGCCCATTGAACCACTGAATCAGCTCACCATCCATGCCAACCTGGTTTTATAACAGATATTGATGTTATGAATCAAGACAAATATGATACAATGTGGTAACATAATTGAATGTTCCCATCAATGCAACCGCACCAGTGCCCATCAAAGCAGCCTCACTAGGGCCTATCAAATGCAACCTGACCAGTGCCCATCATGCAGGCTCGACAGTGCCCATCAGCACAGCTGGCCCTGGGTGCCCCCCCCCCCCCCTTTGCCTGCAGTTAGTTGGTGGCTGCGCCCTTGGCCCCTGCTTCCTTCCTCCACAAAAAGAAAAAAGTGTGAGTGGACAGCGGCCGTCGACCATTTTGAATGTAAGTTAGGGTGGCCTGGGGGGCAATTGCCACCCTGCCCCCTGGCCCAGCCCTCCCCTGACTGTACATGTGCCTTCTTGAGGAGGGAGACTCGCTGTGTTTGGAGGAAGAAAAATGCTGATTATGACCCTAAGAACGCCATCACTACAGTCATGCACAGAGATGGAAACATGATGCTTTGGGGCCCTACGGCTGATAGATACCACGTGTCCTGCCTTTTGAAAACAAATGATTCCGATGTAGATATTTAAATTTAATGCATTTATGCTGTTGTTGTGATGTGCATTTTGTAGTTGATGTCAAGCATGGTCATTTAAATGTTGACCACGGCTCTGCTTTAGTTTTTTTGTTTTTAATAATTTGAATGTGTAATAATAAAGAATAGTAATATCTGTATTATGTTTAGATGAATTGTAAAGGATTCACCCCAGTAGGAAGTCTATATAAAAAAAAAAACTAACACAGCTGGCCAATGTGTGAGGATTCACCTAGGGAATACACATTGTGGGTCAGCCTAGTTATCAAGGACAACATTGTTTAGTTTTTAAACATGTTTTATGGGGAAGAGGCACAACTTTCTGTTGCCTAATTTGTATAATTTTTTTTCTAATTAAATATTGCATAGGGCAAATACTTGCGTAGTGTTAGTTTGGCCACTATTTTTCCTGTAGATTTAATATAAGTGATCTTTAGCGCAGGAACCTGCCAGGTGAGACCATTGATCTTTTTTTTTTTTTTTTTTTTTTTTTTAAGAAGTCCTAGCTCTTCATTTTAAATTATATTTACTTACCTGTATTTGTTATCTCTTGTTTACCTATGTGGCAGCTTCATGTTTTTTTCATACTACGAATTTAACAAATTCCTTCTGTTACTTTTTATTTCCCAACATGCACCCCCCTTGCACTTCTATTTTATTTATCGAACATATGGAAATCCCGAAAAACATACTGTTTTAAAAAAAATCTACTTATTCTCATTGCCAGATACAAGGTTTTGGTGATAAACCTTAAAATTCATCAAAAACCTCAAGTTGAGCAAAAAACCAAGGCATACTTTTTTTTTTTTTAGATGCATGGGTTTATTTAAAAATGCAAACATTCATGTGCAAGGCAAATCAAGACAACCAATCTGAAATTATGTTTTATTATTCTGCCTGCACCAAAGTGATGAAAGGTGATTACCTGCTCAGTTGCCCTGAGTTACTGTACTCTGCACACCCTGAAATATTAAGCCCATAGGTGTTTAGGACGTATCTAGTCGTTAAGTATGTTTCTGACAAATTACTTTTTAAAAAAAAGAAACTATGTAGCAGAAACATTATAAAATCAACATATACTCTTTTCAAACCTGTAGATATAATTTGCATATTTTATTTTTGTGCTTTACGTAACGGTGCAGGAGAGAGAATTTACGGGGAAAAAAAAACAACACTGTATGCCGCGTATTGATACCTGTAGCAAGAAGTCTACAAATACAGACAAACAGAAGAGATATTAATATAAATTTGTTTTCAATTTGTGATTTTTTTTTTTTTGAAACACGGATATTAGAAAATTTTACCCAGTAGAAGCCAACACCTCAACGTATGAAATATATACTTAATCAGAATTAATTAAATCAAGGGATGAAAAATCAAACTACTTAAAGAAAAACTTGTTTCAAATAAAAATATTACGTCTTTTGGGTAAGAAAAGAAGACGTTTCACTCACGGCATATAAAAAAGATGGAAAAAAAACATAGAGTTAAAATATAAATGGTGGAAAAATCAAGGCTGAACACACATTATATACTTCCAATAGCTTTCCCCTTGTGACTGTGCCATTGCCGTGCAGACAACAAGCTAATCTGGGTTCTTATCATGCATCCGATCGGTCATACAGCAATACAAAACACAAATAAGTAAAGACCATCTGCTTGTTAGCTGAAACCATAAAAGTACATCTTTTTAATAAACAATAAAATTAGTTTGACAGGGCAGAGACCACCTGAATAGAAAATCAAATATTTCATGTTATTTAAGGTGTATGTCTGCTGGCTATTAAAATACTCCTCTTTAATTTATAACAGCAACACACACAATACTCATGTCATCCTCATTTTCTAAATCAATAATCAGCACAGCATGCTTCATTAACAGTGACCAATCAGCAAGGAGCTGGGGAGCTCATTTTACAACACGAGCATTCCTAAGACATAAACCATCTGCTACTTGTAGTAACAGAAAAATCAAATTAATCCATTCTTATCATGCATTCAGATTTTAAAGCAATTAAAGATGCTCTTAGTGTAATCGCAGCCACAGAAGTAGTTCTGTAATGAGAAAAGCAAAGTCTTCACTGAACTTTCTGTCATTCTCAATACATTCGCTAACTTTACAAGCTTTTCGCACTCCAGTGGCCCATTGTTCTTCCGACACAGATGTTGAAAACAACAGGCAATTTTTATTAAACATTTAATCTTTGCACATTTTGAAAGAGTTTAAATACTGAACACTGATGAAACCATAAAACATATAGGCAGCGCAGGCCGCCTTTGCATTGGCAACAATTTATATGTATAAATATATTTTGCCACCATAAAACACAATATAAACAAATAATTAGAGCGTTACCATGTGCTGGAAATGGCTCAAGTGGCTATAGAGATTCCGTAGAAGGCTATATTTTAGAAAAATTAATTTTTATAGACAATATTAACTCCTTAACAGAGAATATGCATCTGTTAAAAAATACATCTGTTGTAAAGAAACAAAAACAAAACCCATTATTGCAAATGTTCTAATCTGCGCGGAAAAAGCTGTTAATGCACACATTAGTTGGAGCTTGACCGTCCAAACACCATCTGAAGGGTTTGCATGTTCTCTTTGAATTGCATGTGTTTCTACAGACAAACCAAAACAGTGGCATAAAGGGAGACTAAAAGGATATAGGGTTTGATTTAATTACATGTTTTATATTTGTTATAATATTAGTGTGTGTGTGTATATATATATATATATACACAATATATTGTCAAAAGTATTTGGACACCTGCCTTTACATGAACTTTAATGGCGTCTTAGTCCATAGGGTTCAATATTGAGTTGGCCCACCCTTTGCAGCTGTAACAGCTTCAACTCTTCTGGGAAAGCTGTCCACAAAGTTAACGAGCGTGTCTATGGGAATGTTTGACCATTCTTCCAGAAGCTCATTTGTGAGGTCAGGCACTGATGCTGGACAAGATGGCCTGGCTCGCAGTCTCCGCTCGAATTCATCCTAAAGGTGTTCTATCAGGTTGAGATCAGGACTCTGTGCAGGCCAGTCAAGTTCCTCCACCTCAAACTCGCGCATCCATGCCATTATTAACCTTGCTTTGCGCACTGGTGCGCAGTCATGTTGGAACAGGAAGGGGCCATCTAAAATGTCTTGGTATGCTGACGCCTTAAGAGTACCTGTCACTGGAGCTAAGGGGCCAAGCCCACCCCCTGAAAAACAACCCCACACCATAATCTCCCCTCCACCAGTGCACAAAGCAAGGTCCATAAAGACATGGATCAGCACGTTTGGGGTGGAGGAACTTGACTGGCCTGTCAATAATGACATGGATGAGCGAGTTTGGGGTGGAGGAAATTGACTGGCCTGCACAGAGTCAAGACCGAAACCAGATAGAACACCTTTGGGGTGAATTAGAGCGGAGATTGCAAGCCAGGCCTTCTTGTCCACATCAGTGCTTGACCTCACAAATGTGTTTCTGGAAGAATAGTCAAACATCCCCATAGACACACTCCTGAACCTTGTGGACAGCTTTCCCAGAAGAGTTGAAGCTGTTATAGCTGCAAAGGGTGGGCCAACTCAATATTGAACAAGAAATCAAAAAATATGACTAGAGAGCCACCCCAGTCAAGCATCTATAAGTGAAAAGTATACAATACAAATATCCAAATATTGTGAGTCCGTGATGAACGTTCATATAAGGAAATAAAAGTTCATATGAGTATGATAACCTTCACCCCTTAGGGCACCAACAGTGTAATAGTTACTTCCAACAGATCGTGATACACCAGCATGCACTGTGCACCTCCACCATATATGCCAGAATACTCCTACCAGAGATAAAAGATTTATGCGCATAAAGGATAATCAACCAGGTTGATCCAAAAGACCTCAGCATATCATTTGCGACGTTTCCACATCCAGCCTTGTTAGGGATATATCATCCACAGTTATGGGAAAAGGAGTTAAAGGAGCCTGTGCTTGCATCTGAGCATGGCACGTTGATTTTGGGATTGATACTGTCCCCCGTGATCTGGCTGTGGATGATATATCCCTAACAAGGCTGGATGTGGAAACGTCGCAAATGATATGCTGAGGTCTTTTGGATCCTGGGACAATTGTGGCATGTCAGTGGATCACCTTCCTTTAAAGCAGAAGTTCCACTTTTGGGTGGAACTCCGCTTTAAGTGGTTAAGTGCCTTATTATTGTGCATCTTTAAACAGCCACACCACATGGTTTCATAGAGTCCTGTATTTCACCTGAAGTTATTTGTGGGTTTTTCTTTGCATTTCAAACAATTTTCCTGGCAGTTGTGGCTGAAATTTTAGTTGGTCTACCTGACCATGGTTTGGTTTCAACAGAACCCCTCAATTTCCACTTCTTGATTAGAGTTCGAACATTGCTGATTGGCATTCTAAATTCCTTGGATATCCCTTCCCTGTTTTATACAGTTCAACTACCTTTTCCGGTAAACAATTCTTTTGCTTTCCCCATGACTCAGAATCCAGAGACATCAGTGCAGCACTGGATGACAGATGCAAGGGTCTGTCAGGAGTCCAGAAACTCATTAACCTTTTATACACACACACTAATTACAAGCAAACAGATCACAGATGAGGATGGTTACCTTTAATAGCCATTCAAGCAACTTTGTGTCAGCTTGTGTACGTTATCAGGCCAAACTCACCAGGGTATGTAAACTTTTGATCAGGGTCATTTGGGTAGTTTCTGTTGTCATTCTGTTGTCATTATAATTTAAAAAGAGTAAACACAGTTGGTTAATAATAAATGGCTTCAGCCAAACACTAACCAGTTTTTGTGTTATTCATATTCTCTGAATATTGCTGCTAAATGTTCCCTAAATGATAAATCAATGCAATGTGATGATGCTTACTTGAAAAAACGCATGTCTCTTTTTGCACAGGTGGCATGTACTGCAACATCTCAAGAACCGATGGAAAAACAAATGTGTGTAATTTCAGTTGATGGAAAGCCAGTCACGGCTCTCCTAGATTCCGGTAGTGTGGTAACATTAGTCAAAGATGATTGTGTAAATCGCGCAAAGTTACACCCTAGCACTATTGGGGTTTTTTGAATACATGGTGACACATGTGACTACCAGACTGCTGTGGTTGAGACTGATGCCCCTTGGGGCACAGTGACACATTTAGTGGGTGTGCTACCCTCACTGCTTCATGAAGCCCTAGTGGCAAGAAATTTTCCCCAATTTTGGAGTTTATGGGAAAACAAAGGGAGTCAGGAGGACAGAGCTCCCCCTGCTGAGGAAACACTGGAACTCACACCAGACCCTTTTGATTACAAAATTGAAAGGAAAACTGTTGGTGTATCCGAGGAAGGAGAATATCCTTTTACTTTTTCTGTAATGGCTGGGGAGCAGGAGGAGCTGGAATCCAGCCCTCAGCTGGAGGTTAATGAACAAGAAATTATCTCTGACTCTAATAGTGATAGTGGACAGAATGTAGTGCCTGACTTAGAGGTCAGAAAAGATGATTTTTTTTTGTACGAAACAACTAAAAGACACCACACTCAATAGAGCCAGAGAAAACATTAAAATGATAGATGGGGAACCTGTTGAACCTAATATAGGGGTGTCTTTTCCCTACATGGTTCATAAAAATAACTTGCTGTATCAGGTGGTAAAGGAAGGGGAGGAGGAGGTAGAGCAGCTAATGGTTCCCACACCCTATCACTGGATGGTATTAGATTTAGCCCATGGTTATATGATGGGTGGACAAAGATGGGAGAAATAGGAATTTTTTGCTGCCATACCTCATGTTTGCCATACGGGAGGTACCTCAGGCATCTACAGGTTACTCCCCTTTTGAACTACTGTATGGGAGACATCACAGGGGATTGCTAGATGTTGCAAAAGAAACGTGGGAGGAAGCGACCACGCCTTATAGAAGCATCATGAAGCATATCTCACTGAAGCAAGATATAATCACTGTTGTAATGCCACTTGTACAGGAACATATGGAGCAAGCCCAGGTGGCACAGAGAAGGGTTTATAAAGGGGTGCCAAGACTGGGTCTTCAGCCCTGGTGATAGAGTGCTGGTACCAGTCCCCACTGTTGAGAGTAAATTTCCAGCAATGTGGCAAGGTCCCTTTGAGGTTATGGAAAGATTAGGGGAGGTAAACTACAAAGTTGACCAGCCAGGGATAACCGGAGCAAATATATCAAGTTAATCTCTTGAAACCTTGGAAGGACAGAGAGACTTTACTGGCAATGCCAACCCCCCAAAAGGACATGGCCCTCGTGACACCTGAAGTACACATAACTGAAACCTTGTCAGTGGCCCAACAGAAGGACGTTAAAAAAGGTGTGAGTAAGAATAGAGATTTTTTTCTCTCACCTGCCTGGATTGACCACAGTTATACAGCATGACATAATTACGGAACCATGTGTCCACGTAAATGTAAAGCCCTATAGAATAGCCAAGGCTAGGGGGGAAGCAGTTGCAAATTAAATGATGCACATGTTAGAACAGGATGTGATAGAGGAGTCTCACAGTGACTGGTCAAGTCCCATAGTGTTGGTACCCAAACCAGATGGAAATATAAGCTTTTGTAATGATTTCAGGAAGTTGAACAGCGTGTCCAAATTCGATGCGTACCCAATGCCTTGGGTCGACGAGCTTGTTGACAGATTGGGAGGTGCCCGGTACATAACTGCCTTAAATCTGACTAAAGGTTATTGGCAGATACCCCTAAAGAAGTCTGTGAAAGAGAAAACTGTATTTTCTACCCCAAGGGGTCCTTCCAATTTAGGCGGATGCCTTTTGGCTTGCATGGTGCTCCTGCCTCATTCCAGAGAATGATGGATAAGACCATAAGTCCACATTGCCAAACACACCTGCCTATTTGGACAATGTAGTCATTCACAGCCAAGATTAGGAATCTCATATGCTTTGGGTGCAAGCAGTAGTAGATTCTCTTAGGAAAGCAGGACTCACTGCCAACCCCAGAAAGTGTGCCACAGGCTTGGAGGAGGCCAAATACCTTAGCTACATTATTGATCAAGCCTCAGATCAATAAGATTGAGGCAGTTCATAAGTGGCCCCAACCTATAAATAAAATCAAGTTTGTGCATTTCTTGGGATCACAGGGAACTACAGACATTTTATACCCAATTTTGCCACCTTGCAGCACCACTGACGGATCTGACGGACGTTAGAGAGTCGGTCATGATCAAGTGGAATCCTGAGGCACAGAAGGCATTTTAAATGTTGAAGCAAGCCCTTTGTGCACAACCTGTGCTCGTGACCCCAGATTTCATATAGGAGTTTGTGGTGCAGACAGCCGCCTCTGATGTGGGACTGGGTGCTGTACTGTCCCAAGTCAGAGACTGGGAGGAGCACCCAGTGGTTTACCTTAGCAGAAAGCTCAACAGACATAAGAAAAACTATGCCATTGTTGAGAAGGACTGTTTACCTATCAAATGAGCCTTAAATGCCCTGAAATATTACCTGTTGGGGAGACCATTCAAAATAGTCACTGATCATGCCCCTCTTAAATGGATGTGTTATATCAAGGAGAAAAAACAGTCGGGTGACAAGGTGGTTCCTTGCTCTTCGAGTATTTAGGTTCACAGTGAAAGATAGAGCTGGGAAACTCCAAAATAATGCAGATGTCCTTTCCCGTGTCAATTGTTTGGTTGGGACAGTTGCTCAGTTGCAGGGGCTTGAGCATAGGGGGGGATATGTGGCGTTATGAAAGGCGAGGTGATTGATGGGCGTTATGTTTTACCTCGCATGTGTTCATTTGCAGGAAACTAAGGTGGAATCCGCTCTGGATTTTACCAGCCACCTTCGCAAGGTTGGTTCCGGACCAGATTTTGCAGTCCACTTGTCCACCACCAGGTGGTATAAAGGAAACAGGTCTGGAGCAGATAATTGCTCTGGCCTGGGACTCAGAATCCATCAAACCTGAGAGAGCTTAAACTGAAGTTTGCTTTTTGATTGAAAAAAAAAAAGGTTTGCATTGTCTTTGTTTTGTGGGTGACTGGGAGAAGCCCTTCACCGCTCAGTTAGGGAAACTGAAGATGTTTAGTAAGAGCCTGGATGGCAAAGATTTATTTTTTGTTTTGATTATTTTATTTTCATGCAACCTTTTAAAATAAAACTGGCTACAAGTCAGCTTTTAAGAAAACCTGCCATTTGGACTGCCTTTTTCCCAGGGAAGATAATCCCCTTAACTGCTTCCCGAGCGCGCGCCGTCTTTTCACGGCGGCAGTCGGGGAGCCCTGCGCGAATCGCCGTAAATAAGTGGCGATTCACATTTTGGCCACCGGGGGCGCGCACGCGCACCCGCTGCACTCCTGAGGAGTGTGCCCGCGGCTCGGGCGGACCCGATGTCCGCCGGCGAGCCGCGATGAGCGGCTACAGGGAAAAGAACGGGGAACCGCCGATGTAAACACGCCGGTTCCCCGCCCTGTCAGTGGGGCATGAGAGATCTACTGATCCCTGTCACTGGGATCAGTTAGATCTCTCATGCCCATGTTAGCCCAATCCCCCCCACAGTAAGAACACACCCAGGGAACACTATTAACCCCTAGATCGCCCCCTGCAGGTTAACCCCTTCACTGCCAATGACATTTATACAGTAATCAGTGGACATTTAAATTTTTGATCGCTGAATAAATGTCATTGGTCCCACAAAAGTGTCAAAATGATCCGACATGTCCCCCCCAATATCGCATTACCGCTAAAAATCGCAGATCCCCGCCATTACTAGTAAAAAATTAAAAAATAAATAAAAACCCCAGAAATGAATTCTCACCATCCGTAAACGCGGCCACTTTTGCGCAAACCAATCAATAAACGCTGATTGCAATTTTTTTTATCGCAAATATGAGGAATTATATAATTCGGCCAAAAACGGTGAAAAAAAATGTTTTTTTATATTTTTTTTTTGGATTTGAATTTTAGCAAAAAGTAAGAAATTTGTTTTTTTTTTGCAAAATGGTCGCTCTTCTTTTGTTTATAGCGGCGATAAGAAATGACGCAGAGGCGATCAAATACCACCAAAAGAAAGCTCTATTTGTGGGGAAAAAAGGACGCAAATTTTGTTTGGGTACAACGTCGCACGACCGCGCAATTGTCAGTCAAAGCGACGCAGCGCCGAATCGCAAAAAGTGCTCTGGTCCTAAAGCTGCAAAACCTTCCGGTTGGTAAGTGGTTAAGCTAACCCCCACAATATATATATATATATACACACACACACACACACACACTATCTCACAAAAGTGAGTACACCCCACACATTTTTGTAAATATTTTATCTTTTGACAACACTGAAGAAATGACACTTTGCTACAATGTAAAGTAGTGAGTGTACAGCTTGTATAACAGTGTAAATTTGCTGTCCCCTCAAAATAACTCAACACACAGACATTTATGTCTAAACCACTGGCAACAAAAGTTAGTACACCCCTAAGTGAAAATGTCCAAATTGGGCCCTAAGTGTCAATATTTGTGTGGCCACCATTATTTTACAGCACTGCCTTAACCCTCTTGGGCATGGAGTTCACCAGAGTTTCACAGGTTGCCACTGGAGTCCTCTTCCACTCCTTCATGACGACATCATGGAGCTGGTGGATGTTAGAGACCTTGCGCTCCTCCGCCTTCCATTTGAGAATGCCTCACAGATGCTCAATAGGGTTTAGGTCTGGAGACATGCCTGGCCAGTCCATCACCTTTACCCTCAGATTCTTTAACAAGGCAGTGGTGGTCTTGGAGGTGTGTTTGGGGTTGTTATCATGTTGGAATACTGTGGTCCAGTCTCTGAAAGGAGGGGATCATGCTCTGCTTCAGTATGTAACAGTTCATGTTGGCATTCATGGTTCCTGCAATGAACAGTAGCTCCCCAGTGCTGGCAGCACTCATGTAGTCCCAGACCATGACACTCCCACTACCATGTTTGACTGTAGGGAAAACACATTTGTCTTTGTACTCCTCACCTGGCTGCCGCCACACACGCTTGACACCACCAGAACCAAATAAGTTTATCTTGATCTCATCAGACCACAGGACATAGTTCCAGTAATCCATGTCCTTAGTCTGCTTGTCTTCAGCAAACTGTTTGTGGGCTTTCTTGTGCATTATCTTTAGAAGAGGCTTCCTTCTGGGAAGACAGCCATACAGACCAATTTGATGCAGTGTGCGGAGTATGGTCTGAGCACTGACAGGCTGCCCCCCTACTCCTTCAACCTCTGCAGCAATGCTGGCAGCACTCATACGTCTATTTCCTAAAGACAACCTCTGGATATGACGCTGAGCACGTGCACTCAACTTCTTTGGTCGACCAAAATTAGACATTAATGGTTGTGTGTTGAGTTATTTTGAGGGGACAGCAAATTTACACTGTTATACAAGCTGTACACTCACTACTTTACATTGTAAAGTAATTTCTTCAGTGTTGTCAAATGAAAAGATAGAATAAAATATTTACAAAAATGTGAGGGGTGTACACACTTTTGTGAGATACTGTATATATATATATATATATATATATATATATATATATATATTTTTTTTTTTTTTTTTTCTCAAACAAATAAGCATTTAATACAGGGTGCTCTCTTGACATTAATATTACAAAACAGCATTTGAGCACAGCAGAAGCAGTTTACTTTCAGACCATCTGCCTTTAACTGAGATACCACACATTCCTCTATAAACAGAGCTACTAGAAAACGGGAGTAGAGTTGAGTCACTGGAGTCACCAATTCAGGTGTGTGTGTGTGTGTGTGTGTGTGTGTGTGTGTGTGTGTGTGTGTGTGTGTGTGTGTGTGTACAGTTGTGCTCATAAGTTTACATACCCTGGCAGAATTTATGATTTCTTGGCATTTTTCAGAGAATATGAATGATAACACAAAAACATTTCTTTCACTCATGGTTAGTGTTTGGCTGAAGCCATTTATTAGCAATCAACTGTGTTTACTCTTTTTAACTCATAATGACCCTGATCAAAAGTTTACATACCCTGGTGATTTTGGCCTGATAATATGCACACAAGTTGACACAAAGGGCTTTGAATGGCTATTAAAGGTAACCATCCTCACCCGTGATCTGTTTGCTTGTAATTAGTGTGTGTGTATAAAAGGTCATTACGTTTCTGGACTCCTGACAGACCCTTGTATCTTTCATCCAGTGCTGCACTGACGTTTATGGATTCTGACTTATGGGGAAAGCAAAAGAATTGCCAAAGGCTCTGCGGTAAAAGGTAGTTGAACTGTATAAAACAGGAAAGAGATATAAAAAATATCCAAAGAATTGAGAATGTCAATCAGCATTGTTCAAACTCTAATCAAGAAGTAGAAAATGAGGGTTCTGTTGAAACCAAACCACGGTCAGGTAGACCAACTAAAATTTCAGCCACGTCTGCCAGGAAAATTGTTTGGGATGCAAAGAAAAACCCATGAATAACTTCAGGTGAAATACAGAGCTCTCTGAAAACATGCGGTATGTCTGTTTCTAGATGCACAATAAGGAGGCACTTGAGGGAAGATGGGCTGCATGGTCGAGTTGCCAGAAGAAAGCCATTACTATGCAAATGCCACAAAGTATCCCGCTTACAATACGCCAAACAGCAGAGATAAGCCTCAAACTTTCTGGCACAAAGTCATTTGGAGTGATGAGACCAAAATTGAGCTTTCTGGCAACAACCATAAACATTACATTTAGAGAGGAGTCAACAAGGCCTATGATGAAAGGTACACCATTCCTACTGTGAAACACGGAGGTGGATTGCTGATGTTTTGGGGATGTGTGAGCTACAAAGGCACAGGAAATTTGGTCAAAACTGATAGCAAGATGAATGCATTAGGTTATTAAAAAATACTGGAGGAACATTTGCATTCATCAGCCAGGAAGCTGCGCATGGGACGTACTTGGACATTCCAACATGACAATGATCCAAAACACAAGGCCAAGTCGACCTGTCATTGGGCTACAGCAGAATAAAGTGAAGGTTCTGGAGTGGCCATCTCAGTCTCCTAACCTCAATATTATTGAGCCACTCTGGGGAGATCTCAAATGTGCAGTTCATGCAAGACAGCCCAAGAATTTCCAGGATGGAATGGAGGCTATTTGCCAAGAGGAATGGGCAGCTTTACCATCTAAGAAGATAAAGAGCTTCATCCACAAATAGCACAAAAGACTTCAAGCTGTCATTGATGTTAAAGGGGGCAATACACGGTATTAAGATCTGGGGTATGTAAACTTTTGATGAGGGTCATTTGGGTAGTTTCTGTTGTTATTATGAGTTAAAAAGAGTAAACTCAGTCAATTGATAATAAATGGCTTTAGGGCCAGTTCGCACCATAGAAACGCAGTCCGGATGCGTTCCGGATGCTTTTCTGCATGCGCATTTTTGATGCTTTTCCGGTCCGTTCCGGTGCGTTTTTGATGCAGTCCAGTGCAGTTTTTTGCCCCTTTTTTTCTTAGGACATGTGCATTCCAGTGCGTTTTTGGTGCATGTAGGTGCATTCCAGTGCATTTTTTGTGCATGTAGATGCATTCCAGTGCGTTTTTGGTGCATGTAGGTGCGTTCCGGTGCGTTTTTGATGCATTTTACCGCGTTCCAGTACAGTTCAGTGCATGAAAAATGCAGCATGTTCTACTTTTTTTTCTGGAGCTGGAACTGACTGCACTGGTGTGAACTATGCCATTGGAAACCATATAACCTACTTTCCATGCATTTTTGATGCAGAATAAAAACGTACTGGACTGCATGTGGTGTGAACTGGCCCTAAGCCAAACATTAACCATGAGTCAAAGAAAAGTTTTTGTGTTATCATTCATATTCTCTGAAAATTGGCCAAGAAATCATAATTTCTGCCAGGGTATGCAAACTTATGAGCACGACTGTATCAATTGAGTTCTGTAAACAACAGTTTTTTTATTTTTGGAAAGCAAATAAATCAGACCTTCGCTCCCTTGAGTGAACCTGTGTCCCTGCACTCTTCGTCCCTCCACAACATAAAATAGTGTCTTAACGTGGAAGAGGCAGCAAGCTCACGGTCGCGAATTAGGACCAAAATGGCAACACAGGACCCGTGCTGTAACACCTGAACAGTGGAGCTCAGCAAAACAATGCCGGATCCACTGGGCAGGGGAGTATAAGAATTGAAGACAAGAGTTCATTACAGGTAAGAGGGGATAAAATTGTAACTTGCTGGGTTGAGAAGGTGGTTGGAGTGAACTCCCTATTTATAGATGGCCAAAAAAAATTTATAAATCAACCCATGGCTCCAGCTGCTGGATATTAATGTACACATTTACCTGACTAATAAAAATGTCTTCAATTTTTGTAGCTCTGAACATAAATAAATAAAACATATACAAATATGCAATACAATCTGTTGAAATCCCAACCTCAAATTGTAATTGCATTGTAGCAGTATAACATTTGACTATTGCAGGGACAGTTTTTTGTTTTTTTGCAAACACTTTAAGCTGACCCAACTTGTGCATTAGACTATTAGATTTGAATGAGACATTTTTCTGGCATCCACACAGTGTAGCTATCTTGTGTCAGTGTTCTAATCGGATCAAAAGCACAATAATTCAGTATCATTAACGATCATTAACCAAATATTGTCAGCAACATACGCATAATAGGGCTGAAATTGAAATATTATAAAATAAACTATTATGACAGAACCTGCATTGTGAGCTTCAGTTGACTAACAAGTAGGAAACACTTTTACAAATTTCAATTATCACTGCATCTTTATTAGTTTTTTAGCATCACATTCAGGAAAACATTAGTTTATTGTGCAAGGGGAAAAACAGCCCTATGAAATGCAAAAAAAAGTAACAGCTTTAGTGAATAATATGCATTATGTAAACCGTGTTTCTTTATCCAATAATATAACGCCGTCTGATTCATTTAGTGATACTGCTAAGAGTAGATTTGGCACATTATTCAATGAATTAAGCAGATAAATGCTTACTATGGGATCTGTGTGTCTACGCACAAATATCTTTTGTTACCCACCTGGGATTGCTTCCGTAAGTGCACAAAGATGAAATAGGAAGAAAAACGAAGAAATGGAAATTTATACAACAAGAATAACACATGTTTTAAATGTTAAAGGGACTCTAAACTGCAAAATTACTGATGTTGGTACATAACCCTGAGACATAACCTGCCAGCACTAAAGGCGTGTGTCATTGCCCAACCAATTTGGATAGGTATTTTGTTTAATTCTGGTGGATAGAAGGTATCTAAAATTGTATTAATACGTGAAGTTCCAATGGCTAACATATGCTATTAAAAGCCATATCTCCAGGTGCAACAGAGACTTGTTGAAGTTGAAATCTAGCATACTTTTAAACTTCCCCAATATGTCCCTTCCTTAAAAAAAGTTTCTGTTTGACTCACTTACCCATATTTTAAGAAATTGTCTACTGAAATATCTGTGATGGCATAACTTTCATTTGAAAAGAGATGCCTGCTTGCTAAAAAGAGGGATCAAGCAGACTCCCACCCCACACCTTTTTACATTTGTATAACTTGCCAATCCATTAAAGGCAGGCATGGATGCGTGGGATATATCAGTAAACTCCTGGCTGTCAATCAGCTTTGGGAGTTATTGATGGATGGGACAGAGCAGAAATACCCTGGCTGTCAATAACATTTTGCAGTCATTGATGGGTGGGACAAACCAGGAGTCTCCCGGTTGTCATTCAGTGTTTGCAGATACTTATGGTTGGCACAGAGCAGGAGTCTCCTGGCTGTCAATAAGGTTTTGCAGTCTTTGATGGGTGGGATAAACTAGGAGTCTCCTGGCTGTCAATCAGCTTTTTTAGTCATTGATGGGTGGAACAAAACATAAGCCCAGTGTATATCAATTAGCTTTTGCCGCCATTGATAGGCAGGATAGACTGGGAGTCTGAATGCAGTGATGAGGTAATTATTACGCCTTATCTCATAGAAAATAACTAAAGAGGGGCATTAACACAACTGGTGGCTATAAGAGGGCGTAAGACATCTCATTTAACAAGCTCCCCCATCATCCCACTCCCTTAAATTCACATTTTTAGAAATATCTGAAATACCTGTATGACAAACAATGCAACTTACAGTGTATGCAAACACTAACAATTAACTTCTCTTATTTGCTCCCTTTTGGCCTATTAAATAAAACAAGTGCAAAAATACCCGTTTATATTGACAAAAGACAGAGAAAAAAACAATGCGGCGCTACTATTATTCAAAGTCCAAAGTAGAATCTTAAATCAGTGATCAACCACAGTTTTCTTAATTAAAGTACAAAGTGCAGTCCAGTGTATACTTCAGTGCATAATAAAGCATATAATTCAGTGACTTCCACCCGCATGCGATGTTGACCACCACCAACAGGAACAATAGATGGGTACTCTTACCAGAGGGCAATTGGAATCAAGGGTGTCACCACTCAACACCAGTTGTCATCAGAGAGATTCTTCACACAGGTAACCGTCACAGTAGATAGTAATTGGAACCAAATGTGTAAGTACTCAACAATAGTTGTCATCAGGGGGCTTCTTAACTTTAGATAGACATCAACAAAATTTCCTGCTGGACCATCTGCCAAGTTTGAGAACCATTTTGACACCTGGCTCGTCCACCAACTCTGTTTAACCCAAAGACACTGATTGCAAGTACTCTGTCTCTACATTTGGATCTTTATCGGGTCATTGATGTGGGACTACACTACCTGGAAAGCGTTGATGTCTATCTAAAGTTAAGAAGCCCCCTGATGACAACTATTATTGAGTACTTACACACTTGGTTCCAATTACCTTCTACTGTGACGGTTACCTGTGTGAAGAACCTCCCTGATGACAACTGGTGTTGAGTGGTGACACGCTTGATTCCAATTGCCCTCTGGTAAGAGTACCCATCTATTGTTCCTGTTGGTGGTGGTCAACATCGCATGCGGGTAGTCACCGAATTATATGCTTTATTATGCACTGAGGTATACACTGGACTGCACTTTGTACTTTAATTAAGAAAACTATGGTTGATCACTGATTTAAGATTCTACTTTGGACTTTGAATAATAGTAGCGCCGCATTGTTTTTTCTCTGTCTTGGATACCATTTTTGGTTATTATTGTTGTGCTGGCTACTACTATAGGTAGCGCAGTATTGTCTAAATAATTGTGTCCTATATTGACAAAAATCTTGTGAGGTGATAACTTTCTGTGTTCTCCACCTGTACGGCCACATTGCTCTCAGCTATTTCTAAAGAATACAGGATCATGCTCCTCTATGTGATGGATAATAGCAGAGTCTGTAGTCATATCCTATTTTTATTGTCCTGCTATAGTGAGTGTTGTCATCCTACGGCTGGAAATGTGCTACTGGTGGAACCAGGTGTAAAAAAAAAAGCCTAAAGAAAACAAATGCATTCACAACATCTAAAGGTTGGTGAGCTGTAATATATTACATTTTTATTTTGGGGTTTAGATATGCTTGAAGCCTCCCACACCAAAAAGCTTAAAGAGAAAAGGCTTCTATGAACTCAGCTAAAGATCAGAGTTCGGGCAGAACTGCCGGTAGGCTAGCTCTGTCAGCTAGTCCCACAAGCTTATTCAGTTGAGGCCTTTTCCCCGAGGTGGGAGGAGTTATGCTTTTGTTCTCCCAGAGCAGGCAACAGACATTTTGCAAATTGCAGTAATACTATACTACTTTTTCATTATTTGAATGAACCACAGATTTCGCTAAATATAATTTACATGTTCTACAAACAGTAAATCCCAGGAGATATTTGTAAAATGGTACTGTATTCCATTTCTTATTTCTCCACATTGCCTATTGAATAGAAAAGACCAATCTACTTAAAATGGATAAAGCAGTTACTGGAGGTGCCAGTTGTCAGCCACCAGCTTTGTATATCTCTTTAGAGACCCAACAGAGAGTGGGACCCTTTCATAATAGTCATGGAAAGTGTTCACAGATAGAGACCTTCCATCATATAACAATAATTGAAATATCCACCAGATCTAAAGAAACATTTCAGCATATAACAAATACTGAAATATCCACCTTAAAAAAGCTCAAGCACTATGTTTCAAAATGCAATAAGATATCAAATCCTTTTCTGTGGCTGATTAGCAACTAAATTTAATCTAACTGGTTACAGTGGATGATACCGCCAATGTTCCTTTCCCCTAGCACAACTGCATTTAATTAATAGTCTTGGGATTTTACTGGGATGTTGGACTGATCAGTCTCCTAGCAAAAGTGACACCAATCATATTTTGAGAGTCAGCAGAGAGGTGACCTGTAAGACCAGCAGTTGATGTAACTATTGCTACAGTAAAAGCTGGCCTGTTACTGTCACCACTTCCACATTGCATATAAGAAAAGGTTCAGTTTACAGTAAAGCCATAAGATTACTGCTATTGTGTACTGTATATACTGTAGTGGAATGCTAGCATAGGGAGGTAGTTATTAAATCTTAGATCTCTAAAGAAGACACGTGGCCTCACAATGAAGTTGGATGAGAAGTGGTTCAATATTAAACTGCATAAGGGATTCTATACTGTTAGTGGTAAGGATGTGGAACTCCCTTCCACAGTTGATGGTGTCAGAGGGGAGTGTAGATACATTCAAACATTTTTTTAGATCTGTTGCTTAGTGAACCCAATGTACAGGGATATGGAAAATGGTAGTGACATATACATGTATGTACACACACACACACACACTCACTCGGGTTCAACTGGTGTCTTTATTCAAACTTACTAACTTAGTTATGTAACTATGTAAGTATAAGGCTGAACTAGACAGCAACAGTTTTCTATCCATGCTTTAAAGGTAGCTTTGGGACCTGTGTTGACATGCTTTGGACTTGCGTCGATGTCATCATTTTTACACTACTTTGAGATGCTTCTGAGACCATTCAGAATCAACTGACAGGTCCTTCTAGCCTGCACTTGACCTTGTTTAGGCAGGTTTTGCATTCCCCTAGTCTTATATGGGAATGCAAAACCTGTCTGAAATGAACAAAAACCCATCGACACAGGCTCTCTTTGAGAAAACAAGAAGGGCAGCCAGGTATGAAGAGGAGGTATCCAGTGGCACCTACACACAGCAGCGTTTTAGTACCTTCTGTTTCACCTAAATGCAGGTTTATTCTAATAGGCTTTAGTACTTCCAAATATTGCTGAAGATGCCCACCCCCTCCTTCCACACATTCCTATTTGCCATGGAGGCAGCCCATTATAGTAATGACCCAATAGGAATGTATAGAGGTGGGACAAAATGGAAAAGCATTAACACTGTCTGAAAGTGTCACAGCTTTGTTTGTCGAAATGACCTAGCATTCAGATAAAGCAGGGATTGGTTTACGTTGTCCCGTGCATTTTTTATTAACCAACATTAAATTAATTGCAAATGTACCTGATAACATTTCAGCCAATACCTGATAATATTTCATACTAATGTAAATTATTATAAATCAGATAAAACTGTTAGTCTGTATTAAGCATATTTTTTGTGACTTAGGTGGGCCCTCATAAGGGCTATAATAGACTTTGTACGTCCAGAATCTGAGGGTTTAAAACAAGCTCACAGCTGCAGTAGCAGCCGAAAGCTTGTATCTGCTTAGTTCAGCTGGTTCTCCCAGGACCTTGGGACCAAAACTAGTGACTTCAGAATAGAGAGTAGAAGAAAATCGGGGCACATCCATTCCATGAATGCCTCTGCTGTGTGTGAAGTCAGATGAGCTCAGTACCAAGCATTTCTGGCTTCAGAGCTGTCAGAATACCAGCTCAAATGCCACGTGCACAGCAGAGCTGAGGGCAGGGGAGACATTAGGGGTCTCCAGAAAAAAGTACCTGTCACCTGACCAATGGTTTTCTAAGCCCCCTAAGCCCACAGTTTTGAGGCCTGACATATTTGGTATCCGTTTACTTGACAATACAATTCCTTTAAAGGCGTACAAAAAAATGGGGAATTCAATTGTGTTTTTGTGCAATGAAGTTCAATTTAGTGTTTTTTTCCAAAAATATAGACTTAATAAACAGTTGCACAAATATCATGCAACAGAAAAAATGTCAACAACTTTTTTTTATTCTACAGTGTCTCTGCATTCAGAAAATATATAATGAGGTTTTATAGCCAAAATTACAAATGTTAAAACTTGTGCAAAAATGCTCTAGAGGGGAACTGGTTAACAGGTTCTGAATACTCCAAATCTACCCAAGAACTAGAGCTTGCCAAAGTCAGAACAAAGTAGAAAGATGTGTAAGCACTATCCAACTTTCTTGCCATATCAATCATTTCTCGACTTCTATTGGCACAGAAGAACTTGGTTGTAAGAATATTCCTGCTTCGGCAATGGAGGCAGGACAGATACGATGGGGAGTTACAGGCTGCAATCCCAATGAAAGCTTATAAAAGAGCTAACAAAAGTGATTAGAAAAGGTTCTCGAGCCTGTCTAAAGTCTTAATTTCCATTGGACAGTCATACAGGACTGGTTGAAGGTGCTCCATAGACTTTAGACTGTCATCTACCATCTTTGTGTATTTCAACACCGTTTTGATTTTCAAGCAAGCCTAGTATATTAATTTAATAAGGTAATCTAATTATTAAAAAGAGAAAGGCGTACAAGAAAAATTTCAGAAAACTACTTGATTAAAGAAGACAAAGAAAAAAAATGATAATGTATGTTGCCATTAATAGCATTAAAATATTGTTTCATACTGTTTTACACAGATGAGATAGAAAAACATCTTCTCAACTGTCAATCAGTTTCCAGGAATACAGTAATAAAGAACATTTCGCTGACCCAATTGTGTCTATTTCTGCTCTTTATTTTCCTGAACTTGAGATATTACCTAAGATAAATTCAGCAGCAGCTGATTCTCGGTGCATTTATACATTTTATTAGCTGCGCGGTCTTAGAAAAGCAATTAGTGGAATAATAAAGGAGTCCGGTAATTTACAGCTAATTTATAAACCAGTAAGTTGAACTAACACAGCAACTATCCTGCCAACTTATTACCTAGCAAAAATGGAACAAAAACAGTTAAAGAGACCGTAACAAAAACTAGATCCCTATAGTTTTCACAGTTTAAAGGGCACCCAACCAATCCACCCAAAAATAATTTTTAATTATAGGTGTTGCCTCAGCCATGTCTTTTTTTTTTTGTCTCGAACACTTAGGGAGATCTCGCTACCATATAAGTTCTGTTTCCACCCACCTTTACATAAAAATAAAAAGGCATAAAATAAAACAACAGGGTGAGTTTAAAACCCCTCATATTGGCTACAACTGGCATGTAGACCTAGAATGACAACCAGAAAGATATTATAGATGTGTGGATTGCTTTTCTTGTCAGAGATTTCATTATTATGTTAGACATTATACATGCACATGTACTTTAATGACCCTGGCCATGACTAATGCTGGACTGTAAGATCTTCCTGTTGTACCTCTGGTTGTACAAGTTGTCTTATTCAGTACTGAGATCTTTGTACTAATGCCTTGTGGTGAATAAAGTATTGAAATGAGAAAAACGTTATCAAAATAGAGTCCCTGAAAGACACAAAAAGCTGCTTGATTTCCTTTCCAGCATCTACCTAGAATATGTCAGCTTTGGCTGGAATGTCTATTTAAAGGATAAGTGCACCCTTAGCCTAGGTTCACATATGTGCGATCTCAGACATCGCATGTGACTCACACCGGCACCGCAGGTGCCGATCACATGCGATGTTTGTGCAGTGCGAGTTCAGCCATACGTATGCGTAAGGCTGAAATCGCATTGGATTTGCACAAAAATAGTGCAGGGTCTTTTTTTCCCCGCACTAGAATCGGATCACATGGGTGGTCTCACCTATGTGACCTGATTTATGTACGAGTTTACAGTTCGCAATGTGATCTGTGAACCGATCTGGGGGTGTCATTAACAATGTATTGACACCCGCAGCGGTTCCAAGAGGGCAGTGTGAACTTTCTGCAGGAGAGATTCGATGTGAGAACAGGCGCTGTAATCGCACTGGTTCCCGCATCGCACATATGTGAACCTGGGCTGAAAGCAGACCTTGAATGAGAAAGCAAAGTTCATTTAAAGTAGAACTATAGGCAAAACTTTTTTTTTTTTGATAGAGCAAGGGAGGGTACAACCCGTCAGATTGTTTTTTTTTTTTCGCCAACTGTTTCCTATTGCAGAGATTTCCCTTCACTTCCTGTGTCTTGGCCAAACAGGAAGTGATAGGAGATCTCTGCAAATTAAGCAAATTCCCTGGGGACCCCAAGGTCAACAGAACTAGTGTCCCCATTGGAAGATTTCCCCTCTATTACTTTTCTGGGGACAACCCAAAATTTGGGATTTTCTTTTACTTTCACTTTTAATGATAATGGTAAACAGGACGAATAGAGAATCTCCTTACAGTACAACTAAAGGCAACATACATATTTTAGTAAATCCTTATATAAAGACCTGAAAGTTACACATGGTAATAAACATAATAATTGAAATGATTATTTCCCAACCATGTACTGCAATTCTGGTCTATAATCTCCTCCAGCAGTTCTGCTTTGCTGTATACTGGTAATGATGATGGGAGGAGTTGAGCAGAGCTCAGATGTAATTTCCTGTCAGTGAAATAGCTGGTCTATCTCTCAGTCCTCCATGCCTTCTATGATGCTCAGTCTATTTTACATAACACACATCCATCTGCCAATCAATAGCTGGGTGTGTGTTATGTAAAACAGCCGCAAGTCATTACAGATAAGCTAGGTCTAGGATCTAAAGCAGTGGGCAGGCAAAGGAGGGACATAGGTGGGAGTGGGCTGGGCTTCACAGGCCGGTCACGGGCGGAGCCTAATCAGGATTTTGTGTAGAATAAAATCCCTCAGCTTCCCATGTGATACAAGAGCCCCTCCCCCACTGATGTCAGGGTGTTTTTTGCAGTGAGATGGACGCAAATGGGGACAACATGTGTTCAACACAGGCAATTCGAAAACCAGGAAGTAAAGTTGTCACTTCACTAAAGGAAGTGCACATAAGAGCTGGAGACAAGGTAGAGCTCTCAACATCCTTACTGCTTTTAGCAAAACAATCAGTGACATGTTTAACAGACTGTATAGGTGCATAACATATTGAATTCTTCATTTTGGCCATAGTTCTACTTAAACCGGTGGACAGATGGCAAAAAAACTGACAAGTGCTCTAATACAGCTTCACTGTATCCAAAACTAAAAAAAAAAAGTTTGCCTTCAGTTATACAGTAAAACCTTGGTTTAAGAGCGTGTTGCAAGACAAGCAAACTTTTTAAATACATTTTGACTTGATATACAAGCAGTGTCATGCCACAAATGAGTATAAAAGAGAAGAGAGGTACATCTAAGTGTAGCAATATGGTTACATTTAATGAAGGTATAACATTTAGCAACTCACATGGTTGATGATTAAACCAGGCACATCTAAGTATGCAGGCATCCGGGGTAAAGATGTCCACATGGACCATCCTCCGCACCGCCATCAATATCTCTACGAGCTCTACGAGCGCTTCAAGCCTCTCGTTCAGATCTCTCTACCGCAGGGTAGTAGAGCTGCACGATTAATTGCACTAAAATCGCGATCTCGATTCACGAGTGCTTTGGATTACAAGCATGCTTCTGGTACGAATTATGCTCGCAATCCAAGGTTTTACTTTACGTTAACTTTCAAGCCCCCAACATCAATATACAGTATCTCACAAAAGTGAGTACACCCCTCACATTTGTGTAAATATTTTATTACAACTTTTCATGTGACAACACTAAAAAAATGACACTTAGCTACAATGTAAAGTAGTGAGTGTACAGCTTCTATAACCGTGTAAATTTGCTGACCCCTCAAAATAACCCAACACATTAATGTCTAAACCGCGGGGAACAAAAGTGACTACACCCCTAAGTAAAAATGACCAAATTTGCCATTTTCCCTCCCCGGTGTCATGTGACTCGTTAGTGTTACAAGGTCTCAGGTGTGATGGGGAGCAGGTGTGTTAAATTTGGTGTTATCGCTCTCACTCTCTCATACTGGTCACTGACACCTCATGGCAAAGAACTCTCTGAGGATCTGAAAAAAAGAGTTTCTCTACATAAAGATGGCCTAGGCTATAAGAAGATCGCCAAGACCCTTAAACTGAGCTGCAGCATGGTGGCCAAGACCATACAGCGGTTTAACAGGACATGTTCCACTCAGAATAGGCCTCCCCATGGTCGACCAAAGAAGTTGAGTATATGTGCTCAGCATCATTTTCAGAGGTTGTCTTTGGGAAATAGACGTATGAGTGCTGCCAGCATTGCTACAGAGGTTGAAGGGGTGGGAGGTCAGCCTGTCGGTGCTCAGACCATACGCCGCACACTGCATCAAATTGGTCTGCATGGCTGTCATCCCAGAAGGAAGCCTCTTCTAAAGATGATGAACAAGAAAGCCCGCAAACAGTTTGCTCAAGACGAGCAAACTAAAGACATTACTGGAACCATGTCCTGTGGTCTGATGAGACCAAGATAAACTTATTTGGTTCAGATGGGTCAAGCGCGTGTGACGACAACCAGGTGAGGAGTAAAAAAGACAAGTGTGTCTTGCCTACAGTCAAGCATGGTGGTGGGAGTGTCATGGTCTGGGGCTGCATGAGTGCTGCTGGCACTGGGGAGCTACAGTTCATTGAGGGAACCATGAATGCCAACATGTACTGTGACATACTGAAGCAGCGCATGATCCACTCTCTTCAGAGACTAGGCTGCAGGGCAGTATTCCAACATGATAACAACCCCAAACACACCTCCAAGATGATCACTGCCTTGATAAAGAAGCCTAGGGTAAAGGATGATGGACTGGACAAGCATGTCTCCAGACCTAAACCCTATTGAGCATCTGTGGGTATCCTCAAATAGGTGGATGACCCCAAGGTCTCGAACATCCATCAGCTCCATGATGTCGTCATGGAGGAGTGGAAGAGGACTCCAGTGGCAACCTGTGAAGCTCTGGTGAACTTCATGACCAAGAGGGTTAAGGCAGTGCTGAAAAATGATGTTAGCCACACAAAATGGGTCCAATTTGGACAATTTTACTTAGGGGTGTACTCACTTTTGTTGCCAGCGGTTTAGACATTAATGATTGTGTGCTAAGTTATTTTGAGGGGACAGCAAATTTACACTGTTATACAAGCTGTACACTCACTACTTTACATTGTAGAAAAGTGTCGTTTCTTCAGTGTTGTCACATGAAAAGATATAATAAATTATTTACAAAAATGTGAGGGGTGTACTCACTTTTGTGAGATACTATAATAAACCCTATGTGACAGCAATCAAAAGGGCGTCATTACTCAGCCTTCACTGGACCCTGGGAAATCCAAGAACTCCCAATAATGCTTTAGCTGGCCATAGATGGAGGAGTTTTTTTTTTAATTTTTTTTTTTTTTTTTTTTTTAATTTTTTTTTTTTTTTTTGTTCAGCCAGCAGGCTGAATGAATAAAAAAAAATCTCTTTACCCACACAATCAAGGTGGATGAAGGGATCATCCCCCGGTGGGACACTGAATTCTGAAAGTGGGACCCTGAGCTGTCAGAATACACTTTTTTACATTTACATTTTGTCTGTTCAACAGAAGTCGATCTGACAACTGATTTCTGTAGAACAGGGGCAGCCGCACACTGATTAAAATTTGGCTGGTCCGTGCTGAACCACCAATATTTTGATCTGTCCATGAACAGCCTTAAGCTGGTTTCATACCTAATACCAATGCGGCTCAAAGCAGGGGTCCTGTGCGTCCCCGTTCCCCGCTTCAGGTCCGTTTTTAGCCTGATTTTTTGGGATGAATTCGGACCTGAAATGGACCAAAAGATGCACAAGTCTCCTGTGCAAAGTCGCGCTGGAGCCTCAACGGAGATGTGTGAACTGGCTCCATACAGAGCCGGTCAAAATCTCTTGCCATGGCGAATTGGATGCAGGGAAACAACATTCAATTTGCAATAGTGTGAACCCAGCCTTAGGCTTTAGTGCTACTTTACCCATGTGGTCCAGAACAATTTTTTCGTTTTTTAACACACGTTTAAATCTACATTTTCAATAGAAAATTACTAAGAACCCCCAAATAATTATACATTTTCTAAAAACATAGACTCTGTACAATAAAATGGTTACAGTTGCAATTTTTATGTCATACAATATTTGCCAAACTGTTTATAAAACACATATTTTCAAGAAAATTGTCGTTTGACTCACTGGTTGAAAAAAAAAAAAAAAAGACCAATATATTGACCGCCTTAACTGTGAATTATGGTACTAGAATTATTATTGCTCTCACTCCACTGTTACCTCACATGAGTGGCACAATTGCTATTTACATACAGGTGAGCACCCTTTGCTTGCTTTTGAATTTGCATGTTTGCGGGATGACACGGCTGCTGTTAAAATGTTTAAATCATTTTCATTTATTTTATGAAAATTTACATGTTTTTAGCACTTTTTTAAATGTAATTGTATTTCTATCAAAAGGGGACTAACAAGGCCCCTAAGTGTTTGCATAGGCAGATGACAGATTGTCTTTAAGGAGACATCAGGGGTCTATTACACACCAATGTCTTCATTGCAACTGCACAGGCTATGCTTGATTAGCTGCTTCACTGGATACTGTAGCCAGGGAATGAATGGAATGAATCCTGAAGTGGCAAAATGTTTGCTGTTTCCAGGTTCATACTTTGCAGAGAGGATCAGGATCAATGTTTCCTCCCAGTTGGAATCCTAAAGTGAATTTTCACTTTAGCTGTGAGCTTGTTTTAACTACTTGAAGTCTGGGTGGTTTATAAATGCCATATGAAAGTGGTTGTAAACCCTGTGCTACCACTTTTGCCTACAGGTAAACCTATAATTAGGCTTAACTTTAGGTACCGTGAATATCTCCTAAACTTGCACAGTTCAGGAGATATTCACTGTATCCGCATGTGCCGACATCATCACCACATGCGCACTGAAGAAACGGCCCGGGGGGGGGGGCTGTTTCTTCAGGGTTCGTGCCGTGACTGGTGGCTCCCGTGCGCATGCGCGGGAGTGACGTCATCACGGCTCTGGCCAATCACAGCGCCGGAGCCCGCAAACCCGGAAATAACTCCAGGAGACATGTCGCCGGTCACATCAATGTACGGGCACCGCTGCAACAGCTTCATTCTAAGGTGAGTATTTCATAATGAGCTAGTATGCAATGCATACTAGCTCATTATGCCTTTGTCTTGCAGTTTTTTTTTATTTTTTCAGAGTTTACACCCACTTGAACACTAAGTGGTTAGTGGGGCATCAAACATTCATTCTAATGTTTGTGACCCCTGACAGTTATATTTAAATGTGATATTCTATCAATGAAATGAGAAACTCTGTCCAAAAGTACTATTTCAGTGCTAAGTGTCTACCACCAAATTCAGTAACCCATCAGTGTTTAAAAACTTCAGTAGCTGCAAAGCAGGAATCCACCACCTACACCCTAGGGATTCATGTTTCATCTTCCCACCACGAAGTGACATCATATCTGCATGATAAGCAACTGCCATTGGCTCTTTTCCTTTTACTGCAAAAATAAACTAAAAAACGCTATATTTGTCTCTCTCAACATATCAAGACTTTAGAAAATATTCAGTCTCATGCACTTACTTCTGAATCTCAAAACCAGGTGGCAAGTCTTTCACATATATCTTCTGCCAATCGAGTCCAGACTGAACGTGTATGAGATGCTTCTGCAAAAAACAAAAAAAAAAGTGATCTGTATGCAATGTTATCCTAAGTGTTGGATAGACACTTCCTCATGTACGTGCATTGTGGTTTTTAGCAGTTTTTAATAAAAAGGGTTTTTATGTAGCACCTTTTGCTTCCTATTTATGGTCTTGAGTAAGGAGGATGGTGGGTCTAGCAGTGGAAAATGGTTTGCTTTAACCCCTTTATGGCTGGAAAAAGAGTTGCATTGGACATATGACTTTTCGGATAATGCTTCATGTTAGTTACTCTCTGGTGAGTAGTTAGTGTGGAGGAAGACAGTGTGGATGTTGAAAAGCAGCTTGAAGCAATGGCACTTTCGATATTTGAACTTTGCTTTGCACATAAAATTCTTCCTGCATGGGACACTTTATGAATTATATGAATTTGAATGCACAGGACATTTAATATATGAATTTGAACGCATGGGCCACCTTCTTAAAGAGAGGAATTTTGTGTACGCTGGACACGTTATGAATCACATGTATCGATATTGCATTCAACTTTGCATTTTTTTTGCATTTTATAATATATTCATTTTGGTGTACTTAAAGGGGAGTTCCACCCAAAAGTGGAACTTCCGCTTTAAGGGAAGGTGACCCCCCTGACAATTGGCATGTCTTTTTTTGGGGGGGTGACCAGGGACCCTGTTTTACACAGAGTCCCAGGTCCACTTCCTCTCCTGGAGCCGTGGCTCCAGAAAGAAGTTCACCACCCCCCCCCCCCCCCAGCGATCTTCTGGGACACATCACAGGTCCCAGAAGATACGCCGGCCATTTACAAGGTGCAGCGCGACTAGTGCATGCGCAGTGCGCGCCTGGCTTTGAAGCCAAAGCCGGGTGCCCACACTTGTGCTGCCGGCGCCGCTGAGGGGAGGGGGAGTAGAGCGAGCCCTCGGGCGGCCGCATCACTGGAGTGAGGGACAGGTGAGCGTCTGATTGTTAAAAGTTAGTAGCTACACTTTTTGTAGCTACTGATGTTTACCTGGGTGGAACTCCGCTTTCATAAGTACAGTGCAGTCATAATTATATTTTTTATTTTTTGAAGCACTATTTGACCACAGCTATTTATATTGTTTATATGTGGTGCAGACTTTTTCTTATAAATGAATTCAATCCAGTTATGTATTCATTATTTATTAGCATTTGAATCTATCTTGATTACTGATTCCTGCAATCCTCTGCACAGCAAGGCTCGGGGGGGCACGACTAAAAGCCAATAACTGCACTGCAATGAGGTACTGTCAATTAAAGACAGCGGACTTCCTTTATTATAGCAACTGCAGTAGAGAAAGGTTCAGGCTGGCTGAGGTAAGTGAATCTCAGAGAGGTTGAACAGAACCATAGACAATCTAACAGGTAAAACTATTTTCATAAATGTATTCCAACTGTTATGTAGCTGCTTGCCTGTAGCTAGAAATTCACAGGAACAATCCTAATGTAATAACTACAACCATGTCCTCATTTTGTGACCCTTATTCCCTTTTCGCCCCCTCGGAGCGGTACTTTAACTTTAATGCTAAGAGATGAGAAGGGACTTCTGGATCAGGTGATCAATGTGATTGGCTGTCACAGTGGTCACATGATCGGGAGCCTGGAAACTTAAAATAGACAGCCGGACACTGCAATGGGACACCAATAAAAACGTCTTTATTGTAATGTAGACTGATGCAGTCACAGGAATAAACGGAAGGTTAACATGTTTCACACATCTTGAGCTTAGTCATAACCTAACCTGTCCTGCCTGCTCCTGATCATAAACAAGGATCAGGAGCTGTCTGTTATAGCTCACTCTGCACCCCCATGAACGGATATGTATGGCGTGTGGGAATTAAGGCCCACCCTTCCTGCCGCCTCTCATATGCACTATATAGTCAGCAGAGGTTAAAGAGGAACTTCACCCCCCCCCTCCATTTTTTCTCCTACTCACACTTACCTGTCATGAAGCATTGCCTTTAAATCACATACCCACCTTCCCAATGTATGCAGCATTGTCCTTCTGTGATCCACGCCTAAGTGTAATAGCCATTGTGCCATGCCAGCATCTTGAGCTGGCTGCCTCTTCAAGGTTCAGGCAGCCTGCCCACAATGGCACGTAGCAACACCTCCCACTAGTCGCTGTTTGTTCTACACCTGCAGTTTCCGTGTTAGGTAAGTATCCCAAGAGGCTGTGAGAGTAAGAAACATTATTCTCACTTAAGTGAGAATGGCTTTGAGAAGGGGGGGGGGGGGTAGTATTGTGAGGCCAGAGGCAAATAAAATAAAAACTATAGAGCAAAAAAAGTGGGCCTTTTCAGAATGTGTTGGGGGGATGTGCAGCAATAAGCCATTAATGAGCTGTGACAGCTAAAATATGAGAAAAATCATCTGATGGTGCACATAGAAACCAATAAGCTTTTTAACCAACACCAAAATAATAACTGCTTAAATCTGATTGGATTCAGTAGGCAACAATTTTCCTCCAGATTTGTAGCTGTGTCCCTAGGACAGTGATGGCAAACCTTGGCACCCCAGATGTTTTGGATCTACATTTCTCATGATGCTCAACTACAGGGCAGAGTGCATGAGCATCATGGGAAATGTAGTTCCAAAACATCTGGGGTGCCAAGGTTCGCCATCACTGCCCTAGGTGCTTGATCATTATTTGTATGTATGCCCCTGCTGTTAGTATTAAAGCAAAAAAAACGCAAGTAATGACAGGCAATGTGGTAGGACATTAACTTCTTTCTTATTAGGTTTTTCAGAGCAGGCACTATATATCTTAAGGAAATCAAATTATACAGCATGACAGTAAAGGAGTGTTACTTTTACCAGAGAGAAATGAAACTGCAATATTTTCCTTTCCGGTGAAAAATGATGTAGAGATGTTCATTCCACAAAGGAATAATCATATAAAAATTAGTAAAAATTTAGCTAAGTTCTTTTCCTAGAGAATTAACTAAAGCAGACCACTCACTAATAAAGTGCAACTTAATAAATCATGTGGAATCTTATTTTGTTCAAACCCTTACTAACTCCTAGCACCATCTGTTACCATCAAAACTATATGACAAGATATGATATATAATTAATAGGTAAACAACAATCTAATTAAAATGGACAAATACTCCATGTTCCTGCCATTTGGGAGCTCTAATTACAGACTAAATTTTAAGCTTGAATTAAATATTTAAGCTGGAAAATTAACTTTCCTTCTCGAGCCTTGAATACATTAATACAGATATGTGGTGCGACTTCCTGATGGGAACTTAAAAATGTAATTTAGTTTCATCAAAGCAGTTACTAATTGTTAAGCAGCAGTACCTTACCATATGTACACAATAGCTATTTAGAGCTAAAAAGGTGGTTTCAAAGCACCCCTTAGCAACGTTCTTCCATCCATAAATATAAAATGTATATATAGCACTACCATTTACACTGCACAGTGCAAATAAATTAACAGCCCGTCTTTGAGGGATTTTAAGAACATGAGCCATAAATATGTAAATAGGCAAATATTTTAAACAATCAATGCAAAAACAAAAAGTCAAAATGGAGCAGAGTACCGCAAGTGAACCATCCAAACATTTGTGTGTACAGCAAAATTACTAAAGGCAGTGTATGCCTATCAAATAGAAGTGTAGCAGATCATATGGTTTGTATAAACATTATTCTGGCCCTGTATAACACAGCAGTAAGGTAAATGCCATCAGCAGAGGAAGTGACAAAAATACAAATTCCAAAGCTTGCACAGAAAAGCCCTGGAGCAGAACTGTACTAAGTACTCCACTAAGTGATGCAAACGAGGTGCAATGCTGATACATTAGAATGTGTAATGAAACCCAAAGACAAACATGTTTTATTTTGCAGCATACCAATCATTGGATGTGCTGGTTGCCTTCATATTTCTATTGTCAGTTTTTAATCATTTTTTTTCACCTGGTGATCCTGCCAACCACACACTTTCTTGCGTAGCAATGCTCACTCAATGTACCGTACCTATGGTGAAATAGCAGCTCTGGCGCCTCACCGCTTCCTGAAGACTACCACTACGGGTGAAACGCGTTGAGCCGGGATCATGGGTGCCTACATTATAGCTGGTGGCAGCACTTTCTGCAGTGATGCACGCTGGTTCCTCCATCTGGAACAGCAGCACTTCATAATACACAAGCCGCTGTACATACTGTGTGCCGGAAAAATGTGAGAGCTATTCTTACAGGGAATATGTATGGGGGACATGTTTTTTAATAAAGATGATGTGCAATGAGATGTTTGTGACCTCCCTACATTGGTCTGAGTGGCCTGGAGGAGGAGAACGAAGTGGTGAAAGTGGTCGCTGGACTGGTGGCTTGGGACAAGAGATCCTTGGCTTATAAGGCATCTCACAAAAGTGAGTACAGCCCCCACATTTTTGTAAATATTTTATCTTTTCATGTGACAACACTGATTAAATGACACTTTGCTACAATGTAAAGTAGTAAGTGTACAGCTTGTATAAAAGTGTAAATTTGCTGTCCCCTCAAAAAAACTAAACACACTGCCATTAATGTCTAAACCGCTGGCAACAAAACCGAGTAAACCTCTAAGTGAAAATGTCCAAATTGGGCCCAAAGCGTCAATATTTTGTGTGGCCACCATTATTTTCCAGCACTGCCTTAACCCTCTTGGGCATGGAGTTTACCAGAGCTTGCACTCCTCCACCATTCGATTAAGGGTGCCCCACAGATGCTCAATAGGGTTTAGGTCTGGAGACATGTTTGGCCAGTCCATCACCTTTACCCTCAGCTTCTTTAGCAAAGCAGTGATCATCTTGGAGGTGTGTTTGGGGTCCTTATGTTGGAATACTGGTCTGTGGCCCAGTCTCCAAAGGGAAGGGATCATGTTCTGTTTCAGTATGTCACAGTACATGTTGGCATTCATGATTCCCTCAATGAAATGTAGCTCCCCAGTGCCGGCAGAACTCATGCAGCCCCAGACCATGACACTCCCACCACCATGCTTGACTGTACACAAGGCACACTTGTCTTTGTACTTCTCACCTGGTTGCTGCCACACACGCTTGACACCATCTGAACCAAATACATTTATCTTGGTCTCATCAGACCACAGGGCATGGTTCCAGTAATCCATGTCATTAGTCCGCTTATCTTCAGCAAACTGTTTGCGGGCTTTCTTGTGCATAATCTTTAGAAGAGGCTTCCTTCTGGGATGACAGCCATGCAGACCAATCTGATGCAGTGTACGTCATATGGTCTGAGCACAAACAGGCTAAACCCCCACCCCTTCAACCTCTGCAGCAATGCTGGCAGCACTCATACGTCTATTTCCCAAAGACAACCTCTGGATATGACGCTGAGTACGTGCACTCAACTTCTTTGGTTGACCATTGGGAGACCTGTTCTGAGTGGAACCTGTCCTGTTAAAACTACTGTATGGTCTTGGCCACCATGCTGCGGCTCAGTTTCAAGGTATTGGCAATCTTCTTATAGCCTAGGCCATCTATATGTAGAGCAACAATTCTTTTTTCAGATCCTCAGATTTCTTTGCCATGAGGTGCCAAGTTGAACTTCCAGTTACCAGTATGAGAGAGTGAGAGTGATAACACCAAATTTAACACACCTGCTCCTCATTCACACCTGAGACCTTGTAACACCAATGAATCACATGACACCGGGGAGGGAAAATGGCTAATTGGGCCCAATTTGGACATTTTAACTTAGGGGTGTCCTCAATTTTGTTGCTAGCGGTTTAGACATTAATGGCTGTGTGTTGAGTTATTTTGAGGAGACAGCAAATTTACACTGTTAAACAAGCTGTACACTCACTACTTTACATTGTAGCAAAGCGTAATTTCTTCAGTGTTGTCACATGAAAAGATATAATAAAATATTTACAAAATGTGAGGGGTGTACTCACTTTTGTGAGATACTGTAATTAAAGAGAGCTTTGACCCTACTTAGTTGGAGGGTCACAGGAGTTCTGGTGAGTTGCAATCTGAAGGAGGAATGTGGCACGGACACATTTGGAACACAGGGACTTTATGTTTATGCCAGCATGTGCAGTGGATATATGGAGCACATTGATTTAATGCATTAATAAGCGTGCAGCAAAGGATTGGTTGATAATGAAGTGGGATTTTTTTTTGTGCATATTTTTTCACTTTATTAGTGGACATTGTAACACCGTTGGGATAACACTGAGACACTTTTAGTGGCATACTTTGGATATTATGTTATTTTGATGTTTATTATACGCAAACTCATTTTTTAAGGATTAGTGAATTAATTATACACACTTCTATAGCTCTGCTCAAGCCTTTCACACTTTAAGTAGCAGCATTGTAAACCTAGGATAGGAAGTATGCTAGGTTTTCAGAATTCTACCCTCCTTATATGCATACCATGAGTGGAGGTCTTCTGTAGGTGAACTGGGCAGGGCTGATAACACAGTTTGAGATTTCAATCCAGCAGATGCACAGAGCACAGGAAGATCTGAACTAAATAAACACCATAATGTAGCCAAAATAGCAAAAGATTGAGCAAGAAAATCTTACACTGTAAAAATGTATGCTTGTTTGATGCAGCATAGAGGCTAAAGTTATTCGGTTATCTTTAACTTATCTCTCCAACCCTCCTCCTTTGCATTACAGGAAACAATCTTTAGTAAAATCTGTATCCTCTGACCCACCGTTCAGTTTTTTTTCTGACATATGCACTGCTAAAATGCATGCATTGCCCAACAGAAAATTGTTAGAATTTAATATCAACTTGGGTACATCCAGCCTGTCAAATTCTCTTGCAATTATTGATAGTGGCTGCTAAAGCTGCTCGCGATAATCATTGTCTGTTCTCAGCAGGGAGGGCTTCCCCCACTGGGAGAAGACAACGGCCCAACAAGAGGAATTCCCACATTAAAGTGGAAGTCCACCCTAAACCTAAAATCCCTGCACCTATAGACCCCCCCCCCCACCCGCCATTCTAACACTAACCTCTCTAGCCCTGTAAAGAAAACTCACTATACATACCTTTTCTGAAGCCGCTCCGACCCAATCTCATGCTGGGCTGTCAGCCACAGCTTCGCTGTGTAAGAGGACACGGTCGACAACAGAAGCCCCATAGTAAGTCTATGGGTACGTCACATGCCATTCATTTCACAGCCGTTGTCAGCCATGTCCCCTGCAGAGCTTCCGGCCCTGGAGATCGGGTCGGAAGGGATTCAGAAAAGATATGTATAGTGAGTTTTTCTTTACAGGGCTAGAGTGGTTAGTGTTATAATGGGGGGGGGGGGGGGTCTATAGATGCAAGGATTTAAGATTTAGGGTGGACTTCCACTTTAACACTGTCTGTGTTGATGGGGGAATCAAGCAAATTTCTTTCCTGCAACCTATGGTTGCAAGAATGAATTTTGCTCCATGTATGGCCGGCCTAAGTAAGAACTCCAGCGTGACACCATTGGATTTGGAACAACCCATGGAACATTGATATAATACAGTAGCAGAATTCATTTTGAATTGATAAATCCATGTTATAAAGTGGTTGTAAATCCCTGCCATGAAATCTGAACAGAGCACATATATCTGTAGTGTTTACTTGTCTATCTCCGAAGCTCTGAGTGTCGTTTCTCTCTGTTGCTTCGTTCCTTGGTTATCAGCATGAGTCACTTCTGACATGGTTTCCCGACACATCAGATAAAATTTATGACGGGGAGGAAGATAAACACACAGAAGAAAAGCAGGCAGATGCTAAATATTCCCTCATAATTTACAGTCACCTACTCGCATTTGGAGAGTGGAAATAAGCTGAGAGCGAGTGTTCCGGCTTGGTTCGGGTGGGGAGGCGGGCCGGCTTGGCTCAGGTAGGGGTCGGGCCCACTCTGCTCGCGTGGGGAGGCAGGCAGGTTGGGGTCGCGCCCGCTCGGCCACAGCAGACATCGAGGCAATGGGTACCACATGTTTTTCTTACTCTGTTGATATGTACGTGAATAAACAACATGTAAATGAGCACACCTTGGCATTGTATTTAAGTCATCTCACCTATTGGAACAGGATTCATTCCTCAGTTAGTACTTGCAGTTATCCTGAGACAAACTGTAATGTAGAAGTGTTCTGTTCAACTTGCCAGTGGAAAGTTATGTTTGCTTGCTAACGAATAGCCTAATGCATCAACTTTTTTTTTTGTAATATTATGTTTGTTTTACTTTTGAGTGTAGACTTCTCATTGACAGATGATCAACCTCTCGGACCAAGAACATGGCGATAAAAGCTTACAGTTTTGTAGAGCAGCCCTCACAATTTCCACTTGCCTGCTCACATTTGGCGAGTGGAAACAAGCTGAGGGAGAGTGTTTCGGCTCGGGCGAGGGGGCGGGTGTGCTCGGTTTGGCTCAGCTCGGACGGGGTTGGTCGGTCCGGTCAGCTTAGGAGGGAAAAGCCACTGGCCTGATGTACACTGCATGGCCACATAAAGGTGCCTTGTAAGGGGGGGAGAGGGAGAAGAGGATCCTGCCAGCTACACGGCAGAAGCTCCTTCTTATCCGTACAGGCTGCTGGCGGGGGTGGGTAAGAAGTAGCTGCTCTTTTGCAGCAGCCCTACTCTTTCAGAGGATGTGTGGGGAAGACAGTTCTGGATTGGAATGGAGGAAGGGGGTGAGCTCCGTACTGGGGGAAAACTTGGGAGCACAAAGCACATCCCTCAGCCCTGCACTCGGTATGTAGTGCACCCCTCAACCCTGCACTCGGTACATAGCGCACCTCTCAAACGGTGTGACCAGGCAGTGGGTAATGTAAATAGAATTCTAGGATGCATCACTAGAGGGATCACCAGCAGGAGGAAGGAGGTCCTGATTCCCCTATATAGATCTTTACTGAGACTTCAATTAGAATACTGTGTCCAGTTCTGGAGAGCTCACAAAAATATATTGATAAGATAGAATGAGTTCAGAGACGGGTAACAAAAATGGTGAAAGGTCTGGGGGATAAAACATAAACATAAAATCAAAAGCAACTTCAGGAGCTTAATATCTACAGTCTGGAAAAAAGAAGGGAAAGGGGAGACATGATTGAATCCTTTAAATACATCAAGGGAGTGATTAAGGTTCAGGAAGGCAGTCTTTTCAACATGAAACCAAATTGAAGAACACAGGGACATGACCTCAAACTAACTGGAGGGAGATTCAAAATTAATCTTAGAAAGTATTATTTTACTGAAAGGGTGGTTGATGATTGGAATAAACCACCAACAGATGTAGTGAGACAGTCAAAAGTAAATGGCTTCAAACATGCTTGGGATAAAAATAAATCTATAGTCACACAACAAGGTTAATGAAACCCCTCTCAAAAAAAAAAAAAAAAACAATGGGCAGACTCAATGGACTACTCAGTCTTTTTCTGTCGTCACTTTTCTATGTTTCCCTCAACCCTGCACTCGGTATGTAGCGCATCC
This sequence comes from Glandirana rugosa, assembly GCA_018402905.1. Classification (NCBI taxonomy): domain Eukaryota; kingdom Metazoa; phylum Chordata; class Amphibia; order Anura; family Ranidae; genus Glandirana; species Glandirana rugosa. The sequence continues at coordinate 70,776 of BLSH010438439.1, read as the reverse complement.
TCAACCCTGCACTCGGTACGTAGCGCACCTCTCAACCCTGCACTCGGTATGTAGAGCAAATCTTAACCCTGCACTCGGTACGTAGCGCAAATCTCAACCCTGCATTCGGTACGTAGCGCACCTCTCAACCCTGCGCAGGTACGTAACGCACCTCTCAACCCTGCACTCAGTACGTAACGCAGTTCACAACCCTGCACCCTGTACGTAGCGCATATTTACTTAACAAGGCAGTAATGATGTGTACAGTGCCTATAGTAGCCAATGTTCTGTATCATATTTTATAGGAGCACTGCATCATGAAAAGTGGTCAGGCGCTCCCCCGTACCTGGAAGCACCAGGTATTTCCCAGTGTTGGCCATAGAAGGCATGGTGGGGGAGTACTGCAGAGATAGGTATATGTTGATTGGTGGGTGCGCAGTTACTTTGCCGTGTATAGGTAAGGTAGCAGTGCCTTTTTAAGGTTTCCATACACCAATTAAAATACTGCATGCTGAAAATGGAAAAAAAAAAAACAGGTAGTAGTATGACGGTTTATGGACTGAAAACAGGAACATCACATTTTCAGTGATTGCCCTGGCTGCATAGACATTAGGCAGTGGAACTTGTTACTATCCACAAGGAAGTAACTGACATGTTCTGAACTGTGCATGTCATGCAAAAAAGATTTCTTCTGTTGACTTGCATATGGGACCACTAAGTACTGTCAACTGGAGTAAAGTTCACAGTTAGACCTAAATAGCAAACAGAAAAATTCATATTATGCATTTCAAATGTTTTTTCTAAGAGATCACATGATCTACTCCAATGTGTATATTCTGCAAACGTGCAGTTCTACCTTTAAAGTAGAATTCCACCCTAAAACTAAAATCTCTGCATCTATAGACACCCACAATCTAACACTTGCCTATCTAGTCCTGTAAAGAAAAAATCAGTATACAGTAAAACCTCGGATTGCAAGTAACACGGTTAACGAGTGTTTCGCAATACGAGCAGTTTTATTTTTAAAATTCTGACTCGGCTTGCGAGTGGTGTCTCGCATAACGAGTAGAATTTAGCCTTTTTGCATGCAATATCGCATGTGGCCAGATCTGCAGGGCCGCTGGTGAGCCTTGGAGGCGGCCATAAATTCTCGGGATTACCGAAAGTGTAAACACTTTGCCAGCATTGACGAGTGATTCCGACGTCTTAGAGGCTCACCAGCGCCCCCCCGCAAATCTGGCCACATGCGGTATTGCATACACCAGGCACCCCTGGAACTATGGCCACATAAAGTACTGCATAGACAAGCAGTGACTGTGGAACAAATTAACTGAGTTTACATTGTTTCCTATGGGGAAACATGCTTTGATATACGAGTGCTTTGGATTACAAGCATTCTCCTGGAACGGATTATGCTCGTAATCCAAGGTTACACTGTACATACCTTTTATGAAGCCGATCCGACCCAATCTTCAGTGGCGGAAGCTCTGCAGAGGACGCAGTCGACAACAGCTGTGAAATGAATGGGATGTGACTTCGCCCATGAAGTTACTATGGGGCTTCCGTTGTTAGACATGTTCTCTGTACTCGCCTCCACAGCGAAGCCGCGGCTGACAGATCAGTGTGGGATCGGGTCAGAGCGGCTTCAGAAAAGGTATGTTATGGATTTCTTCTATAAAGGGTTAGATAAGTAAGTGTTAGATAGTTAATGTCTATAGATGCAGGGATTTTAGTTTTAGGGTGGACTTCTACTTTAATAACGGAAGCACATGCTGACCATTAGATAATCACATGCAGTCTGAACGTAATATTTTCTGCTACAGACAGGAAAAACGCCTAAATAGGTGCACAATCATCATAGTATACCATGCTTATCCAATCAGACCACAGTTTTAGACTTTTAAGGAGATAGCATTGCAAAATGGGAAACAAAAGGTTTTGTGGACATCAGCATACTGAAGCTGTCGTAGGTGTGGAAGCCTCCTCTATCAATCATGTAGGAACGGGCTACCATAGCAATATTTTTTTTTAGGAGAGCCTGGACTTCTCCAGGGATCCCTCAGAGGTGATAGGGAATGTGTTTTTCTCACTGGCAACAGTTGAGCAAACCAAAGTACTAGATTGATAAGCAGTAGCTATAGCTGTAGACAATGTGCAGGCAGAATTGTACAGTAGGCAATGGTCCATGACCATTTCTGTGAATAGCCAAAGGCAGAAAGCAAGCCATTAACAGAAAAGACCAACAATAGAAAAGATAAAAGAAAACGCTTAATTCCATCAACAATGACTGAATCCCTCCCACTGAGATATTGTGTTCTTCCATGGGGGGGGGGGGAGTAGCACAGGGAGCCGATTCCTGCTGGGAGAACACAGTGATTATTGCTAGCATCTATAGCCGCCTCCAATAATCACATGTGAAAATTAGACATGCTGGTCATACCCAAGTCGGCCGATGGATCGACTTGGATACAATCAGCCTGTCCATAAATGGTTCAATTCTTGGCTGGTCCCTGCTGAACCAGCTGAGATTCGAACCATGTATGGCTGGCTTTACTCACTATACTGAACAGAATCTAAATATAGCCAATGGTAATGGCAGAGGAAAATTTGTTTTGTGCCCTTTCTAATATGTACTTTCCCGTGTTTTGTTTAAAAGGAGACGGTAATGGTAACCGATATAAATCTAAGACAAGTCATATCACTCATTTCGGTCGGTATGTACCAAGCTTAGAGTCGACCAAGTCGTCCCTGGTCGGTTCTTAACTTGGTAAATACCTGTCCGACTAACATAGGTTCAGCTAGGTAGCCGGCTGAACCCATACTGGTCGTACAGATTAAAAGTGTACACTAATAACCTCCGCCGATATCTACGATCGTTATTAGTGACACAAGAGGGTCGTCCTTAGCCGAGGGACACGATGAG
>BLSH010438439.1:45268-55998 GCA_018402905.1 Glandirana rugosa | reverse complement strand
TTTTTTGTGTGTGTGTGTGTGTGTGTGTGTGTGTGTGTGCGTGTGTGTGCGTGTGTGTGTGTGTGTGTGTGTGTGTGTGTGTGTGTTTTTTACGATCGTATGTCCACTTCCTCATAAAACATTCCTCTTTGCATGTTTATTTTGGAAACGGACGACGGTTAAAATCAAGACGAAATTATTCCAAAAAAAACGGAAGGACAACCAATCGTAAAAATTTTTATGTTCCTAAAAAACTTCACCGACAACCCCAAATTTTCACAGGTATACTAATTATTATACAGTTATGAACTTATCGGTATCGGACCAGTGTCTGAGTGAATATTTACGATACAAGAGGACAGAATACGACGACCGAGGCAACATAGACACACAATACTGAATTACAGCCAACGGAGCCAGCAGCATAAGACAGGAGAACATAGCATTTATAAGTGAGTCTGTGACCAGGCTATGGCTATTCAAGTATTGACATATTATTAATCATATGGACACTTTTAAACCCCAACAGCCACTTCAAAAAATCCTTGTATTTTTAAAAATGCTAACCAACAGGAAGGCAAAAAAAACCTTATTAAAGCAGAACTAAAATTGGCAGCAGGCAAAGGTTTTATTTGTACGTTTCTCCTTACAAAATACTCCTTCACCTGTATGCTAGCATTTTTTGTGTGTGTGTGTGTGTGTGTGTGTGTGTGTGTGTGCGTGTGTGTGCGTGTGTGTGCGTGTGTGTGGGTGTGTGTCTTTATATGCTTCGAGCCTGCTTGAGGCATCTGTTAGATACTAGGAATGGAGCCTTGTGGGAGAGCTGTATAGCTCCAGTGCACATGCGCATAAGTAATCATCAGTGATTGCTTTTTGGTAGGTGTGATAGCGCTGGACCAATGTGGGAAGATGTTAAAGAAGACACTTCACACACTATGTGTCCATGGAGAACACAGCCAGGACCGGAAAAGCATAGTATCTAGGACCCCACTTCTAGTATTTCAAAGAGGACAATGTTATACAATATATTTTCATTTATGTTGAGGAACAATCCAGTTCCTCAAACATAGAACTAAGGAGCTAAAGGTCCCCTGTCACTTTCAAAGTGCAGGCTTAGCGTCAATGCTACTCCTCAATAGCAGCATTATGGTATTATGACACACAGCCCTATACCCCCCCCGCCCTCTGCCTGAGCCAGCATTTTCACTCCTGACCCAGGAGGCTGAATTTTCTAGTGCTCCCATATCTGTTTGATACAAAATACCAATAGGACTCCTGAAGAAGCTTTTGGTGAAACGCGTAGCAATGCTACTGGTGATGATACATTGATCCTAACGCCTGGCCTTGTACATGTTGGATTATCCATATCCTGGACACTATTACCAGTTATAGTGGGCCAATCTAATAGGTCACTATGTATGGTATATGTATCTGATCACCCTCGATGGGAGAATTCAAGTATTTGTATGTCTCTCAAAAATACTGCTTTTATTATGTTTTTAAACATGTTGTTTAAATACATTTTGATACTTTTATAAACATGAGTACTCTTCCTTCCTGACTTGGTATTATAAGTGGCAACCTTTAAAAATCCCATTTTCTTGGTTTTTCACATTTTTGTACTTTTGAGGGATGTGGTGCCACACATACAGGTTATATTGCTAAACTTACTCTGTTAAAGAAAATTTCCAGATATGGATACTGGATATTTTATTCATAGCTGCGTTGATGCAGCCATACCTGACCAATGCCCCTTATAGCTGGAAATCACAAAGCACTTCAGTAATCTCCAATTGCTTTCAGGTCCAGCGCTGAGCGGTTGCCCTAAAACAGGAGGTCAGCCACTCGGCATGGATACTCAGAAAATGCTTTGCATTTTCTGAATGAATGCAAAGTGTTTTCTGATTGGATGAGGTAGAGAGATGGAGCAGCAATGTATATCCATACCTGGAATTATTCTTCATTTAAAACACATTAAAGATAGAATGCAAACAGTATTCTACTGTTTCAAAAACTCTGTTCATCAGAAATACCTGTTGATCCTGCCAGTCCCCCTTCTTCCTTGCTGGAAATCGACCACCAAAAGCACGGAAGCAGATCTGTGCTTGCATGGACAGTTTGTATCCCTAGTCTTGCTGTTCAGAGGTACAGGATGGCATGCACACACACAGTGTGCTTGTATCTTCCATAGTCTGCTTATCTGCCACACGACCACTGTCCGGCCCTGCCTTAGTGATTGGTTATCTTTTGCAGTTGCAGCTAATGGGATTGAGAGCACAGAAGACACAGAAGCCTTCTGGACTGCAGCTTACAGGCAAGGAACATACTGTTCATCTTTGATATTGTTCAATCACAAATACCAAAGTCTCCTTGAGTAATCCCAACTTGAACTGAATTCTTGCTGCCTGTAAGATTCATCAACAGATCAAAAATGAAAAGCTTACCTTGTGATAATTGAAAGGCACAGATCCTAATTTTAACATAAAGCTCTAGCATGGAAAAAGAGGATTTTGTTCCTCATCTGTAAAATTATTTTCTTGGAATTCAATAAAGGACACAGGATGGTATTCTTGAAACATGATTTATACTGCCACCATCAGGAGAATTGGACACTGGCAATCAAAACTCTAAGGACTGTTCAGTATAACCCCTCCAACATCAAGCATGCCTCAGTTTTGTCAGCAAGCAATAGTAGGAGTCGATATAAGCCACAAAGGGGAGGGACCTGTGTATTGTAATTTACTGCAACAAAAATGATTTTACAGTGAGAACAAAAATCCTATTTTCATAATTGTACTTTACAGCACACAGGATGATATTCTGGAACTATGGAATATCCAAAAGTCCAACTGAGGGGTAAGCAACACATGCAATTCCACCCACATAACCAGCAGGTTAAACGAAGCTCACAGAACTTTCAAAAACATCCTACAACAAAACTGGCATCAGAGGTGGCTTGGACATTCTCCTAGTAAAATGTAGCAAAATTGCATACAGAAGGCCAGGTAGTAGCCTAACGATTGATAGATGACTCGACCAAGAGATATTAAAACATGAGGAAGGTTTTTCCCTTATAAGGACCACCAAGATGACAAAAAGTGTAAAAAGTGTCAAGCTGTCAAAAAGAAGTTGCAGCTGATAAACTCAAACAGAGAGTACCAAATCCAGACAGTGGAGAGAAAACTCTTTGGAATAAGGGGGCCTTAGCCTTCAAAAAGAGTTGCAAAGGAAAAGCTTGGATCAAGCAGAAACGGATACTGCTAAAATAGAAGAGCACCCACTGCAAAAGCAAGAGGATTCCTGGACTGGACAACAACTCACTGTTCAGCCTAGAAACCAAAAGGCCCACTTCTGCCGTTCCCTACCTGTGACAGAGGTGCACATTATACAGGACTGGAACAATGTTCTGCCCAAACCAGATTGTGATCCACCTCTCTTGAACTGCAAGACATACGGTTTCTTGCTAAGGGCTGAAGTGAACCACTACTGTGCTACTGTCCAAATGAATTATGGTCATATGACCTTGCATATGTGAGGTCCATCATTGATGGGATAACAAAATTGCCCTGAGTTCCAGAATGCATATTGGGAGCTGAGCTTTCTCCAACAGCCAAGTCCCTGTGACCAAAAGAGTACTTAGGACTCCTCCCCAGCCCTATAGGTTGGCATCCATTTTAAGCATTGTCCGTACCACTGAGAGGAAGAAATTTCTGATTGCAGGGTCAAACATGGGACCTTCCCTGCCAGGATCAGCCTGGTCCTGCAGGTCAGGTGTATGATGAGACTGCCCAGAAAAATAACCCTTGTCCAAGGAAAGAAAAGCCCTTGGGTCTAAAAAGCAGGCCTAGATACTCTCAGCAATGAGACAGTTCCAGTGCAGATTCCTGAAGATTTAGGCTACCACCAAAAAGCTCATTACATAGGAATCAATGGTATTGTATGAACATGCATATCTAATGCATGTAAAGCCCAAATAAAATGCACTACACACCTAAAATTATCAATGCCAAAACAAATAAAAATTCATAGATATCAATAGAGTTTAAGGTGGCCACTCACTTCAGATGTTATATATAAAAGTGATTGTAGCGCTGTAATCACTTTTATATTTAACTTATTTGTGTATTGTATATCTACACTTGTTGCATCAAATGTAGGCTGGGCATCAGTTGCAATTAACTGCATAAAGAAATCTTTCTAGCTATTGTTGAGTATACACCTGCACATTTATGATTCCAGAACATTGCATAAAGTTAGGAATGAAAATGATACCCCTAATTTAATAATGCGAACCCCATATCTAGCTTCATGGATTTTTTTTAAAAAAATAGCATACCTACCCATCCCATATAAAAAAAAGGGTTTGCCAAGCAACACTCACGGTCTCAACACCCCAGGTACTGCTCTGCCAATACCAGTATTCTTTTGGGTTAAATGACATCCCAGTTCAACCTACTTCCTGTGAGTCCAGGGCATCAACGGCATGCCCCCTGGGAGGTGCATCTTCAAGCTGGCCTGTGCTCACAGGAGAATAATTCAGAATATTTGGTGCTCATTTAAGACTGTCCTGCCGACTACAGAAGGGGAGGAAGGAGACCCCGTATGTGACAGAACTAAAGACACCTATAAAAAAAAAAAAGTATTTGAAAGGCAAAAAATGCTGAGGGGAACTGCTAAACTTACAGTATCTCATTAAAGTGAGTACACCCCTCACATTTTTTTTATATCTTTTCATGTGACAACACTGAAGAAATGACACTTTGCTACAATGTAAGGTAGTGAGTGTACAGCTTGTATAACTGTGTAAATTTACTGTCCCCTCAAAATAACTCAACACACAGCCATTAATGTTCAAACGCTGTCAACAAAAGTGAGTACACCCCTAAGTGAAAATGTCCAAATTGGGCCCAAAGTGTCAATATTTTGTATGGCCACCATTATTTTCCAGCACTGCCTTAACCCTCTTGGGCATGGAGTTCACCAGAGCTTCACAGGTTGCCACTGGAGTCCTCTTCCACTCCTCCATGAGACGACATCACGGAGCTCTTGGATGTTCGAGACCTTGCATCTCCTCTGTCTTCTGTTTGAGGGTGCCCCACAGATGATCGGTCTGGATACCTGTTTGGCCAGTCCATCACCTTTACCCTCAGCTTCTTTAGCAAGGCAGTGGTCATCTTAAAGGTGTGTTTGGGGTCGTTATCATGTTGGAATACTGCCCTGCGGCCCAATCTCTGAAAGGAGAGGTGTGACAAAGGTGGGTATCAGATCCCTGCCCTCCTCACTAACTCGTGACAGAGGACCAGCCAATCTTACACTGTGCTGACACTAACGTAACAATGAAACTCTCAGTTGCATCCAGCACAAAGATTTTCCAGCTTGCGGGACCACAATCTAGGTGCCAGCAGCCAGAGAGCGATTGTCACCAGGCTAATTTAAGCAATTAACCCACTCACTGTCACCACTGACCTTTGATCCGGAAGTGTCAGGACTGTCACCAATTAGCAATACCAATTATGATTTTAGAATAATCGTCTGTAGCACACACTGTCACCACAGACAGGTCTGCCCAGAGGCCTTATTCTAGAGAGTAGCACTCTTCAAGGGACAGGTTTGTTTATAGCATGCTTTAAGAGCTTAGTGAGAAGGTTAACACTTTCCAAAATTAAGTTTTAGATGAAAAGGTCAAAATTGGTGCAATTATTATTATATTATTATTATTATTGTGACGACCAGTGTCATTCAGCCTGATAGTCCCAACGCACCGCAATGGATTGAGAAATCCTCTACTGGAACCTCATACTGCATGTGCCTGATTTATCTCTTCATCCTGTGAGTGTTTTTTAGCCTTTGGGCCAAATAAATTCTTTGTACTATTACACTTAGAGGCGCCTCTCCTTGATTTTTTCTATTTCAATATCTGGAGCTTGGTTCGGCTCCCCCTGTTGGCTGTCCTAGTGTCAATGGACTTTGTTGGACTTTATTCAGCTCCATTATGATAAGGTCTTTTTATATATTTATATGGTTTATTATTAGTTGTTTACATGTACCCACTATCCATATATATTTAATATTGCTTATACCTATTTTTCTTCCTTTGGGGACCCTGATAATTCTGGGCTGTGCGCATATACTTGTTTCCTCTTGCCTTTGTTGAACCTTCTATGTAGCGCGCCTATATTATTCAGCAGTCCTACCTCCCATTTTTCCCCTCATAATAGTTTTACAATTTTTTTACCTTTTTATTATTTAGTATTTTTTCATTTCTAATTGTATTTCTTTCTAATAAATAATAATAATTTTCAACTTTATTTTTAACTCAATCCCATGGATATTATACATGCAATCGAATCACATAGACACAAGATTTTGGATGATTTATACACAGCCCTCCCCATATCCATCTTTTCTGAAGACTCCACCTTATCTGGGAAACTTCGCCACACTCTGTGTGGAAAATTTAAACACCTAGAAAGGTTAATCAAAATCACCAACCAGCTATGGTGGGACAGGTTTTTTTCTTCAAAAAATACTGTGAAGCCAAGATCACCCCCAGAGGTCTGCGGTGATTAAGGACTGCCCACCCTGTCTAGATTCCCAACGTTAAAGAATGGTCAGCCATTGCAGAATTCTGTACTTTGAAGTGGATAGGTGTACTTATTTCTCATAGAACCCTAAAATTTTAGAAATTCACTCATGAAATCCAAATGTTGAGTTTGCATATTTCAGAGCACAATACCCCCACTTACCTCTGATATTAAGCCAGTATCACTCTGTACTATTCCCTTTAAGAAAGGAACTATCACACCCCTCATGAATAGTCGTTTTTCTTCCCATCCATATACCCACAGAAGGAAGACACCTCACTTGCCCTCCACACCCTCCCGGTCTATCCCACTGGCTACACATCCTCCTAAATCTATCAGAAATCTCAACCCCAACCGAAGTCAAGTACCTTGACAACATTAAATCAGTTTTACAATAGACTCCCTGTAGCTCCCCACTATTCTCAACGTATCTCTGATCCAACTGTGGTTAGAGGGTCAAATTCATCCAATTCCTCTCAACCAACAGAAAATCATCCTTCTAGACACACTAGTCATCTCCTCAGTGAATTGTCTGTAGCACCTGGTCCCACACTTCCTTTGGTAGGTCCGCCTTCCATCGCCATCTTGCCCGATCCTGCTCAGAATGTAATTCCTATCCATAGTTCTTTTCCCCATTGGCCACTCCGTCATCCGATTAGAATGAGCAAGGGGGTGCCAGTTCCGCATCAGAGGTAGCCCTAGGGCCCTCTTTTTTAGTGGGCAGTCCTCCACTCACCCTGTCCAAAAAAAGAAAACTTTCAGGAGGACGACCTAAATCAAAATCTTCACTTAACAAAATTCTGCAAACAGTGGAAATGTATAATTTGTCATCTCACATGCTCTCTCAACCTGAGCTTACTCTCAGTCGAGGGCTCAATTTCGTTCCCACCAACAGACCAAACCCCTTCTTATTATTTAAAGATCTTAATAGTTTCATTAGAAATCGAACGTTAAAAAGACACTATCACATTAAAGAAAATAAGACAACCCATTCCATGCCTTGTCTAGTAATGGAGAAACTTTGGATCTCTTCACTCAACACCTAGCCACTTCCCCTCCCATAGTGCATTCTTCATTTAAACCGAAATCTATTTTTTTCCCCATCAAATCCAAGGGGCCATACAAAGAGAGCTTTTACAGGGTAGTCTTTTCAGATCTGAAAAAGCTCTGTGAATCCTCCTCCACAAAATCCACCAACATCTCCCCTGCTGAGATTTCCGCCCTTGATCAGCTGATGAGGGCTCACAATTTGGTGATCAAGGCAGCTGATAAGGGAGGTGGCATAGTGGTGCAAAATAGAGAGGAGTATGTGGCTGAAGCCAAGAGGCTCCTCTTGGATTGCAACACTTATGTCAAACTCACTTCTGACCCTACTTCCAAATTTTCCCAGGAGGCTAGTCTACTGGTGAAGTCAGCTTTGGAGCATAAAATTATCAACAAGGCCAAAGCTTCATTTCTTTTGAAAAACTTTTACAAAATACCATATTTTTACCACCTGCCCAAGATACACAAGAGCTTGGAGGCCCCACCTGGTAGACCCATAGTGGCTGTCATGGAGAGCGTAACAACTGGGTTTAGCCAGTATATTGATTACTTCCTACAGCCATGGTGCTAAAATTAGCATCCTATATTCGTGATGGCTCCCACCTTCTAGAGGTATTAACGTCATACAGATGGGAACCCACATACGTATGGCTGTCTTTAGACGTATGTTCACTATACACGTCTATTCCTCATGAATATGGCCACTTATCCTTAGAACATTTCCTTGCTGAGGACCCACTAATGAACCCTAGGCAAGCTCATTTCATCTTGCAAGCTACGAGGTTTTGTTTAACACATAATTATTTCAGTTTTGAGGATGATTTCTTCTTACAGACTCAGGGCACAGCCATGGGGGCTAACTTTGCACCATCGCATGCTAACCTGGCCACGGGATATTGGGAAAAAGGGCATATTTTTAATAATAATCCCTTTGCCGCCAATGTAATCTTCTTCGGAAGATACATTGATGACATCATAATCATCTGGGATGGCTCCATTTTGTGGAATATTGCAATAGTAACCCCCATGGGCTAACTTTTACCTATGTAACTGACCCCGACACCTTAGCTTTCCTGGATCTGGAACTCTGTCACTCAGGAGAATCTATTATAGCTCGCAATTATACCAAGCCCACTGCGGGCAATTCATTCTTGCACTATGACAGTTGTCATTTCCCCCCTTGGATCAAAAATATTCCTAAAGAGCAATTTTGCAGATATTTGCATGGGCCCAATTTGGACATTTTCACTCAGGGGTGTACTCACTTTTGTTGCCAGCGGTTTAGCCATTAATGACTGAATGACCATACAAGTTGTACACTCACTACTTTACATTGTAGCATAGTGTCATTTCTTCAGTGTTGTCACATGAAAAGATATAATAAAATATTCACAAAAATGTGAGGGGTGTACTTACTTTTGTGAGATACTGTATGCCAAAACCTAAATTAAAGTTGACAGTTTTCAAAACATGAAAGGTTTCTTCTCTAAGCAACATACCCAGTATTTATATTAGGTAGGAAGAAGACGCTTTCTGTCACAAGTTTATCTCTGTAGAAACACTAGACAATAGGCAAGATGTTAAAGCCAGTCAATTTCCAAGGCCTAGAACACACAGGCAGGTTTTTTTTTAGCTAAACCCAGTGGGCTGAATGAAAAAAAACTGGACAAACACAACTGATGTTCGTTTAAAGATTTCCCATGCTGTGCTATTGTGTTCTGAAAGGGGAACAGCCCCACCCCCCCCCCCCCCCAACACACTAGTCAGTGCTAGCAGCACTGATCAGATGCCAATTATATGCTGGTTTTCCAGCATGCCCGCTCGACAGAATCTGATCATGAAACTGGCTTCTGTCGGACAGGGTGTACACATGGGCCAAAAGTTGGCTGGAACCATTTTCATACGTTTTTCGGCCCATTTCTGCCCAACATTAGTAAGATTAGCCAGGGTTATCTTCTGCTGGCACATACGTGAAAATTTCTACCAATCGATAATGGCCAGATCAGGTATTAATCATTTTGTAAGTATGGCTAGATTTATTTACCACAGGCTTCTTTAATGCAAAACAGTAATGTACTAGGTGGAGTAGCGTATGGCAGTGAATCATTTTCCATTGTTATGAACACACTAATCGCATGAAAGGCAACCTTTGAATATTACATGTTTGTAATCCATTTTTTCTTTTTGCATTGTCTTTCCATTTATCAGGTAACCCAGGGTTCTAGTGCTGCTCACATTTATAATTTCCAAGCCAAAAGATTACAGCAATCTTTTCAAATTAATAAACTATTTAAGAAGACAGCCAATATAATGCAGAAAATATTAGGCAAATGCTAGCCTTGAGACATTTTCTCAGTAATTTCTCTCATATTTGGACATTTATTGCACATTTTACGGCTATTAATAGAGCACAGAATAAACTATGAGAGGTACACGGTCATATATGAGTGGAGAGATAATTATTTTTCAGATACTAGCAAAGTATATGTGATATTTAACATATACATAAGCACTTTTCATGTTAATTGCAGGTGTTAGTCTGCTGCAGAAACACTATTCAGACTTCTTGAGGCAAAGAGCATTTGCATATTTATAGTTTTAGCAAAATGTATATAGCGGTTTATTATTTCCTTTAAAAATGATCCACTCTCTTTAAACTGACCTCATATATACCTCCAATGTACTTTCAGAAAACAAGACTGTGTGTGTTTTGGGGGGGGGGGGGGGGTCATTTCATTAGGGGATACCCATGACTGTATCACTGATGCACATGTGTAAGACCCGAGTCCTTAGCATGTCATATTTCAGCAAGTCTTGGCAATGTCAAATTTGTGCAATATGGTGGGAGCAGGGGAGATGGCTAAGACACAGAATGACTCTCAATGACTCCCAATTTATATTGTTTACTTTGCTATATGTCTCCTGGAATTAGCATGAAAATAACTTATAACAAACAAATCAAAATTACTGGGACCATGGACTATGCCACCTGTGACAGCATAGGCGAATGTGTCATATTGAGGTAAGAGAAATTGCAAAATATATTAAAACAGAGCCATGAACACACTATATGGTCATTTGATGTAAAAAAAAATCCTCCCCCAAACATCAGGGTCCTGATAT
>BLSH010438439.1:13310-28801 GCA_018402905.1 Glandirana rugosa | reverse complement strand
AGCGTCAGGGCTATTTCTAGCGGCAGTAATGATCATTTTTTTTTTTTTTCTTATCATTTTTACGGTATTTACTTAAGAGTATCAGACATTTGCGCCGTTGAAAACGCGTTTGGTTAGCTTTTTACCGCTAGCGTTAAAAAAAAAATGGTATTTATACTCCTTCATATATGTCCCACCCGGTAAATATACCTATGTGGAATTATTTTACCCTTACCAACCACTATAATTGAAGGACAAACATCGTGTAATCATATACACTCCCCCCTTTGAAAAGTTCTACCCACCACTGGTACCACCGGTAAAACTTCAGCCGGTAAAACTTAGGTTGAAAAAAAGTTTCCCCCCTCACATATACTAATGTGCTACAAACAGGAAGTTAATATCACCAACCATTCCCATTTTATTAAGGTGTATCCATATAAATGGCCCACCCTGTATATACTTCCTCATATTTATGGTAAAAAAAAAATTGCGATCGCCATTTTTCGATTGGTTTGCGCAAAAGTTGCCGCGTTTACAGACTATGAGAATTCATTTATGGCATTTTTACTATTCTTTTTTTTTTTTTTACTAGTAATGACGGCGATCTTTATCGGGACTGCGATATTGCGGCGGACATTTTTGACACTTTTTTGGGACCACTGACATTTATACAGCGATCGGAGCTAAAAAAAAAAAAAAAAACACTGATTAACTGTATAAATTTCATTGGCAGGGAAGGGGTTACGCTGCAGGGGGCAATCAAGGGGTTAACTGTGTTCCCTAGGCATGTTCTAACTGCGTGGGGGCTGGGCTGCCAGGGGCATAACAGATCTGATGCCGATGACGGGAATCAGTAGATCACTGTCATGCCGCCTGACTTAGCTGGGAACCGCTGTGCTTACATCAGCAGTTCTGCACTGTTCCTGTGTACCAGACGATTGCGGATCGCCGATGGACATCGACTCCGTACGACCCGCCGTCACACTCATGGACCGCGCGGCGGATACGAGATATGCTGCCACTCTACAGCAGTAAAAGTATGCGAGCCAGTCCGGAACCAGTTAATTGCAAAGTGTTCTTCCAGCTCTTCCTTGTTAGTACTACTACAGGCCATATATAGTTACTATTTTTGGAAGAAAATTATTTCGGAATTCAACCCAAGATTTTTTGTTCGAATTTCGCACCATTAGTGGGCCGCAGCAATGGCCGATTTCTGTGCAGCCATCGAATTTGAGTGATCAGGCATGTTGGAAATTTTTTGAAAAACAAACTATTTTCTAATCAATAAATGGAGAAATGTGTGAGAAATATAATCAAGAAAAGAAGACTTCCAAAAAGAAAAGAAGATTCCCGGCCACAAAAATTATTTTCTGTAGCAACATGAGATGACATTGAAGGCTTGGTTGGTCAAGAAATCAATGGTGGCACAATTGGATCAAATTTTTGATTTTCGAAAGAAAATTAGTTTGGAACCCAAACCCCATGTACGGGCGGCATTACTTAGCCAGCTTTTTGTTGCCTTGTCCAAAGTTTTTTGAGATGCGTTGCTGCCATCCGTTTCAAAATTACCTTATTTTTTTCCTAAAATGGAACATTTTCTCATTTTAAACATTTGATATATTTTCCACTGTAAATAAAATATAGGTTTTTAATATTTGCAAATCAATGCATTTATGTCGATTTTACACAGTGCCCCAACTTTTTTGGAATTGGGGCTGTATACAGTGGCTAAGTGGCATTTTCTGCCTGGCAGCACTAGGGCCATTAGTTCGAATCCAAAGCATAACACAAACTGCACGGAGTTTTCATGTTCTCCCTGTGCCTGCCTGGGTTTCCTCTTGGTTCTCTGCTTTCCTCCTTCACTCCAAAGACATGCTAGCAGATTAACTGGCTCCTGTCTAAAATTGGCCCTCCTATGTGTATGTATTAATGTGAGCTAGGGACCTTAGAATGTAAGGTCCTTTGGGGCAGGGACTGATATAAATGTGCAATATATATGTACAGTCCTGCATAAATTGACAGCGCTATGCAAGTACCTGTAATAAATACTATATAGTTATTGTGGTATACAATACTCATTTTTGGCCAATACTTTAAGTGGAGAGTTTGCAGAGAGGGTATCCAATCGACAAGTAGGCGTAAGGGCTTCCTACCTGTATTTTTTTGATCAGCATTACAGCAAACAAGAATATTCCCTCGCAGGGGTAAGAAACACAGTCCAAAACAAAAGTCCAGCAAAGCAGTTGTCAAGCCTCCTGGCTAGTAAATAGACCGCACTGGGCCTGCATCAGACCTGAAAACATGTTACCCCACAGCCTGCTTGCATCCTTTTCCAGCAACAACACATTAACACAGTGAAAGAACAAGGTGTGGTGAATGATTAACCCCCTGCAGCCTGCAACAAACCTTCCACTGCCATCCATTTACCTCATGAACTGCAAAATCCTATGCGACAGATATACTCCATCCACAATTGAAAGGGGCCGTTTGTCACACATTGAACAGAGTGTTCCAAAAATATAAAAAAAAAAGTTTATAAGCTCTTAAATAATTTTTTAAATTACGTGTATATAATCCTTATTTTACATATAAACATTTATTACTATGTATAAATATACAAAAAAATGTGCTTAAAACCATTGAGGTGTATCTGGCAGGAAAGCCTAGCAGTGGCTTTATATCTACTGTTGATATATTATTGGAGGGAGGGAGGGACGGTTACAACCCCCTGTAAAGTTCATTTTTGCCTTCTATTCCCCATTGGAGAAATTTCCCTTCACTTCCTGTCCCATAGCCAAAACAGGAAGTGTTACCAGGGTCTCCAGTATTAGTGATCCCATTGGAAGATATTCTTGTTCTGGTGACAACCCAAAATGTGGGATTTTCTTTTACTTTCACTTTTGGTGACAGTAGAAACAGGACTAATAAAGAGGGTGAATCTCCCTAATGGGGGCAGAGGTAGCAATAAAAGCCTGAGAGGTGTTCTAATCCCACTAGGGTTGCCACCTCATCCCTTTAAACCCGAACACATATGAATTACACAGGTTCTGAGGCTAATTTAATGCCGGTAAGGCACAGAGTTAAATTACCACCTTAATCAGCCACAGAGCCTGTGTAATTAACCACTTCAATACTAGGCACTTAGAACACTTTACTACCAGACCAATTTTCAGTTTTCAGTGCTGTTGTGCTTTGAATGACAATTGTGCGGTCGTGCGACGCTGTACCCAAACAGATTTTTTATCATTTTGTTCCCACAAATAGAGCTTTCTTTTGGTGGTATTTGATCACCCCTGCGGTTTTTATTTTTTGCGCTACAAATAAAAAAAGACTGAAAATTTTGAAAAAAAAAATTCTCTATTTTTGTCACAAAACTTTGTAAATAAGTACATTTTCTCCATCACTGGTGGGCACTGATGAGGCTACACTGACGGGCACTGATGTGGCAGTACTGATTGGCACTGATGATGAGGCACTTATATGCAGCAATGGTGAGCACTGTTAGGCGGCACTGATAATCAGCACTGATGGGTACTGATAGGTGGCACTGATATACAGCACTGACGGGCACAGATATGCAGCACTGACGGACACTGCTAAGCAACACTGATGGGCACTCATAGACAGCACTGACTGGCACTCATAGGCGGCACTGGGCACTGATAGGTGGCAATGGTGGGCACTGATATGTGGCACTGGTATGCATTGATAGGGGCACTGGTAAGCACTGATAGGGGCACTGGTGGGCATATATACTGATAGGGACTCATTCCCTGGTGGTCTAGGGTGGCATCTGAAGGTGGCACTGAGTGCCATCCACATTGGGCACTATGTCTCTTACCTGGTGGTCTAGGGGGGTCTCCCTGGTGGTCCAGATCGGCTCCCTGGTGGTCCTGGGTGGGCACATCCCTGGTGGTCCCTGGGCAGGCTCCCTGGTGGTCTAGGGTGGCGATCCGAGGGAGGGCTGTGCTGAGTACAGGAAAGCCGATAAACGGCTTTCCTGTGTTACACTGCGAGCAGCCGTGATTGGTCACGGCTGATCACATGGTAAAGTGCTTCGGATGGGATGCCACCTAGGTTGCCACCTCATCCCTTTAAACCTGAACCTTTAAACCTGAACACATATGAATTACACAGATTCTGAGGCTAATTTAATGCAGATAAGTCACCACAATAGTTTAATTACCACCTTAATCAGCCACAGAACCTTTGTAATTAATCTGTTCGGTGTTAAAGGGATGAGGTGGTAACCCTAGATGCGCCCCTCCTTGTGATACTAAAGCCAGTACACACAGGCTGAAAATCAGCCAGTTCAGCAGGAATCAGCCAAAGTTCAGTTTATGTTTACAGCTATCTGTTCAACAGAGGTTGGTCTAACAACCGGGTTCTGTCAAACGGCCCACAGGAAAACCAGCATTTCATCAGCGCTCACAGCCAATGGCTGCAAGCACTGATCAATGTATTCTGGTGGGTGGGGATTCCCCCTGTCAGAACACAAGGGGGTTGATTTACTAAAACTAGAGAGTGCAAAACCTGGAGAAGCTCTACATAGAAACCAATCAGCTTCCAGGTTTTATTGTCAAAGCTTAATTGAACAAGCTGATTGCAAAATCTGGTGCAGCTGTGCATGGTAGCCAATCAGCTTCTAATTTCAGCTTGTTCAGTTATGCTTTGACAATAAAACCTGGAAGCTGATTGGTTTCTATGTAGAGCTTCTCCAGGTTTTGCACTGTCCAGTTTTAGTAAATCAACTCCAATGTCTCAGCGAGAGAGATCCCTGCAACACGGCTTGTGTTGATAATGGGACCTGTCATGTTTTTGTTCATTCAACCGCTGCTGAAAGAAGAAATAACTGTATACGTGTACCCTGCTTTAAACTGCTATCTAGACTTGCTTATAGCTTCTCCTGCTAGCTGCAAATATTAAATATTCATATACATATTTAGTATTATGCTGACTGAATTTTTTTTTAAATGTCCATTTTTAGTACTGAACCTTATATATATATATATATATATATATATATATATATATATATATATATATATATATATATAAAGAAAACAACTAAATTAACTTTAACCCTGGAATCTGCAGAACCATCTTTGGGATGTTTTACTGAAAATGATGGGGGTGGGATATCTGCTGATGCTTGAAGGACAAACACCATGCTGGGATCAACTGAAATCTAATTTCCAATTCCACCAGTGATTAGCCATGAATCATTTGCAAACAAAACTTTGTTCCATTTCCTCCACAGAAAAGGACACTATCATTTGTGGAGTGATACTCCAACACATTCAGAAATGATGCCCGGAGCCCAATGACCTTTTAAGACAGCAGGGATTCAGATACTGTTGTGGATAGCTAACCTGGGAAACTTGAATATGAGTGCAAAGCTGGTTGTTAGATTCTATAAAAAAAGAGACTAATCAATAGTATTCATTATGTAATTTAAGTCTACATTAGAGAGAATGGAAGAGGCATGAGAAGGCGGGTTTCCTACGAATCTTGTGTTTTCCAGTCCTGTATTCCCATGGGATCTGGTTATGCCCATGAGTGGGGTGCCATTATATCAATATTCTCGATGATGCATGAATGATAATACTGTTTGGCGCTAATATAAGTTTGTCATAATTGGAGATGATTATTTCGATTTTTTCTGAAGGAGCAGAGGTCATCTGTAAAGAAGGTTACAGTTAGAATTACAGCCATCATTCATCTGAAATAGCTGTGGTATATTCTAGGATAGTCGTTTCAGGTATATCCCAGAATACTAGATGCCAATAGTTGGATGGTAGGTGGCACGTAACAGGCATTATTCTCTCTGTGAATGTACAGTGCCTTAAAAAAGTATTCATACTCCTTGAAATTTTTCACAGTTTGCCATGTTTCCACCAAAAACGTAAATGTATTTTATTGTGAATTTATGTGATAGACCAACACAAAGTGGCACATAATTGTGAAGTGGAAGAAAAATGATACCCCCAACTACAATCTAGTGGAACCAATTGCCTTCAGAAGTCACCTAATTAGTAGATAAAGTTTACCTGCGTGTAATTTAACCACTTCCTTACTGGGCACTTAAACCCCCCTCCTGCCCAGACCAATTTTTGGCTTTCAGCGCTGTCGCATTTTGAATGAGAATTGCGCGTTCATGCGGCGTTGTACCCAAACTAAATTCGTATCATTTTTTTTCCCACAAATAGAGGTTTTTTTTTGGTGGTATTTGATCCCCTCTGCGTCAATTCTGATCGCCGCTATAAACAAACAAAGAGAGATGATTTTGAAAAAACCCAATATTTTTTCCTATTTAATAAATATCCAAAAAAAAATGTAAAAAATAAAAATGATTCAACAGTTTTGGCCGATATATATTCTTCTACATATTTTTGGTAAAAAAAAATCGCAATCGGTGTATATTGATTGGTTTGCGCAAAAGTTATCGCGTCTACAAACTATGGGAATTGATTTATGGCGTTTTTATTATTATTTTTTTTTTTACTAGTAATGGCGGCGATCTGCGATTTTTATCGGGACTGCGATATTGGGGCAGTTATGTCGGACTTTTTTGACACTTTTTTGGGACCAATGACATTTATACAGCGATCAGAAATATAAATGTCCACTGATTACTGTATAAATGTCATTGGCAGTGAATGGGTTAACCAGCAGGGGGCAGTGAAGGGGTTAACTATATTCCCTGGGTGTGTTCTAACTGTCGGGGGGGGGCGGGGCTGGTTGGGACATAACAGATCTAACTGATCCCAGTGACAGGGATCAGGAGATCTGGTATGTCCCCTTCAACAGAACGGAGAACCGACGTGTTTACAACAGCGGTTCCCCGTTCTGCAGGTCTGACAGGGGATCGCGGGTCTCGGGCGGACCCGCGGGCACGGCCACGCAGCGTGCGGCGGGCGCATGCGCGCGCCGCTGCCTGTGAGTGTGCGCCAGGAGCGCGCACATGGCCAGGACGTCCATGGACGTCCACCCGGCATTTCAGATCCGCGCTGGAGCCGTACTTTGGCTATAGCGCGGATCTGGACGGGTTAAACTCAGTATAAATACAGCTGTTCTGTGAAGCCCTCAGAGGTTTGTTAGAGAACCTTAGAGAAGAAACAGCATCATGAAGGCCAAGGAACACACTAGACAGGTAAAGGATAAAGCTGTGGAGAAGTTTAAAGCATGGTTAGGTTATAAAAAAAAAATCCCAACCTTTGAACATTTCACATAGCACTGTTCAATACATCAACAAAAAATGAACAATGGAAAGAGCATGGCAAAACCTACCAAGAGATGGCCATCCACCTAAACTGACCGGCCAGGCAAGGAGAGCATTAATCAGAGAAGTAGCCATGTGGCCCATGGTAACTCTGGAGGAGCTGCAAAGATCCACAGCTCAGGTGGGAGAATCTGTCCACAGGACAACTATTAGTCGTGCACTCCACAAATCTGGCCTTTATGGAAGAGTAGCAAGAAGAAAGCCATTGTTGAAATAAAAACATAAGAAGTCCCATTTTCAGTTTGTGAGAAGCCATGTGGGGGACACAGCAAACCTGTGGAAGAAGGTGCTCTGGTCAGATTAGGCCAAAATTTAACTCTTTGGCCTAAAAGCAAAACGCTATGTGTGGCAGAAAACTAACACTGCACATCACCCTGAAGACACCATTCCCACCGTGAAACATAGTGGTGGCAGCATCATGTTGTGGGGATGCTTTTATTCAGCAGGGAACAGGGAAGCTGGTCAAAGTTGATGGGAAGATGGATAGAGCCAACTATAGGGCAATCTTAGAAGAAATACTTGTTAGAGTCTACAAAAGTCTGGAGACTGGTGCAGAGGTTCACCCTCCAGCAGGATAATGACCCTAAACATACAGACAGAGCTGTATTGTAGAATCCAGTTGACAATCTGTGGCAAGACTTTTTGCTGTTCACAGACGTTCTCCATCCAATCTGACAGAGCTTGAGCTATTTTGCAAAGAAGAATGGGCAAAATGTCACTCTCTAGGTGTGCAAAGCTGGCAGACACATACTCAAAAAGACTTGCAGCTGTAATTGCAGTGAAAGGTGGTTCTACAAAGTATTGACTCCAGGGGGTTGAACAAAAATGCACGCCACATTTTTCAGATATTTATTTGTAAAAAAAAATTGAAAACCGTTTATCATTTTCCTTCCACTTCACAATTATGTGCCACTTTGTGTTGGTCGATCACATAAAATCCCAATAAAATACATTTCCATTTTTGGTGGTAGCATTACAAAATGTGGAAAATTTAAAGGGGTATGAATACTTTTTCAAAGCACTGTAACAACTGTTTGCTCCTTATAAAAGACTTTCAAAGAAAGAAACAAACGTTTTATATGAATTGAATATCATAAATAACAGATATGTGATATTATATCATTGATTGTGATTGCTGTGAATATATCATATTGACACCTCATCTGGCAAATATGTGCATAGCAGAACAGTTTATTACTACAGACTGAATTATTTTTTATTTACCTAGTGGAAATTAGGATGGTAGGTTAAATGATAAATCAACTTAAAGAGCATACATATCTACCAGTAATATTACTTAAAGCCGTAGTAAATCATAACTTTTATTTTTTAAACCCTGCAAGGCAATGGCATAATGTGCTAGTATGCATCACATACTAGCACATAATGAAACAATTACCTTAAAATGAAGCCCTCCAGTGGCACACTGGCACTGCTAACAGGGCTTACATCTTTACCTAGGCTTTCCATGGGGGCACTCGTGCGTGCTTGCTCCCGAGCCCCACTGCTACATCTATTGACACAGACAGTGGGACTCTGCCCTGCCCCCATTACTGGTTTTGATTGACAGCAGTGGGAGCCGATGGCTCCCGGTGACCCAGCAAAGCCAGTGAGAACCAGAAGTGAGGGGAGAGAAAAATTGCACACATGCACAGCGCTGGATCAAATGAGGGCTCGGATAAGTAAAGGGGGGTTAGGGGTGAGGGGGAATGCTGATGCCTAAACATTTTTTACTTTAAAGTGGATGTAAACCCTCCATATACCCAGTCAAGTGAACAGCCTCAGATGATACACAGGGATGAAACAAATCTCCCTGTTTTACATATACAGTATCTCACAAAAGTGCATACATCCCTCACATTTTTGTAAATATTTTATTCTATCTTTTCATATGACAACACTGAAGAAATTACATTTTGCTACAATGTAAAGTAGTGAGTGTACAGCTTGTATAACAGTGTAAATTTGCTGTTACCTCAAAATATCTCAACACGCAGCCATTAATGTCTAAACCGCTGCCAACAAAAGTGAGTACATCCCTAAGTGAAAATGTCCAAACTGGGCCAAATTAGCCATTTTCTCTCCCCGGTGTCATGTGACTTGTTAGTGGTAGAAGGTCTCAGATGTAAATGGGGAGCAGGTGAATTGTTGCTCTACATAAAGATGGTCTAGGCTATAAGAAGATTGCCAAGACTCTGAAACCGAGCTGCAGCACGGTGGCCAAGACCATATAGCGGTTTAACAGGACAGGTTCCGCTCAGAACAGGCCTTGCCATGGTCGACCAAAGAAGTTGAGTACACATTGCAATTTGAAAAGTGTAGCGCTTTCAACTAAGTGTTTACAATCGCTTAATGTTATGCAAAAACATAATTTTCAATAAATAAAAATAAAACAATCTACAAATAAATGTTGTGATCACTCTCAATAGTGTCAAAATCCTCTATGTGATACCAAAAAAAAACTCAGAATTCAAACACTTAGTTGAAAGCGCTGCACTTTTCAAATTGCAATTAATTTATGGTGAGATGAGTGGTATCACATTACAGGTGCTAGCAGCTTAATAAGTATATTTATTATTTATTTATTTTTTTTGGAAGATATATATTTGCGCTGATTTTGCACAGTTGAGTACACATGCTCAGCGTCATATCCAGAGGTTGTCTTTAGGAAAGAGACGTATGAGTGCTGCCAGCATTGCTGCAGAGGTTGAAGGGATGGGGGGGGTAAGTCTGTCAGTGCTCAGACCATACGCCGCACACTGCATTAAATTGGTCTGCATGGCTTTGGTCGCAGAAGGAAACCTATTCTAAAGATGATGCACAAAAAAATCCCGCAAACAGTTTGCTGAAGACAAGCAGACTAAGGACATGGATACCATGTACTGTGGTCTGATGAGAAGAAGATAAACTTATTTGGTTGAGATGGTCTCAAGCATTTGTGGCAGCAACCAGATGAGGAGTACAAAGACAAATGTGTCTTGCCTACAGTCAAGCATGGTGGTGGGAGTGTCATGGTCTGGGGCTGCATGAGTGCTGCCAGCACTGGGGAGCTACGGTTCATTGAGGGAACTATGAATGCCAACATGTACTGTGACATACTGAAGCAGAACATGGTACGCTCCCTTCGGAGGCTGGAAGGCAGGGCAGTATTCCAACATGATGACGACCCCAAACACAACTCCAGGATGACCACTGCCTTGCTAAAGAAGCTGAGGGTAAAGGCGATGGACTGGCCAAGCATGTCTGCAAACCTAACCCCAATTTAGCATCTGTGGGGCATCCTCAAACGGAAGGTGAAGGAGCGTACGGTCTCCGACATCCACCAGCTCCGTGATGTCCCAGCTGACAGCTGAATGTAAAATAATGAATTGCTGGCAAAGAGAAAATAAAAAAAAAATGGCGTAGGGTCCCACCATTCCCCCCATCTAACAGATCTTAAATAACTCACCTGGTGAACTAACCGGGTGACCCCACCCCTTAGTTATTTAAGCACTGTGAGACACGGGAGCAGACAGTTTTTTTTTATCGGGTCGGGTAACATTTTTTGTTTGTTAAAAATTGTCAAAAACTGCCTACTATCAATTTTCACACTACACCTTATTTTCTTGTGAATGAGTAGGGATACTATGTACCCCATAATCATTCACATGGGGGTGCTAAATCGGATTCCAGATTCTGATAAGCCCCCGCCCGCAGACCCCCACAACCACTTTCAAGGGTTCCCCCTGCCCCAAAGCACCCCCCTCCATGGTGAGGGCATGTGGCCTGGTATGGTTCAGCCCTTTCCTGGCCTGCCAGGCTGCATGCTTATAATAGGATCTGGTATGAATTTTGGGGGGGGCCCATGCCTATTTTCTTTTACTTTGGCGTGGGGTTCTCCTCAAAATCCATACCAGACCCAAAGGGCATTATTTTTTTTTGCTTGCAGTTTTTTTTTTTACATACAGTGGGGAACCCTGATGACAGCTGATGACTCATCAGTTGTTAAGGACGCAGCAGCCGCCAGTTCCTTAACAACCGGCTATTTACAGTTTGCTAAGGAGAAAAGAAAAAAACATGCAAAACGCATGAAAACTGCATGCACATACGCATCAAAATCACGCATTCAAAAACGCACCGCAAAACCACATCAACCGCTACTGTATAGATATGAACCTAGCCTTAGGCAGCAAAGATAAAAAGAAAGCAGAACTTCAGGAGGGATTTAGAAATGATTATTTGTTACACTATGGCGAGTGGTGGAGGATCCTTAGAAAAATCGAAAAATTAGATATAATGGAAAAAAATGAATAAAAGCTACTTTTCATTCAAGTGTAAAGAATCACAGGAGTGAGATTCTATGCCCCAAAATCCATATTTATTCCTAAACACTTGATCCATTTGTGTAGAATGAAATCAATCAACCCACACGTCTCTTTTGCCATCACCTCAGCACCCTGCGCTGCCCGTTTCCAACCACTGACATCCCACAGGAAGACCCCTTTGAAGAGGATAACAAATCTTTTCAATTGTTTACATCACACACATCCATCCACCGGGCCAGGTAACAAACCAGAGATAGCAAAAACTTCTCCAAAACACTGCAATGGCTTCAACGGCACTTCACAAACGCGATAAAAGACTATTTATAAAAAAAAACATGCTCCGCGACATCAGGTAATCATGGTATTTCAATATTTATTTCCATATACACAGTTTATTTTGTTAGTATAAATAGACGACAGCTACTTCCACAAACTTGCCTTCTTCTTGATCATTTCACATTCATAGGATGGCAAATAGCCAAGAAAATAATCTCTTTTCCGCGGCCTTAACTGCTCATCTTTTGTATATTTCCCCACAAATCTGTGGCTCTTCAGCTGATCGGAGAGACAAACAAACAATCTTACTTTTTCGAGAAGTGCGGCACAGGGCTTTTGTCATAGGATTTCTCGTCTTTTATTGCTGAAGCAATTTTATTTGTGTCACGGTGAAGGACAAAGATAAGCCAACTGTTTAGATTCTTCCCCTTTATGTTGCGGCTTTGATCACTAACAATGCTGCGTGAACAGTCAACAGACGGCTGACATTTCATAAAATATGCAGTGATAAAAACTAATACTGCAGCATCTGGGAACAATATATAAAATGCAGAAACACACCTAATAACTGATCTTAAATTATAAGTTACGGAAATCCATAAAGCCAGATTACAGGTTTTTTTTTTATACAAGCTAAAATCTTTCTTGGAATGTAAAGACAAGGTATTACTCTTCATTATTTAAGGAACCTGTACTAATTAATGAATGTTTTGATCCAACACGTGCTATTTTATATTACTCATTTTCATTATAAAAATAGAAAATGAAGTATGAGCTAAAATCACGAAAAAATATGGTGCTTGAAGAATAATGTTAAATTAATTTGTTTGAAGGATGTCAATAAGTCAGGTCAGATACAGTCAAGGCCGACTCCACTTCACTTTTTTCACCCAATTTCATGTGAAATAAGTTGCGACTGAGATGATACATGGCATCCGCCATTCTTTACATTATGGTTCGTAGAGCAGACATTTTTATTTTGCTTTGTGATTTGCTTTATGGGTGCTTTGGAGGTACCAATACTTTTGGTTGCAATCAAAATGGAGAACTTGCTGCCATCTTTTGCAGATAGAAGTAAGAAGAAACAGGTGTTATGGTCTCTATATACGGTCCTCTGATATTTTTGGTGAAAGACTGGCATATCAAAACAATTTTTCATCTATTACATTTCTTTTAGGACTTACATGTGGACATTGGCTTGTATTAGAGCAGCATGTAAAATAAGCTTTTACAAAGCTTGTACAAAGTTTTCAGCAAGCTTTACTCAGCTTTGTTCAAACCTTTTAGCATCGGGGGGTGACGCTATAAGGGTGTGGAGTCTCCAGATGACGTCAGTGGGTGGCCCTGCCCCATGCCATAAGTCATCGCAGAGCGGAGAGACACCACTAGTGTGGGAGATTGCGACGTGTCAACATCAGAGGAAGAACAGAGGGAGACAGCAGAGAAGACCCACACAAAAGAGCAGAAGACAGCGCAGAGAAAAGAACCGGCAGAAGAAAGAAGACCCATCAGAAGAAAGAAGACCCTGCAAAAGAGCAGAAGAAAAAAGATGCTGGAGGAGGGAGAAGAGCCGGGGAGGGAGAAGAAACCAGAGCTGATTTAATAAAATACTTTAAAAACCTGTGTAGTGTTTAATTTTGGAATGTTCCTTTTAGGTGAATGGGTAGGGGTACAATGTACCCCATACTCATTCACATAGGGTGGGGGGACGGGATCTGGTGGCCCCCTTGTTAAAGGGGGCTTCCAGATTCTGATAAGCCCCCGCCCGCAGACCCCGAAAACCAACGACCAGGGTTGTCGGGAAGAGGCCCTTGTCCTCATCAACATGGGGACAAGGTGCTTTGGGGTGGGGGGCGCAGTGCCCCTCCTGCCCCAAAGCACCCATACTCCCCATGTTGAGGGTATGTGGCCTGGTATGGTCCAAGGGGGGGAGGTGCTCGTTCACCCCCCCCCCCACTTTCCTGACCTGCCAGGCTGTGTGCTCAGATAAGGGTCTGGTGTCTCTTGGGGGGGGGGGCCCACGCAATTTTTTTTCCATTTTTGTGGGGGTTCCCCTTCAAGATCCCCAGCGCATAAGTCGCATCGCAAGTCGGATCATCATGATCCAATTTTTGGTGCAACTTCTATTCAAATCAATGGGCTCCCATAGGGAATCATTGATTTTGAATAGAGGCAGAGAAACGCTGCTGATAAGCTAACGCAGCTAAATGTGCATTGATGTCAATGCATAACGCTGATAAAATCGTGTTTTTAACACTTTTTTTTTTTCCGGGGTCTGTACTAGCTTTACAGCTCATTTTTCATAACACCCATGAGTATGTAGCCTAATGTACCATTGAGTCTAGGGAGGTTAATTACAGATCTTAATGGACGTGCTGACTGTCTCTGTTAACAGGCTGCAAACAGGCTTCAGTAATATCCAGCATTACTTGAAGCTTGTTGAAAGCCTGTTAGCATGTGTCTGAAGTGACAGCACTACCATTAAAATCCAAGTTTATACACACCCCGATAACTGCAGGTCCCTCCTGCACGAGCCCCTGCCATCTTCTCTAGGCTCCATGCACCTATCGGTAGACACTGGACCAGCAGAATCTAATGGCGTGTGATCTGCACTCCAGTAGAATCATTGGTGGGCAGGTGAGACATCAGGAGTTTTTTTGACCCTTGATGTCCCATCAAAGGACCACCAAAAATTCATCACATAGGGGACTTCTTGTCCCCTATTTGATGAAAAAAGTATAGTAAAAAAAAATGTGTAAAGCCAAGCACTTAAAATCCCCCCCCCCCCCCACATACATGCAAGTACGAAAATACGGACATAAATGCGTTACATATCGTCATGCACACCAGAGTGAGATCAATAATTCTAGGCCCATTGTTCTTGGTTAACACTAAACTGATGATCTGTCGGGGTTTTTAAAGAATCTCCTATGGAAAAATGAAAAAATATGTTTTTTGCCACTTCACGGATGCACGCAATTTTAAGGTTTAACATGTTGGACATCTATTTACTCTGAGCTACCTCATCTTTTATATTTTAACATACATTAAGTATTTAATTGCATTTCTGTGTCCTAAAATTAACTTGATGTGAAATTGGAACTACCGCCATTTTATTCTCCAAGGCAGGCATCAATAAATGGCAGACTGCAGGCCGGATGCAGAACGAGTCACTGTCCCATCTGGACCCGTGGTCGCTCCATTTAGGAGCTTGTTCTGTCAATTCAGCTTCCACCGCTGTCATAATAACAGCAGAGAGTGGAGATCTGGAGGCACAACAGATCGTGAGAAAGAGGCACAGTAGTGCTGCATTGAGTGCGAAGCTGCCCGAGGTAACTTTGCAGATGAACTAGCAAGTGATTGATTGCTAAGACATAGAGCAGTCCTAGCAGCCAATCACTAGCTAGGTAATATGCATAGGTTAACTTTGGCAGTTCCCACTGCCTCCCTCCATGCAACGCTACTGTGCCTCTCTCTCACAATCTGTCCTGTCTCCCAACCTCCGCTCTGTGTGTCTGTCGGGTAGCAGAGCAAGGGGAGAAGAGGACCTGGCTTTGAAGGATGGGAGAGCAGGGGATGCTTGTGAACTTACAGAGAGCTCTACTTTGGGAAGGGGGGGGGTGTAAAGGGGCAAGCACACAACTTTG
>BLSH010438439.1:2488-13300 GCA_018402905.1 Glandirana rugosa | reverse complement strand
TAACAACCAACTATAACCGTATTTGAAGTCTTTTTCGTTACACATGCCGTCCGAAAGTATTTCATTAACGTTTCGAAAATTGTTTGAGGTTCGTCGAAAAAAGTTCGGAACGATCGTCTCAACAAAAAACGTAAAAACGTGTCCAAATTTTTTAGTAAAACCCGGACCTCTACTGCATTTTAGGGGTTTCGTAATACAAAGACTTTCGTATGTGGGATCTCGTCCCCATTACTTAATTTTAAGTCCCTCCAGGCTGGTCATTTTGAAAGAAGGTCGTTTCCAGGTTTAACACACAAGAAGGTTAGTGAGCCCGGGAAGCGTAGTGGTGTGGGTGTCGTCACAGGAGACGGGGAGAGTGTAGTGGGGGGTGTCATCACAGGAGGAACGGGGGGGAGGGCATCACATGAAACGGAGAGAGTGTTATGAGGAGTGTCATCACAGCAGGAGATGACGGGGGGGGGCATCACAGGATACGGGAAGAGCGCAGTGAGGGGTGTCATCACAGGGGAAAAACACAGTAGAGGACGACACTACTGTGAGGAGTATTGTGAGAGAGGCAAAGTACACTACGGGAGGGGGGGCAAGGAGGACACTACTGTGGGGGGTGATGTGAGAGGGGCAGAGGACACTGCTGTGGGTGTGGTGATGCGAAGGGCCCGAGTGATTGGAAGAACACACAATTTGGACCTTTGCTGGAAGAAAGTTTTACTGGTCGGACCTCCCTGAATTTTAATTCATTACCCCTGCTCTAGGGTGTATGCTTTCAGAAACATAATGCTTTGGGGATTTTACGTCATCTCCAGGCCCAAAATGATTTTTTAAACCTGTGCAAAAATGCAAAAAACAACTCTGCTAGCAAGGCTTGAAAAAAGCTGCTTGGAGTTTGTTAAAAGCTTTGCAATTACTTTATGAAAGCCTGCCGTACACATTGCTTTTTCTGAAGTTTATGCCAATATCAACCAACAATCAAATGCTATCTTTTTTTTTAGAAATATCTAACAAGATGGTTGATTGGTTGCTACAGAAGGCAACTTCATTAGTCTGCTCAAATTTTTCTCCAGCTATAATGAATTTGTCCTATACTGTTCAGTGTATCTTGGACAAATGCTCCATATGGGGGTGATGGGGTGTCCAGGCTAATTTCTTCACTTCTTCACTTCCAGAAGAAAATCAATGGGGGAATTCTACCCTTACACATTTATTATTATGGACCTACAGCATATGTGAATGTTACATTAAAATTATGTGAACAATCTTGCTGGGATGGACAAACAAAGCAGAAATTCTCACATTTCCTGGAAACAATGCTTTTCTGGGCTTTCTCCTGGGCTATGGGACAAAAAGCCTGGTTCAAAAGGGACCCTCGAGTAGCATTCTGTTTAGTAATAGTAAGTTTTCCAGTCCTTCTTTTTGTTCTCTTTTACTCATCTTAGGAAGACCGTTACCATCTTTTTCAGCAAGCATTACAGCATAATTCCACTTTAGATTTGAACTCTAGGCCAGCATTACCAGAAGCCTTACGTGGGGTTGTGAATTCATTCAAAGGCCAATACTGTACATTTATTTGGCATATAACTATGATGAATTGCATTTTGATTTACATGTTTAATAAATATTTATTATTTTATATATATTTTTATGAGATATAGATGAAAGTCCAGTTGTTTCCAATGAAATGTACAGTTAAAGCAATTGTAAAGCCTTGTGGTTTTTTTGTTAAATTAACCACTTCAGCTCCAGAAGGATTTCCCAGTTTAGGACCAGAGCACTTTTTGCGATTCGGTACTGCATAGTTTTAACAATTGTGCAGTCGTGCGACGTTGTACCCAAACGAAATTTGCGTTTTTTTTCCCCACAAATAGAGCTTTATTTTGGTGTTATTTGATCCCCTCTGCATCATTTCTGATCACCACTATAAACAAAAGAAGAGCGACAATTTTGTAAAAAAAAAAAAAACAACAATATTTCTTACGTTTTGCTAAAATACATAACCCCAAAAAAAATATAAAAAACTTTTTTTTTTCATCGGTTTTGGCCGATATATATTCTTCCTCATATTTGCCTCAAAGTTGCCACGTTTATGAATGATGAGCATTAATTTATGGGTTTTTTAAAAATATATTTTACTAGTATCTGGTATCTGGTATTTTTAGCGGTACTGCCATATTGCGGTGGACATGTCGGACCATTTTGACACTTTTTTGGGACCATTGGCACTTACACAGCGATCAGTGATATTAAAATGCACTGATTACTGTGTAAATGCCATTGGCAGTGAAGGGGTTAAACTGCAGGGGGTGTTCTAAGGGGTTAACTGTGTTCCCTCAGTGTGTTCTAACTCTTTGGGGGCTGGGCTGGCTGGGGGAGGGGAGTGATCACAGATCTCATATACAGGAAGCCTGTGATCACATCCCTTTCCCCTCTGTCAAAACGGAGATCCGTGTTTACATACACAGATCTCCATTCTGTCACTCCGCGGGGTGATCGCAGGTAACCGGCAGACATAGAGTCTGCTTTACCCGCTCCCTGGCTCCCCCGGAACACAGTGAGCGTGCCTCCGGTGGCGCACGCTCACAATACTCGTTCTCCCGGCCACCGTCAAGTAATGGCATTTCACAATAATGAGCCAAGTTACTGCCATCAAGCCACGGCGGGCAGTCGGCAACTGGTTAAAATAACAAACATGTTGTACTTACCTGCTCTGCAATGATTTTGCACAGAGCAATCCTGATCCTCCTCTCCTCTGGTCCCTGTCGGGTGCTCCTGGCTCCTCCTCTTCTCTGTGTGCTTGCTATGGAGGCACACATACATGTATGGTTCCGAGACCCAGCCTTTAGAACCACTTTAAAGTGGTTGTCAACTCTTGACAACCACTTTAACCTACAGGTAAGCCTATAATAAGGCTTACCTGTAGGTTCCCTGCATATCTCCTAAACCTGCTCGGTTTAGGAGATATACAGTCTACTCACATGTGCCTACGTCATCGGGCACATGCACAGTGAAGAAACGGCCTCCATGGCGTTCCTTCGCTGAGATCGTGCTGCGATCGGCGGCTCCCACGCACATACGTGGGAGTGACGTCATGCGGCTTTGGCATATTCCAGAGCCAGAGTCTGCGGCCCCAGAAGGAAGAGGGGCAAGATAGATGCTTCTTGGAGCGGGGACAGCGCAGGCTTCCAATGCAGGTAAGTGTCACATAATAGGCTAGAATGCGATGCATACTAGCCTATTATGCTTTTATATTGCAGGGTAATGCTGAGCAACGAAGAAGAAGTAAAACCCATCAGAGTTTACTTCCTCTTTAATCCTACAGCATACAGTACAAAGACATTTTACATGACATACCTTGTGACAACAGTTTGGGGAAGGCCCTTTTCTGTGCACAAATGCAGATCCATAAAGACATGGTCTAATGTGCAGGAACTTGCGTGGCCTGTACACAGTCCCGACCTCATATCTACTTAACACCATTGGGGTGAATTGGAATGCCCATTGTGTGCCAGATCTTCTAGTTGAGCATCAGTCCTGATCTCACTAATACTCTTTTGGCTAAACAGGCACACATTCCCACAGACATACTTCAAAATATTGTAGAAAGCCATTCCAGAAGAGTGGAGGCTGTTATGTCTACAAAGGGATAGGGCAACTCCACATGGAAGGGGATGTTCAACAAGCCCATATATGTCTGATGGTCAGATGTTCACAAACTTGTGGCCATATAGGTTATTCGTTTCTCATAGTCCTGTGTACACTATAAAAAAAGATGAGTAGGCACACCAACACTTTAAGCAAATCAGGCTCTACTGCCATTTGTCTACCAGCGTCGTTTATGAAAGACGGGTGATAGCACAGGATTTTAAACATTGTGTTTACATTTTTTCAACATCGTTGGGCTTCCAGGTGAAAGTCTTTCACTTCCACAGCCAGCCAAGTGTACTGCCCCTGCCTATTTGCTCCCACTGTCCCACCTACGGACTGACATGTTGGGTTTTGGTGGATGCAACAGAAGGTCAGAGACATCTATAAACACATACGTACA
This sequence comes from Glandirana rugosa, assembly GCA_018402905.1. NCBI lineage: Eukaryota > Metazoa > Chordata > Amphibia > Anura > Ranidae > Glandirana > Glandirana rugosa. The sequence continues at coordinate 9,261 of BLSH010438439.1, read as the reverse complement.
AAAATGACAACTGCGCTACACATTACAAAATGCTGCAAATGTCAGAGTCAAGGTAATAATTCTAGGGCCATCATTCATAGTTAACCAAATCTATTGTGTTACGAAGTTTGTTGCCGTTTCATGGGCACACGCAATTTTAAGGCTTAACATGTTTGGTATCTATTTACTTGTCTTAACTTCTTCATTCACTTTCATCTTTCACTATGAACGGTCCTGCTGGAAAATTTTGCTATGACCAGCGCTTGCAGCCAAATGTTTTTTCCAGCATCCAGTGCATGCCTTGCCATTTCCTCTGTGTTGCATCACCAATGCAGGAGTGCTAATGCCATGAAAAATTGCACGGTTGGCTCTCTGGTAATTGCTCTGCCTGTTTGTGTGTGTGTGTCAGATCTAATTACTATTTAGCTCTCACCTGCAACATCAATAAACTGAGAGACCCAGGGATTGTGTAGTTTCCTCACAGGAAGTGTCAGTTCTCAGACTATAGATGTCATGCATTAACCTGAGCAGTGCCATGCCGCATGCCTCACACAAACAGAAACTTGTGACAAAGGAATATGTAGATTTACTCTACTATAGGTTGTGCTTACAGAGCAACAAATGACACCATGAAACTACATGAATAATGCATATTTTTTTGCAGGTGAAAAACACAAGGTGCAGGTAGGAAGGTATATTATGACAGAGCTGATGATCTGCATACTTTTTATTTTTTTATTTTTACAAATGGATGATCTGCATACTTAATGCGAGTCAGATACTCCAGTAGTGAAGACACTGATTGAGCATAACAACCAGGCACTAGCATGTTGGCAACCCCCTTATTTCCTCAGTACAGGTTTTACTGGAGTGCACCCCCATAAAGTTAATGCCTGAAAATCCTTCCTTGTATTCGTCCCTTTTGTACTGGAGGTCCCTCGCTTACATCCTATACTGTCTACATGCTATTTTATTGATAACGCACTTGCATGCATACCAAAATTATCCGAAACCAACTTTGATTCTAGCATTTGGCTCGGTGACAAGTGAGAAAATGAGCAGGCTGCATTCATTTCGTATTACTTCCTTTTCCTACACGCTTGTGAGGAATAACACTGAAGAGTATCAAGTGTTAAACAAAGGCCATATGTAGTGTTTGAAAAACTCTGCAGGATTGAAAAAAAAAAAAAAAAATACAGAATAACAGTTAAGTATGTGGGAGGTAATTGTCCTAGTGCTTATAATTAGCATTAGAATTTTAGGGAATTCGCTGCCTTATACCCACCCACTGCCTGTTATTCTTACCATGGTTACTGCCACTTACTAAACAGAAATATTATATCGCTGGCACTTTATTGTTTCTCTGCATAGACATCTAATATGTTAAACATTAATGTTAACTTCCATTTGCATTTCCGTTCGGACAAGATCCACATTAAGTAACAATTCAGAGATGATGGTATAATTGCAATATTTATGTGTAATAGCGCACGGATGTTCATCTGGAAATAAGTGTTCGTTTTTATCCTTTATACTCGCTCGAGAAAGTTATTTTAAGTGTGGTTAAAACAATGCTAGGAGGAATCTGTAAACATTGCACCCTTTCCCTGCCAGCAGGCTACCAATAAGTGGTCTTAACTTTACAGCAAACGTGGAAAAACGGAGGTAGAATTTAGGAGCCAGTGCAATGCAGAAACCAGCACATGTGCACTACAGAACGCCAAGCAATATACAAAGGCACCCTTCAGTTGAGTTATATTTTCATTAAAAATCTTTATTTTTGACTCCTCTTAGTACAGCTACCTTAACAATTTCATATCCGGGCCTGTTTTTTGGACTTGGTGTTTACAAGTTAAAACCATTTTTTTTGCTATAAAATTACTTAACCCCCCCAAACATTATATATATTTTTTTCTAACACCCTAGAGTTTATTCTCTAGGGTGTTAGAAAAATATATATATAATGTTTGGGGGGTTTAAGTAATCTTATAGCAAAAAAAACCTGGTTTTAACTTGTAAACACCAAGTCACTGCAATACTTTATGTCACACCGTATTTGCGCAGCGGTCTTACGCGCGTGACTTTTTTTAAAAAAATTCACTTGTTTTGAGTGAAAAATGAAGACAAAAGTAAAGTTAGCCCAATTTTTTCCATATTGTGAAAGATAATGTTACGCTGAGTAAATTGATACCCAACATGTCATGCTTTAAAATTGCGCCCGTTCACGGAATGGCGACAAATTTTGCAACCTAAAAATCTCCATTGGCGACGTTTAAAAATTCCTGTAGGTTACCCGTTTTGAGTTACAGAGAAGGTCTAGTCCTAAAATTATTGTTACCGCTCTAACGATCGCGGCGATACCTCACATGTGTGGTTTTAACACCGTTTTCATATGCGGGCGGGACTTACGTATGCGTTCGCTTCTGCGCGCGAGCTTGCGGGGACAGGGCACATTCAATTTTTTTTTTTACTAATTTATTTTATTTTTTAATTTTACACTGTCCTTTCAAAAAAAAAAAAAAAAAAAAGTTTGCTTTTACTCCTATTACAAGAAATGTAAACCTTCCTTGTAATAGAAAAAAATCCTCATCTCTTATATTTACAGTTAAATGCAAAAAAAAAAATTTAAAAATTTAAAAAAATGACAGTTCAAAAAAAAAAAGTCCCCTTTAGGAGGATTGGGCGGAAGTTACTTGTGGCGTCGCTTCTGCCCTGCAATGTTATAGAGACGAGTGCGCGGCATCTTCCGCTCACTCGGCTTCCTATGCGGGGGGGGGCGGACCCGATCATCTCCACCGCTGCCGACGGTCCGGTAAATCTCGGAGATAACGGGAAAGTGCCGGGAGGGGGTGCACCTCTCCCACCACTGATAAAAGTGATCTTCTGGCGCATCCGCCGCTAAGACCACGTTTATCTTGTAGAGAATCGCCGGCTCTGAAAAACGGTATCTGAATGGTTCCTGTAGCTGAAGGCACCATTCAGATATCGCCACTCAAAGTCCAGGACGTCATATGATGGCTTGCGGGCGTGAAGTAGTTAAAATCCATCTTTACACTAAAGAGCCGTACACATGGGCTGAATATCGGGCGGCATTAGCCGAAATTCGGGCAGTATGTACGGCACAGAAGCCAACCATTTTGGCCGGCTTCTGTAGAAGGGACATGACGGAGAATGGTCTGTCAATCAGCATCCGATCAGCACTCTCAGCCATTGGCTGAGAGCAATGACCGTGGTGTTCTGGTGGGGGGCGGCCCCCTATCAGAACACAATAGCTCAGCGGGGGAGATCGCTGTACTAACATTGTATAGTCATTACAGCGGCTCCTCAGTTTTTGTTTTTTTTTCGTTCAGCCCACTGGGTGGAATGCAAAAAAAAAATAAAAATAACAGTGTGTACTAGGCTTAACCATTTGCTGCCAAATAATGTACCTGGCACATCATTTGACTTCAAGTGGTTGTACCGGAGTAATGTCTGCAACTTCAGGTATCACCCCGTTACCGTGTTTTAGAGCCAACTGTCAGCTCTCTTGTGATAACAACTGGGGTGGCTAAGCAGCCACTCAGTTGTTATTACAAGCAGTGGGAGGGGATGCGCCCCCCCGTCCCTCACTCGGGCTCTCCCGTTCCACCGGGAGACTCGAGCTATAAGCCATCACGTCCACCAGCTAGTCGGAGACCCAAAGAGACACTTCCGGTATACCGGAATCTTAAGGGCACCATTTTTTGAAAATCAAAAGTATTCAAAAATGCCGATCTTGGCGTTTTAAATGCTTTCAAGTGCAAAGGAGGAATTAACCTCCATAAAGTGTACCTGCCACATGCCTATAAGCATTAAACGTTATCAAAAAAATTAAAGCAACAGTGTAAAAAATAAATAAAATAAATTAATAATTAAAGAAAAAAGAAAAACATTTTTTGAAGTGCCCCTATCCCCCCGAACACGTGCAATCGTCCCACACGTGTGAGGTATCACTGTGAATGTCGGATCATGGGCAGTACTTCTAGCACTAGATCTCTTCTGTACATCTAAAGTGGTAACCTGTAAAGGCTTTAAAGCGTCACCTATGGATAGTAAAATGTACATTGTTTGTCGCCCATCTGCCCTATCTATGCCGCCCCCCCCACTTAGTTCCCCCTAGCCCCAGTTGCCCAAGAGAAAGGGACAGGACCAGATATATCAGCAGTGCTCACCTGGTCCCAGGCTCCTAGCTCCAGAGTATCAACCTGCATGAGAAGCTGCATCCCAACCACCGCAGCCCTGCCCTCTACCCTGCGCTCACTTAATCTCCCCCCACCCTGTCCTCACTTTGGGACTCCAGTGAAACACAGTGAGTGCCATTATCCATAACGTGAGAAAACTTGGAACAGTGGTGGACCTTCTCAGTAGTGGCCGGCCTACCAAAAATGAAAGACTCATTGCCTGTTATTGCAAACGATTGATTGCAGTTGTTGCCGCCAAGGATGGCACATGCAGTTATTAGGTTTAGGGGGCAATTACTTTCTCACATAGAGACAGGCAGGTTTGGACAGCTTTTTTCCCTTAATAAATGAAATCATCAGTTAAGAACCACACTTTGTATTTACTTGGGTTATCTTTGTGTAACATGAAAACATGTTTTTTTTTTTTTTTCCAATAAAAACTTTATTAGAAATTGCAAGTAACAGAAGTGATACAGAATAACGAATTTGCACCAATATAAATGTACATGTATCGGGCAAATAGAGACAATAAAAGGTGTACTAACACCACGCAGTATCTCAGAGACAATGAAAACATGTTTGATGATCTGAATCATTTAAGTGTGACAAATATGCAAAAAAATAAAAAATCGGGCGGGGGGGGGGGGGCAATACTTTTCACAGCACTGTATAATATATTTATATATATATATATATATATACACACACACACACGCGCCCACACATACAAATAATTTGCTTAGCTAGGAAATGACTGATCTGCAGCAACAATTCTACTGACAACCAGCTATAAGCCATAAAAAATAATATATATATAGATTTATTCAAAAAGCCAAAAAGCAGTAAACCTTCTCAATCAATCAGCCAGATTTCTGCTTTCACCGATCTTACCACAGTAAACTGAAATCTGTTGCACCAGGCATTTTTTTTCCTGTAACTGTACAAAAGAAAAAAAATACTAAGGGCATGTAGTCCCCCACAATAACCAAAGCTAACGTCTGAATATGGAACACCACATTGACAAATCAGGAGTACTGTGACATTGATATAGATTAATATTTAAATGTGTTTCCTTTTGCTTTTGGCGAGGGGTTTGGCGACATTAATGTGGTATCTTAAATGTGAAACTCTTTTTTTTTTTATGAAGGAATAACAATGAAAGGCTTTAAGACACCCACCCACACACAGGAACAGCAGCGAGACAACGTACGATAGCGCTTCCCATCTGTGAACACTACCAGCAGGGCATGCATCCAGAAGAACTTTCTGCTGTATGTTTGGTCAGTAAAGGAATTGAGGTTAACCTTTAATATTTAATGTCACCTGCAGCCAGTGACTGCTTCTTCTAATGCGAGTGACAGATAAACAGAAAAACACTCCCTGGGTAATACACAAAGCACCACACACCATAAGTGCATTTTTATTTTTAAACCAACTCAATTTCTCAAATGGATAACCAATGTTCCTACTAATTTACATTAGAAATTGAGTGAGGCATGAAAATTGTTCTGATGCATGGCAAAAATATATTCGTTGCTGGAAACTTGTATACAGCAATGACTATCTTTTTGGCAAAGCAACATTAGAAAACACAGATATTAATATCAAGGAAGGAAATAAATGCAAGACTGATTTTTTCAGAATCCCTATATGTTAAAAACATTTTTTAAGGGATAACACACATAGTTGCCAAAAGTTAGAATTTAGAACACATTTTTGCATCTGTTTATTATTGCTGGCAGGAATATGCAACTTCTATGACACTTAGGCCTCATACACATGGGTGGTTTTTTGACACCACGTTTTTTGCAGCTCTCCATGTTATTCAATGGCCCCATAAAAACGCCAATGTTTTTGAGCTGTAGATAACGTCGGCGTTAGTGAGCTGTAACTAGAACGCTGAACTGGCAAAATGCTCACTAAAGCGCATTAACACCGACGCAACGTTAACGGCGATTTCAGGGTAAAAAATAGCAGAGGAATGTTTTCTTTTTAAAAACGCCTATTGAAGCCAACGCTCACTAACGCTCACTAACGCTCATTATCGCCGATGAAAACTCAGATTTTTTTTGCCTGACGTGGGACCCGACGTTTTGCTAATACGTGTGTATGAGGCCTTAAAGTTGAACTTCAAGAATTAAAGATGGGCAAATAAGCAGGAATATTAAAGTATTAGCAAAGGCGTTTTTTTGGTTTATTCATACTTACAGGTAAGGCTATAATAAGGCTTACCTGTAGGTACAGTAATTATCTCCTAAATGTGCCCCGTTTAGGAGATATTTAGTTTAGCAATACCGGTGATGTCACTGGCACATGTGCACTGCACTCTCAATGGAGGGCATGTCATCATCACAGCTTGGCCAGTCAAACTGCGCGCGAAACCCAGAAAGATAGGGTGAAGATATAAGCGCTGTCAGTGCGCCGCTGGAGAGCTTCATTTTCAGGTCTTTTATAATGTGCTAGTATGTGATGCATACTACCATATTATGACGTTAATTTGGAGGGAGAAGATTTTTTTGTTTGTTTGATTTTTTTTTGGGGGGGGGGGGGGGTTGTGCGGAAACGATTATGAAATTATAAGGACGAATAAACGGG
>BLSH010438438.1:530859-549133 GCA_018402905.1 Glandirana rugosa | reverse complement strand
CGATCATCATCAAAGCAAGATTTATTTTCACTGTTCTGATGCATCAGCTCCATGGAACCATGAGGCACCAACTGTTTACAGAATAAAATCCATAGGCCTCTTATTTATGAGAAGTCACTGGCAAACATGGAAGCTACTTAAGGCAGTATTTTCTTCAGGATTAAAATCGCCAATAAACCTGCATAAAGATCGTCTTTTTTGTATTATTAAAACGTAGCAGTATCTGCATACTAGAACAATTTGCAAAGTAAAACTAAAAGAAGAAATCTGACTGGATACTATGGGCCTCCAGAGCAGATTTTCAGACAGCTACTATCATATAGCCTATTTTTAGGTGTAAAGCAGCCTTTCTCAACCTTTTCAACACCGAGGAACCCTTGAAATAATTCTCCAGTCTCGGGGAACCCCTGCTAAAAATTAAAAATCTACAACTCATGATACAGTCAGGTCCATAAATATTGGGACATCGACACAATTCTAATCTTTTTGGCTCTATACATCACCACAATAGATTTGAAATAAAACAAACAAGATGTGCTTTAACTGCAGACTTTCAGCTTTAATTTGAGGGTATTTACATCCAAATCCGGTGAACGGTGTAGGAATTACAACAGTTTGTATATGGGCCTCCCACTTTTTAAGGGACCAAAAGGAATGGGACAGATTAACAATCATAAATCAAACTTTCACTTTTTAATACTTGGTTGCAAATCCTTTGCAGTCAATTACAGCCTGAAGTCTGGAATGCATAGACATCACCAGACGCTGGGTTTCATCCCTGGTGATGCTCTGCCAGGCCTCTACTGCAACTGTCTTCAGTTCCTACTTGTTCTTGGGGCATTTTCCCTTCATTTTTGACTTCAGCAAGTGAAATGCATGCTCAATCAGATTCAGGTCAGGTGATTGACTTGGCCATTGCATAACATTCCACTTATTTCCCTTAAAAAAACTCTTTGGTTGCTTTCGCAGTATGCTTCGGGTCATTGTCCATCTGCACTGTGTAGCACCGTCCAATGAGTTCTGAAGCATTTGGCTGAATATGAACAGATAATATTACCCGAAACACTTCAGAATTCATCCTGCTGCTTTTGTCAGCAGTCACATCCTTAATAAATACAAGAGAACCAGTTCCATTGGCAGCCATACATGCCCACGCCATGACACTACCACCACCATGCTTCACTGATGAGGTGGTATGCTTTGGATCATGAGCAGTTCCATTCCTTCTCCATACTCTTCTCTTACCATCGCTCTGGTACAAGTTGATCTTGGTCTCATCTATCCACAGGATGTTGTTCCAGAACTGTGAAGGCTTTTTTAGATGTTGTTTGGCAAACTCTAATCTGTCCTTCCTGTTTTTGAGGCTCACCAATGGTTTACATCTTATGGTGAACCCTCTGTATTGACTCTGGTGAAGTCTTCTCTTGATTGTTGACTTTGACACACATACACCTACCTCGTGGAGAGTGTTCTTGATCTGGCCAACTGTTGTGAAGGGTGTTTTCTTCACCAGAGAAATAATTCTTTGGTCATCCACCACAGTTGTTTTCCGTGGTCTTGCGGGTCTTTTGGTGTTGCTGAGCTCACCGGCGCGTTCTTTCTTTTTAAGGATGTTCCAAACAGTTGATTTGGCCACACCTAATGTTTTTGCTATCTCTCTGATGAGTTTGTTTTTTCAGCCTAATGATGGCTTGCTTCACTGATAGCGACAGCTCTTTGGATCTCATATTGAGAGCTGACAGCAACAGATTCCAAATGCAAATAGCACACTTGAAATTAACTCTGGACCTTTTATCTGCTCCTTGTAAATGGGATAATGAAGGAATAACACACACCTGACCATGGAACAGCTGAGCAGCCAATTGTCCCATTACTTTTGGTCCCTTAAAAAGTGGGAGGCACATATACAAACTGTTGTAATTCCTACACCTTTTACCTGATTTGGATGTAAATACCCTCATATTAAAGCTGAAAGTCTGCAGTTAAAGCACATCTTGTTCGTTTCATTTCAAATCCATTGTGGTGGTGTATAGAGCCAAAAAGATTAGAATTGTGTCGATGTCCCAATATTTATGGACCTGACTGTACATTAGTGTGATGGTCAATGAGAAGAATGCTCCTTACACTTGTGGTCATTGGGAAGAATTACCTCCTTACAGATAGCTAAAAAGATCAATGGTATCATTGGGAATTTACCCGAGAGGTAGAAATGGACCATTGTTCAAGGAACCCCTAGCAACCTCTGGAGGAACCCTAGGGTTCCACGCAAACCTGGTTGAGAAACCTTGGTGTAAAGTATCTCACAAAAATGAGTACAACCCTCACATTTTTGAAAATATTTTATTATATCTTTTCATGTGACAATACTGAAGAAATTACACTTTGCTACAATGTAAAGTAGTGAGTGTAGAGCTTGTATAACAGTGTAAATTTGCTGGACCCTCAAAATAACTCAACACACACCCATTAATGTCTAAACCGCTGGCAACAAAAGTGAGTACACCCCTAAGTGAAAATGTCCAAATTGGACCCAATTAGCCATTTTCCCTCCCTGGTGTCATGTGACTTGTTAGGGTTACAACGTCTCAAGTGTGAATGGGGAGCAGGTGTGTTACATTTGGTGTTATCGCTCTCACTCTCTCATACTGGTCACTGGAAGTTCAACATGGCACCTCATGGCAAAGAACTCTCTGAGGATCTGAAAAAAAGAGAATTGTTGCTCTACATAAAGATGGCCTAGGCCAGGGATATGCAATTGGCGGTCCTACAGCTGTTGCAAAACTACAAGTCCCATCATGCCTCTGCCTTTGGGTGTCATGCTTTTGGCTGTCAGTCTTGCTATGCATCATGGGACTTGTAGTTCTGCAACAGCTGGAGGTCCACTAATTGCATATCCCTGGCCTAGGCTATAAGAAGATTGCCAAGACCCTGAAACTAAGCTGCAGCACAGTGGCCAAGACCATACAGCGGTTTTAACAGGACAGGTTCCACTCAGAACAGGCCTCACCATGGTCGACCAAAGGAGTTGAGTGCACATGTTCAGCGTCATATTCAGAGGTTGTCTTTGGGAAATAGTGCTGCCAGCATTGCTGCAGAGGTTGAAGGGGTGGGGGCTCAGCCTGTCAGTGCTCAGACCATATGCCGCACACTGCATCAAATTGGTCTGCATGGCTGTCGTCCCACAAGGAAGCCTTTTCTAAAGATGATGCACAAGAAAGCCCTCAGTTTGCTGAAGACAAGCACACTAAGGTCATGGATTACTGGAACCATGTGTTGTGGTCTGAGACCAAGATAAACATATTTGGTTCAGATCGTGTCAAGCGTGTGTGGCAGCAACCTGGTGAGGAGTACAAAGACAAGTGTGTCTTGCCTACAGTCAAGCATGGTGGTGGGAGTGTTATGGTCTGGGGCTGCATGAGTGCTGCCAGCACTGGGGAGCTACAGTTCATTGAGGGAACCATGAATGCCATCATGTACTGTGACATCCTGAAGCAGAGCACAATCCACTCCATTTGGAGACTGGGCCGCAGGGCAGTATACCAACATGATAACAACCGCAAACACAACCCCAAGATGACCACTGCCTTGCTAAAGAAGCTGAGGGTAAAGGTGGTGGACTGGCCAAGCATGTCTCCAGACCTAACCCCTATTGAACATCTGTGGGGCATCCTCAAATGGAAGGTGGAGGAGTGCAATGTCTCTAACATCCACCAGCTCCGTGATGTCATCATGGAGGAGTGAAGAGGACTCCAGTGGCAACCTGTGAAGCTCTGGTGAACTCCATGCCTAAGAGGGTTAAGGGGTGTACTCACATTTGTTGCCAGTGGTTTAGACATGAATGGCTGTGTGTTAAAAATTTACACTGTTATACAAGCTGTACACTCACTACTTTACATTGTAGTAAAGTGTAATTTCATCAGTGTTATCACATGACAAAAGATATAATAAAATATTTTAAAAAATGTGAGGGGTGTACTAACTTTTTGTGAGATACTGTATCTCTATGGAATATAAATTACCAAATACATCTTCTGTTATATGTTTATGTATAAAATGATTAAGTCTCTGAAACACAAACTGGTTTGATAATTTGAATGTATTTTTAGAAATGCCCAAGCTGGGGGTTAATTCCATTTATTTAGATCACAGTCAAGCAAACAAAATGCAACCACAAGAAAACAAGTATTTTCTTTTTTTTTTTTTCATTGTGTTCAAGATTAATTTTTAACGTTCTGACTTTTTTGTCATTAAAGTGAGCCTTGTAATAATAACAATAAAAAAATAAAAACAAAAAAAATATATTAAATACCAGCTCCTAAAGATGCATCGCTGAAAATTGGGAACTTCCATGAGAAAGCCCTACTGATTTCCTCTATTTATGTTAAAGGCTAAGTTCACCTCTGTTCACCTTTTTTTTCCTTCTAAATTCCAGCTTCCCTATGTACCAATATAGCATTAATGTACTACTTTTTACAAAAATAAAAAAGCTTTCCATTCATTCTACACCTGCTTACCTCACTGTCCTCATGGCTGTTTGAAAACACTGCTCCATTACTTCTGCCTTACTTCCTGGGCAGACATTATGTCATGACACAGGAAGGTGTTGTCCAGCTGACCTCATGAGCACACACCCTGCATTATCTACCCTCAACTGGTCAACTTCTTCCTGTGTCATGACCTAAAGTCTGTCCAGGAAGTAAGGCAGAAGTAATGGATCATTGTTTTCAAACAGCCGAAGACAGTGCGGTAAGTGTGTGTATAGAATAAATGGAAAGCTTTTTTAAGTACATTAATGCTATACTGGTACATCGGGGAGCTGGAATTTAGAAAAAAAGCTGAATAAAGGAGTCCCTTATACAGCCTAGAATAACCAAATTCTTGTAATCTATTACAAGACCCTAGAGTTTACAAGTTGAGGGGGTGGGGGGGGGGGTGTACAGGACCTATGCAAATACTGAGATTATATTAATAAGGAAAGAGCGGAGCAACAATATTGGTAAGAATATATATAATTTAGCCTCGATTAAGGAGTTATTCCAAACTGTTAACACATTATAAAACTCTACTATCATTACATGCCATCATCAGCAAATTCTAACACTTTCCAGCACAGGAGGTATCAGAAGCCACCCAGTGATATCACACACGACGCCTAATGCCAGTTGTTTAATCTCTATGGCGAGTAAGTATTATTAATATCGTTAAAATATTTGTTTCCTATTCACTATTTCACTCTCTGATATTCATTAGAAGCCCTCTCTGTGTGTTCGGGTCAAACAGTGTCAACTAATTAATACAAAAAAAAAAAAAAAGTCCTTTGCTTTACAAAGTTAAAATAAGCATGGCATACATTGAATTAGCTTAATAGGCAAAGAAATGCTGTTTAAACAATCTACAATTCAACCATAAAATGAATTGTAAAGCTTCTTATCAACAATTAAATTACTATTTAATTTAAAAGCGGTATTAAGCATGCTTCTTTGCTGCTCACTACTAGAAATGCCTGTGCAGTAAGTCCACTTCATTTGCTGTGTTTGGTAGCACTACAGCTGTCCAATGGTATTAAGGCATGAAGAAGCCATTTAGGCATCTAAAAACTAAACAAGTCGAAAACTATAACTATGTGCCAAACGATGCTTAAACAATATAGAATTTATGTTTGTTTCACATCTGCAGTGACTCCACAATTATTGTGCACAAGATTGCACTTGCAATTTATCTTAATAAAGCATAATTTAAATTGTTTCAGTAACGAGTCATTTTATTTTCATTGTTATATACTACATATGTATTTCTGTCCAAGACAAAGATTCACGGAGTATAAAAATATCAGGATTAAAAAATAAAAGAAAAAAAGATATCATATATGCTTCTATTTGGACTTTTGCATCGGAGGATACAAATCCTTTACAATGGACGCAGCCATCAGTATACAACAATGACCATTTACTTGTAGTATTACATTGTAGTTTTCTGCTCTGTTTGACTTTTTGGTATTTTTTTTTAAATGTCTTAATTTCTCGGCCCCTCTCTGTAACCCATAATTTATTTTAACACTGAATTTATGTACCTGAGAATGAGGAATATTATCTGGTTTATTGAATAACGGAGTGCTAAAAGCAAACCACTAGGTGCAATGATCAGCGACTGTAATAACCAACCAGAATTCCACACTAGAACAACATGGATTCTGATTTCCATACCGGGCCTATTCTGGCACTCCTCTCCTACATGTAAAAATCATAATTTTTTTTTGCTATAAAATTACTCAGAACCCCCAAACATTCTATATGTTTTTTGCAGAGACCCTAGGGAATAAAATGGCGGTTGTTGCAACTTTTTACGTCACACGGTATTTTACATAGCAATTTTTCAAACGCCTTTTGTTTTGAAAAAACAACAGTTTCATGAATTAAAAAAAAAAAAAAAACAGTAACGTAGCCCAATTTTTTTGTGAAAAATGATGTTATGCCAAGTATATAGATACCTAACATGTCACGCTATAAAATTGAGCACAATTGTGGAATGGCGCAGAAATAGGTGACGTTTTAACATTTTTTTACAGGTTACCAATTTAGAGTTACAGAGGAGGTCTTGGGCTAGAATTGTTGATCTCGCTCTAATGCTCGTGGTGATACCATGTGTGATTTGAACGTTGTGTTTATTGATTTTTTTTTTTTTTTTACACATTCTCTTTCATTTTTTTTATCACTTTTATTCCTATTACAAGGAATGTAAGCATCCCTTGTAATTATTATTATTATTATACAGGATTTATATAGCGCCAACAGTTTACGCAGCACCTTATATAAGAATAGTGCATGACAGGTCCTCTTTATGGGGAGATCTGGGGTCTATAAGACCCCAGATCTCTCCTCTAGGCTGGAAAGAAAAAAAAAAAAAAAAAAAAAACAATCTCTTCCTTTCCAGCCGAGTACCCGTAATGTTTACTTCCGCTGGCCCGGACGTGACATCATATTGTTGATAGCAGCTGCAGGCATCATTCCAATGTTCCCACTCAGAGTCCAGGACGTCATATAACACCCTTGGGCGTGAAGTGGTTAACATAAAATGTGAATTGCAGCGCTACAAAGTTATACTCATAACGTGAAATCAAATAATATGAATTAAAGTCCACCAAAATTTACACACACACACACATATATATATTTATATTCATAAAACAAGGTGTAAAATTATATTGCACAGTTCCAAGTGGTTGCAATATATGTGACTTCCTTCACAAGAACTGCAAGAGACACTAAAATATGTGAAACTCCTTCCACCCCGCAGATAGATTGTACACTCACCGCAAAGTCATGAGGCTCTACCCAAAGCATTTCACTTCACCACGCATCCTCAGGGGCCTCTAGTGTCAGTACATGCGGCCATTATATAGCCTATGACCGGAACTCCCTCACACCACTCCCAGTTGTGGCGCCATCTTACTGCAGTCTATTAACCACTTGCCGACCAGGCTTTTTCTGGCACTTTTTGTTTACAAGTTTAAATCAGTATATTTTGCTAGAAAACTACTTATAACCCCCAAACATTATGTATATTGGCGGTATTGGCGCAACGGTTTTGCAAACTCATTTTTTGGAAGAAATACACTTTAATGAATTTTTTAAAAAAAACAAAACGCAATTGTTACCTGATTTTTTGTATAATGTGAAAGATGATGTTTCGCCAAGTAAATGGATACCTAACAGGTCATGCTTTAAAACCGTGCATGCTCATGGAATGGGGACAAACTACGGTACTTAAAAATCTCCATAGACAATGCTTTAAACACCTTTACAGGTTACCTGATTAGAGTTACAGAGGAACTAGCGATACCTCTCGTGTGGTTCGAATATCATTTACATATGTGTGCATGACTTACGCATGCGTTTAGTTCTGCACACAAGCATGTAGGGATGGGGGCGCTTTACTTTTTTTTATTACTTATTTTACTTTTTATTTTTACACTGTCACACTTTCATTTTTTTTTTTTTATCACTTTCATTCCTATTACAAGAAATGTAACTATCCCTTGTAATAGAAATAAGGATGACAGGTCCTATTTATGGAGAGATCTGGGGTCAAAAAGACTCCAAATCTCTTCTTTACCTATAAAAGAAAACGATTAAAAAAAAAAATGTATCTTTTGCTTTTAAAAAAATGAAATTATTTTCTTCTAGCCTGGACAGGAAGTGACACCATGATGTCACTCCTGTCCTCAAAGACAACAGAGTCGATCAAAGAGTGTTAACTCTTTGATCGTCTATGGGGCCCCTGGCTGCACCGCCAGATCGTTTCTCGGCAAACCGGCGGAAAACAGTAAGCCCGAGAACCACTGGTGAGCGGCGGGAGGGAACCGTTCCAGCAGCTCATGAGCCGCTCAGACCGGTTTCACGAGGAAAAAAAAAATGGTACCTGGGTTATGGCTGATATACCATAATCACGGTAAACCACTTGCAGACTGCAATGTATATATATATATGTATTGCGGTCGGCAAGTGGTTAACTACTTCCAGACCACCTGGCATCATTATACAGCGGTACTTTGCCGTGGAATACCGTTGCAGATGGCTACCATAAGCCCGGTATTTGTAAAAACGGCAGGCGGCCAACTTTCAGATAAAAGTGGTCTTTAAGGCGGATTCGCTGCAAGATCACTTTTATCGGGGGCAGGAGAGGTGCCCACCCCCCTCCTGCCACTTTCCTGTAGTCTCTGCCATTTATGGGACCCGCTGGTAGCAGCAGAGATGATTGGGTCCACTCCCCCCACTGCCTCAATGCTGAGTGAGCGGAAGTTGCTGCCCACTTGGCTCCATAGCATTGAAGGGCGGAAGCGACGTCAAATGCCACTTCCGCCCATAGCTCTTAAAGGAGAACAGTTTTTTTTTTCAAATAACATTTATTCTTATTTTTTTTTTATTGCATTTAAGTGTAAATATGAGATCTGAGTTTTTTTTTTTTACCCCAGATCTCATTTTTTTTTTTAAAGAACGGTGCAAAAATATTAAAAGTAAAATAAATAAGAAAAAATTTAATAAATTTAAAGTGCCTTATCCCGCCGAGCTCGCGCACAGAAAGGAACGCATACGCAAGTCGTGCCCACATATGAAAACGGTGTTAAAACCACACATGTGAGGTATCGCCGCGATCATTAGAGCGAGAGCAATAATTTTAGCATTAGTCCTCCTCTGTAACTTAAAACTGGTAACCTGTAGAAATTTTTAAACTTCGCCGATGGAGATTTTTAAGTGCCAAAGTTTGTCGCCATTCCACGAGCGGGTGCAATTTTGAAGCATGACACGTTGGGTATCAATTTACTCGGCGTAACATTATCTTTCACAATGTGAAAAAAAATTGGGCTAACTTTACTGATGTTTTAACTCAAAATTTATTTTTTTTAAAAGGCGCTTGTAATACCGTTGCACAAATATAGTTTGACAAAGTATTGCAATGACCGCCATTTTATTCTCTAAGGTGTTAGAAACACTTGTAACTTGTAAACTTGTAACTTGTAAACACTGAATCTCAAAAAGAGGCTCGGTCCTTAAGTGGTTAAGAAACAATATCTGCTGCCGTTTTATCTTGGATGAATTACTTTATTAAAATGGCCTATAAAAGACTGGAACGTTCCTTTCATGATTATTTTTTTTGTAAACTGGAATCCATGAAGCCATATGTACAGAGCTACATGTCTTCTGCAGTTTTACCTAGTACCGAGCATTTTTTACAGCTACAGACCTCTTGCATGTAACAGCAACCCATTTACGTGCAGTTGTCACCCATGACAACAGATTCTCTAGCCTTTTTTGACCAGATGAAGGTGTCTCCTAAGGTATCTGCACATTGAAAGAGTCTCTAAGTTCTCAAACAGTTTTTTTTTTTTTTCAGATATTCAGAGCGTTTCACTGCAGCTAAATGTATTTCAAATTATATTTCTGAAGAGGATTCTAAATTAATTTTGTGTAATGAGTCAATCTTCCCTGTGGCACAATAGACCCTGGTGTCGAGCTTCCAGATGATGGACCTTGAATGAGCGATCTTGTCATATGCCTCAGCATTTTGTTCAGATTCCTGTTCACTGTGATTTTGGTTCTCCTGCGTCACCAGGGAATCACATTTTTATTTATGTATTTATTTTTTACATGTATTTATACAGCGCTATCTAATTTATGCAGTGATTTATATGTTATACATTCACAGAAGTCCCTGGTTCCTATATAAAATGTATACAAACACATACTATGGCCAATTTAGATAGAAGCTAAATAATATATCAGCATTTCTTTGGAGTGTGGGATGAAACCAGTGTACCAAGAGAAAACCAACATAAGCACAGGGAGAACATGCAAACTCCATGAAGATAGTCCCCTGACCAGAATTTGACTCAAGGACTCTAGTGCTGCAAGGTAGAAGGGCCAGCCACTAAGCCACTGCACAGTATGTCTGCTTAGCACCATGTGTGTGTCTTTCTTTTACAGTTTTTAGTTGTAACTTATTTATACATAGAAGTGCAGTACTAAAATGAGCGATTAATAAGATCAAGAGTTCAAAAGCATGAGTGACATACAGTCCACAATTCAAAATAAATCACATTCCCTCTGCCCAGTGTCAAAATCTTCGTAGCTCCTTTCCCTTTCAATGGTCAACAGATAAAATAGCTTACCTAGGAATATATCTTACACCTCAATTCTCTTCTATATTTGCATTGAATCACCCCCCCCCATGTGTTTCCCGACTCCGAAACCTACTTAAGATCTGGCGCTCTTATCCGATATCGATCTTAGGGAGGGTCACAGCGGTGAAAATGAATTTGTTGCCCAAGATCGTCTATCTATTTAGATCCTTACCTTTCAATGTCCAAAAACCCTCTATTGAAAAAGAACAACAAGATACCAATAGATTTATCTGGCTTCGCAAAACACAATATTTCCTGGCATCTCGCCTCGCACAAAATGCCCAATGGAACATTTGTAATTCAAATGTCACTTGGGTAGGATTTGAGTTGGATTTTATTCAACCATATTGTCTGACTCATATCCTATGGCCACGTACTATCCCCACTCATAAAATTGCCCCTCTTAATACAATTGTACATCATACCCTAACATTATGGCAATGTTATAAAAACAAGCTCAATTTAATCTCTCAGGCACCACAGAATGCATCCTTTATAGGAGACCCTTCATTTGCACTGGCCTTTGATTCTCTGGAGAGCTTTTTGTGGAGGAGTACTAACTCCTTAGAGACCCTAAAAGATTTCCAAAATGCTGGAAAGTTTATTTCTTTTGACATCTTATGCACGCAGAAACAAATCCCACTTCAGGAATTTCATTGCTATGCACAAATTAGACATTTCTATAATTTGCATTACAGTCTCACTCCAACCTCTCCTAGCACGCTTTTTGAAAGACTTTGTTGCGATTCCCCCAGAGGTAGGGGCCTCATCTCGGATATTTACAAATCTACTATAGCTTCATGCTTTTCTGCCTCTCCCTCCTACATGAGGAAATGGGAAATAAACTGCGATACACAATTCACCCCGGAAGACTGAGATATCATGATAGATAATCTGCGAAAGAGTACTGAATAAATAGTTGTCAGAGAAACAGCCTTTAAAGTTCTAACCAGGTGGTATTACACCCCTCTCGGCTGAAAATCATCTACCCAGAATCCTCTGTCCTATGTTTTCAGGGTTGCCCAACTCTGGGCTCATTTAAACACATTTTTTGGGACTGTGGGAATCTCTCCTCCCAATGGAATAAAATCTCCACTGTAGCCTCAGCAATCTCTGGTACATCACTATCTCTTACCATTTCAATGTCCTTGATCCTTGATAGGAGCAACTATTCTGGGGGTCATCCACAATTTCCACATTTTCACTCTATGGGCCATTGTCCTACATTGGAAATCCCACTTTCATCAGTTATGGAGAGAATTGACAGTTTGATGTTGATGGAAAGGGTTGTTTATACTCTTATAGATAAAATGCACTTATTCGAACGTAAATGGGAACCCTGGAAATCCCATAGGCATTTATTATCCTAATAAGTGGAATACCTCTATAGTGGCCATGGCCTCTGCTGTCTCCAACCTTGGGCACATTCAATATATATGCTCATCGCTAATATTTAGACTTCACATAACTTTTGTATCCTAACCTTCCTCTGCATTATATGAACTTCATTTATATTGCACCATTGCTTCAAATCTGGTTTTCTTTTTTTTTTTCCGTTTGTTGTTTTATTATAGATATATTTTCTTGTAACAGTGCTTTACAATATATATATATATATATATATATATATATATATATATATATATATACACACACACACACACAAAGATCAAAAATGTTTTATTTCATTGTATATTGTTACATATGGTGTCTTGTCTATACTCGAATAAAACTACAGTTTGTAAACAAAAAAAATTAATCACAAACAGTAATGCGAATAATAATAGGGGTAAGTGCACTAAGATCCTCTTTCCTTGTTGTTCTATAAGTGTGCGACACCAAGTGTTCTCCACCAACATACACAGAGGCTTACCAAAGAAAATGGGACCCTTATGTGAGAAGTCAGACTGCGCTTATGGGTACCTTAATGGAACAATGCACATAATTCCCCAGCTGATACCAAAGTTACCTCTCCATCTCCAGCAAGCATCATGGCACAAGGTATGTAAAATAAAAGAAGCAGCGCCCATTCGTGTAAATCCAGTTGGTTTCTTTCATTTAAAAACGGTTAAAAACACATCAATATGGCATGTAAAATGGCTTCTTAAACTACAATACCCTGAATCCTCGGCAATGCGTGCATACTTGGTTATGTCACGGCTTCCGGCTCTCCCAACTCGTTTTGTCAAAATGACGTCATCAGTTGTAACATTATCACTCACATTTTCATTACTTTTCTTGTCACATTTAACTTTGTATTTATTTGAATTCAATAGAGGCACTCTCATTGTTTGTGTGTCTTTGTTTAATTGCAATGCTACTCCACAAACCTGGTGTCTTTTTGTATTAAAAGGGTTCCAATGGAAAAACGTTTAACTTAGAACTGTGGACAGGCAATGGACAATTCAGATATTTATATATTGCCAAGAAGCATTAAAACGGCTTTAAAGCGAGACCTTTATTGTTTTCTTCAGTTTCAGCTACTGCCAAGTTATTCATTATCATTCAAGTCAAGCCTCAGCACTCTACTTTCTCCCCTCTTTACATTACAAGACTGCCAGGCTGCCAAATCTCTGCTGGCGGGAGGAGCTGAAATAAAGCTTTCACTTCAACATTTGAGGATAAATTACTCCAGAGTGCCAGCAGCCACAGAGGTCAGTAAGAGCTTCTTTTAGGCATTCTTTACAACTGTTTAGCTCTCTGCAGTGCAATCCACATTTAGATAGTTCTTCAGCGAGTATTAGACAAGCATTGAGGAGGCGGCGTCCTGATCGCATGCTTTAACCCTCAAAATACCAGACAACCATACTGCAACTAGGAACAATTTGCGCAGTTGCGGGGCCATTGCAGCACAGACCCATTAACTTGAAGACAAGGGATGTAATTCCTGCTGTGGTTGCAAAGCATTGGAGCCACGGCATATGTACACCCCCAGCCACCAGCAAAAGGGGAAGCAGTTGAGGGGCGGTAAAAAGCACAGGTCAACTGCATGATTTTATTGTACCCCCAATTGCAAGTGTAATTGAGCCCTTAACATTTGTTTACTGCTTTTTAAATGCACTTAATTATGAGAATCTAGCTTGGCCTGGCCACAGTTATACATCAAACAAAGCAACCGATACGCTTTTAATTTCATAG
Source organism: Glandirana rugosa (assembly GCA_018402905.1). Taxonomy (NCBI): domain Eukaryota; kingdom Metazoa; phylum Chordata; class Amphibia; order Anura; family Ranidae; genus Glandirana; species Glandirana rugosa. Next base: position 535,317 of record BLSH010438438.1, on the reverse strand, counting down.
GAAAGCCAAACAACCAGTGAAATGATAGGCTTTGCTACCACTCTGAAATGTTTATGCATCCCACACAAAATGACATTGTTCACAATGTGTAAACCTGGAGTTTTACATTACTCCAACAAGAGCATAGAGCATATAATATTAATGGCAGTACACACATTCACTGAAAGGATGAAAGAAAAATTACTTAAGCACCTTCTACTTGTGAACATGCTTTTCTTTTCAGTCCATTTAAATTAGTTCTACAAATGTCAACTGAAGACTGTTACATAGATTCACAAAACTGTTAGTTAAAATCCCAATTACTGTGGAAGTAAAAACAGAATGCCTTTTCCTTCTATTCACAACAAGGCAGCAGCAACCACCGGTTACCAGAAAGACAAATAGGTGGTATTCTCCAAATAAATATGAACACAAGAACCTATGAAATCTATAACTATGTCACAGGGGAAAAGCACAGGGTAAGCTGACCCTAGAAAGTCAAAGATGAAAAATTGGCGCTATACTCCTTCCATGTATGTTATCTGGTACAGATTAATTAATAAGTCTATAAAATCTTAAAGCAGGTGATGCATCAAAATACAAAGTAGCGCTACATTGTAAACACCCACTGATCGTAAAAACACAATGAAAAAAAGAGAAAAAAAAAAAAGTTACCTTACACCCCGACTCTGCAGAAGCACATTCACACAAGGTTTTAGATCTTCAGCTTTCCCAGAATCTCATCAGAAGGCGTCACCAGGACCTAAGTGAGGAAGCCAGAAGTCTAAATGTAAGATAAGTATGTAGCATGTTAATTACTTGTAAAAGCCCCCCTTGTATAGATTTCAAAAAAGTTCTTAAACTGCTGCTGGCAGCCACCATCTTGGATGTAGTGTCAGCAGCCCCAGCAGATTCAGAACTGTCACTCAAGTGTCACTCTATAGATTTCCCCTTCCCTTCTCCCCTAGCTGCTACATAAAATAGATAGGCTGTTGAAAAGAGGAGATCCTGGTCCAGGACTAACAGTAATTGGACGCTGCAAAGAGAGGAGAGGGCTATAATGTGCAAGAAGAGAGGAAGGTGTGCAGGGGGAATTGAATGATCTGATTTTCTAGCAAGTTCACATTACATTGCAATTAAAAAAATGGAAAGGAAACACACTGTTAGCATTTACAATACTTGATTTTACTTTGCTTTTACATACAATTTTTACTGTGGTTTTGGGGCCTCTAACATGGTAACTGCAGCTTAAATAAGTGTTAAATGCAACTTGTTGCAAATGGAGTATGGGTGTCCTGCAAGCACTAAGCCAAGCCTAAAGATGCAAAAATATGGGCAGATCTGGCACCTGACACAACACATTCCCAGAAGTGGGTGACTGAGACTGCAATTGATTTCATTTTCCAAGACGCTGACGGAATCTGATCGCTCAAAGTAACGCGCCCTGTCTGATTTTGACCCTTTGTAGTAACATGCAGAATTCAACCTACCAACAGCTTTTGGATTAACCAGGGCCAAACATTTTAATTAAATGTTTCAACTGCAGTGGCACCTGAGGTTAAAATTGAGTACTGCACCACAAACATAATTATAAAGTGGCTCTGAGAACCACGTATATGAATTCCTCATTTCAGTCCCTAACCAATGCAAAACACAAGCACAACAGTGTAGGGTAAAGGTTTCTCTGCTAGGGATCCTCCAGAGGTTACCAGGGGTTCCTTGAGCAATTTCTTCCTCTCAGACAAGTTCCTACTGGCACCATTGATCTGTTAAGCTATCTGTAAGGGGGTAATTCTTACCAGTGACCACAAGTGTAAGGATCATTCTTACCACTGACCATCACACTAATGTATCACGAGTTGTAGATATAGCAATTTTTAGCAAGGGTTTCCTAAGACTGAAATGTACAGTCCTCAGCATAAATGACTATACCCCAACAGACTTGTCAGAAAACCTTTACTTACTTTAAAGAATCAACATTTTCTATGGAACTCTTTACTACAAAATAATCCCACAAATGTGGGCCATTGATTGCGACCAAGATTTGTTAACCGCTTGCCGACCGGCTCACGTACATTTACTGCTGCAGAGTGGCAGCGTAGCACGAATCGCCGCATGTAAACGGTGATTCACGCAGTTGCAGTTTGCGGTCGGGCACGTGCCGCCGCCGGTGCGCTCTTGCGCCCACCACACACTGCGTGAGTGTGGCCGTGGGTCGGTGCGGACTCAATGTCTGCCTACTACAAAGGAAGAACGGGTCGCCACCGATGTAAACACTGCGGTTTCCCGTTCTGTCAGGCGGCATGAAAGTGATCTACTGATCCCTGTCTTCGGGATCAATTAGATCTGTCATACCCCTGCCAGCCCAGCTCCCACACAGTGAGGGAACACATTTACCTCTTGATCGCCCCCTTAGTGTTAACCCCTTCCCTGTCAGTCACATTTATAAAGTAATCAGTGGCTATTTTTAGCTCTGATCGCTGTATAAATGTCAAAGGTCCCAAAAAAGTGTCAAAAGTGTCCGATCTGTCCGCCGCAATATCGCAGTCTAGATAAAAATCGCAGATCGCCGCCATTACCAGTAAAATAAAAAATAAAAAAGAATAAAAACACCATAAATCAATTCTTATAGTTTGTAGACGTAATAACTTTTGCGCAAACCAATCAGTAAACCCTTATTGAGATTTTATTTAACAAAAATATGTAAAAGAATACATTTTGGCCTCAACTGATGAATAAATTAGTTTTTTCATATATTATTTTTTTTTGATATGTATTATAGCAAAAAGTAAAAAACATTTTTTTTTTTTCAAAATTGTCGCTCTTTTTTTGTTTATAACGCAAATACCACCAAAAGAAAGCTTTATTTGTGGGGGGAAAAAAAGACGTCAATTTTGTTTGGGTACAGTGTCGCACGACCGCACAATTATCAGTTAAAGTGACGCAGTGCCAATTCGCAAAAAGTGCTCTGGTCAGGAAGGGGGTAAATCCTTCCGGGGCTAAAGTGGTTAATTTGCACACACAAAAAAACATTTTTCCTAACAAATTCATTCAAGACCATGTTGCAAAAAAATGAGTACACCCCAATGAAAGTCTAAGCAAAGCTAAATATTAGACAACAAAATCCTAATTAACAAGAAATAAACTACAGGTGAGTCTAATTCTTCCTTAAACAGGTGTCCAGCAGACAGTTGATTATAAAAGGGCATTACATAAAGTGGTTGTATACCCTAATTTGTGATTTGTACCTACAGGTAACCCTATAATAAGGCTTACCTGTAGGTAAAATGAATATCTCCTAAACCCGCATGGTCTAGGAGATATTCGCCTTGCATGCAGCTGCTGACGTCAAGGCGCATGCGCCATGATGTCCTGGCGAAGGCCCGGCGTCGGAACTTGCCGGAAAGACGGGCTCCAGCACGTATGTGCAGGACTGATGTATCACAGCTCTGACCTTCACAGCACCGGAGTCGCGAACCCAGAAGGATCCCCCTAGAGAAAATGTCAGCTTCCTCTGCAGGGACCAGGCGGACCTGTTCTGAGGTAAGTATTTCATTAAGAGCTGGTATGCAGTGCATACTAGAACATTATGCCTTTGCCTTCCAGGTTTGATTCTTAGGTATACAACCGCTTTAACAAAGAAAACCCTTTACCATTTCATGCTGTCAGCAATGGCACCAGATGGAAGAGAAAGGTCACAAGGCCTGAGAAAGAAAATTATTTCTTTACACAAGAAAAGGTGAAGGCTACAAGAAGATCAGCAAAGCTTTACTTAGCAACAGTGTTAATTTTGGCAGCAAATTTCGATTTAGTTTTAGTCTTAGGACTAAAATGGAATTTGAGTTTTAGTCCCATTTTAGTCTTCTGCAAGTGTTTTCATTTTAGTCGTATTTAGTCGACTAAATTTCCAGTACAATAAAGAGCTCAACCCCCCCCCCCTTTCTCCCTCCTACTCTTCTTCTTTCTCCCTCTTTTCTTCCTTCTATTGCCTCTCATCTCTCAAAACTTCCATTTTTGTCACTTATCTTTTTCACTTTCCTCATCTATTTCTCCTCTCTTCCCTCATCGCGCACCAGTTTCATGTCTAATTGTCACCTACACTGATTGCAATCACTCATTCATTCCACCAGAGACACAATACATTGGAGTTTCCCGTGCCTGAGCAGGTTTGTGCCTGGTGTGGTGCCCGCTGCCATGCCTCCTGCCTCAGCTCCCGACTAGGATGTTGCAGGGCGCCCCCTCTGCCCTTCCTGTGTATCGCTGACCTGTGGACACAGTAAGTTGGATTCCTGGAAGACTGTTTAAACCTGGGGGGAGCACTTATCTCTCCCCCCGTTGTTTCCATCTTCCTACTACGGTAAACTTCCTCTTTTACTTTATCTTAGACATTGACGAGCCCGCTCCTGACAAGTGACATAGGGTCACGAAACGCATAGAGCCACCAGCTGCCGCCAATCGGCCTAACCAGCATACCCCTCA
>BLSH010438438.1:519522-530849 GCA_018402905.1 Glandirana rugosa | reverse complement strand
AAGCTAAAGAGCTCAACCCCCCCCCCCCTTTCTCCCTCCTACTCTTCTTCTTTCTCCCTCTTTTCTTCCTTCTATTGCCTCTCTCTCATCTCTCAAAACTTCAATTTTTGTCACTTATCTTTTTCACTTTCCTCATCTATTTCTCCTCTCTTCCCTCATCGCGCACCAGTTTCATGTCTAATTGTCACCTACACTGATTGCAATCACTCATTCATTCCACCAGAGACACAATACATTGGAGTTTCCCGTGCCTGAGCAGGTTTGTGCCTGGTGTGGTGCCCGCTGCCATGCCTCCTGCCTCAGCTCCCGACTAGGATGTTGCAGGGCGCCCCCTCTGCCCTTCCTGTGTATCGCTGACCTGTGGACACAGTAAGTTGGATTCCTGGAAGACTGTTTAAACCTGGGGGGAGCACTTATCTCTCCCCCCGTTGTTTCCATCTTCCTACTACGGTAAACTTCCTCTTTTACTTTATCTTAGACATTGACGAGCCCGCTCCTGACAAGTGACATAGGGTCACGAAACGCATAGAGCCACCAGCTGCCGCCAATCGGCCTAACCAGCATACCCCTCTTTTACAATATAATTACCAGAATAACGTTTTTATGGGGAATTTGAGGTCATAGACCAAGCACACCTATTTATTAATTTGTTTCAGCTTTTTGTAATAACCTTAATGTGATGGATGGGGCTATTCTTTTACTATTATATACTTATGTACACACTAATTTATAATGTGTAACCAGTGTCTTTACCAACTTGCTTGAATATTGACCTTGTTATGAATTTTTACTCTTGCTTTAATAAACTGTTGTACTATATCCATCCATTATCCTTTTCTCACAGGCGTGTCATATAAAGTCCCAAATTTCCCCTTGAGCTCTTTAGCTTTTTATTATACTTAGTATAGGGATGGAAGCGTGTGCCTCTACCCAGCCACGTGTTCATTTAAAGTCCCAATTTTTTCCCCCACCCTCTAATTCAGTAAATTTCCAGTACATTATAGTCAACTAAAATCATTTACTCGACTAAAATCAAATGGGTTTAGTTACATTGTAATGCATTATTTAAGCATTTCTCTACAATTTTCCAACTCCTATACTCCCGGAGTGAAAAATCGAATGTGTTATTATTTATGTTATTAAGGTTTGAACATGCACTACAGACACAGATTTAGTCATTATATAAGGTAAACCAAGTTTTTTTACAAGAATATTGCTTTTTTTGACAAAAGTATAACGTTAAACTGAAGGCTTCATGCACACAGGACTTTAAAAAAACAGCAAAAAACGTCAGTAACTTATCAGGGATGTTTTCAGCTTTTACCAGAGTTATAGTACCGCCGTTTTTTCGTGTTTTTAAAGGGCCAGTGTTTTTTTTTTTTTTTCAATTGGTCTAAAACGTCCAAAAACGTCGGGGATTGAGGTTTTTGAGCGTTTTTGGACGTTTTTAAGTGTTTGAACGTTTTTACAGCTGAAAACAGTCCAAAAAAACCCCTCAGCTCTTGGGTTTTTTTTTTTACAGCTCAAAAACGTCACTGCTAAAAACAGTTGATAACAGCACACATGAACACATAGGATAACATGATGGAGGGTTTATTGACTGTAGAAAAAAAATGTCTGCAGCTAAAGACAGCTGCTGAAAAAAAAGTAAAAAAAAGTCCTGTGTGCATGAAGCTTTATAGATCATCCCCTTTCAGGCTGCAGATAACAGCCATTGATCTTCTAATCTTCTGAGGACAGCCTTCTATCTACAAAGCTTCAGAGATCCGTGTAAACCAAAAGTTCTGATGGTAAACACCCCAGCTCTATATTTTCATTTGTTAAAGAAAACAGAATTGATTTTCGTCACAGTTTTCGTCAGTGGACGAAAACGTACTGTAATTTTCGTTTAGTTTTCGTCACTGCAAAAATGGCACCGACGAAAATTATCACTGCTTTAACATCCACTTGATAGAATCTTGTGAATGTATGTACTGAGGACCATGTAGTGGCCTTACAAAACTGTGCCACTGATGTCTGGTGTCAAAAAGCCCAGGTGGTCGCTGCTCTCCTGGTGGAATGAGCTCTCACTCTGAATGGGGGAGCCTTTCCCTTTAAACTATAAGCTTGAGTAATCAGCTGGCTAATCCACAGCAAAATGCTGCCTTGGATGCCACCTGACCCTTCCAAGGGCCTTCAGGAAAAACACAAAAGACATCAGTCTTCCTGATGTCTGCAGATCTCTTCAGATAGATCTTAAAGCAGTAGTAAACCCATGCATTTAACAGGTTAAAAACCAGTTACATTTCCAGCACGTGCCGGAAATGTAACGCTCCCATTGGTTGTGCTCTAAACCAAACTGTCAAACCATCCAATGGCTGGTGTCATAGCTGATCACATGTGCAGCATCATGGCAGTTGTAGATTAAACAGAGGCAAAGATGGCAGCTTCCTTGGCTGAAAATGATAGGAGGGCTGAGAATAAATAGAAGGCAAAATAATATCTTGATTGCGATGAAAAGCCGACACCACCTTTGGTAGGAAGGATGGAAGAGACAACAGCACCACCTTATCCTGGTGCAATCTCAAGTATGGCTCTTTACAAGAAAGAGCTGCCAACTTTGAAACCCTTTTGGCTGAGGTGATGGCAAAAAGAAAGGCCTGTTAATTAGTCAAAAGAACCAAGGAAAACTCCCTAATAGGTTCAAAAGGCTGCTTCTGTAGCACTGACAAAACCACATTCAAATCCCATGGACAGGGAGGAAATCTAACAGGTGGTAAAAGATGAGTAACCCCTTGAAGAAAAGTCCTGATCAAGGAGTGAGAAGCCAAAGGCTTCTGAAAATATATGGACATGGCAGAAACCTGTCCTCTGATTGTAGTCAAAGCTAGCTTCAAGTCTACTCCTGCTTGAAGAAAGGCTAGTATTCTACCAATCATACTTGCGGGGATGCCATTTCCTGGCCTCACACCACGCAATGTAAGCCTTGCAGACCCTGTAATAAATCTTCCTGGTGACTAGCTTTCTAGCTTTTACCATTGTAGACGACACAGGGCCTGAAACCCCGCAATCTCTCAATACCGTGACTTAAATAACCATGCCGTCAGCTTAGAGTACGTAAATTTGGGTAGAATAAAGGTCCCTGGTAGAGTAGATCGGGTAGGACTGGAAGCCGCCAAGGCCCATCCCTCATTAACCTCACTATCTCTGGGTACCAAGGTCTCCTGACTCAATCTGGTGCCAATAGGATGACTGTCGCCGCCTCCTCCAGAATTTTGCACAAGAGATGCGGTAGAAGAGAGGTTGGGGGGAAAGGCATCAATCAAGGAGAACTGGGCCCATGGAATCACCAGAGCATCCACTCCTATAGCCAGAGGTTCCCTTGCTCGGAAAACAAACTGCTGGACTTTGCTGTGGAATCGGGATATCAGTAGATCCAACTCTAGCGTCCTCCAGCACAGGCAAATTTCCTAAAACACTTCGGGATGCAGTGACCACTCTCCCGCGTGTATCTGTTGGCGGCTGAGAAAGTCTGCCTTCCAATTTGCCACCACTGGGATGTGAACTGCAGAGAGTCTTGGCCCATGATTCTCTGTCCAGGAAAGTAGTAGGCAAACTTCCTTGTGTGCCAACTGGCTCTTGGTGCCACCCTGTTTGACATAAGCCCCCGCCATGGCATTGTCAGTCTGTACCCTTACCGGGTGGCCCTGCAACCTGGATGTCCAATAACTCAGAGCTAGCCGGATGGCTCGTAGCTCTAGGACGTTGATGGGCAATCTCTGCTCCACCAAGGACCATCTCCCCTGGACCGTGGAGTCCTCCATTACCGCTCCCCAACCTGTAAGACTGGCATCTGTGGTCACAATCTTCCAAGATACAGGAAGAAAATATCTGCCCTGAGACAGATTCTGGTTTACGAACCACCAGACGAGACTTCATCGAGCCCTGGGAGTTAAGGACATGCAGGAATCCAGAGTCTGCAACTGTGCATAGGGAACTGCCTCAAATTAGACTAACATCTTCCCTAGCAGCCTCATGCAGAGGTGAACTGAAGGGCGTCTCATCGCCCTCACCTAGCGTACCAAAGCCTCTAGCTGTAGGCCTAGATATTCCAGAGACTGAACTGGGTCTAATAAAGATTTCCCTATACAGGCGGTCCCCTAGTTACAAACATCTGACTTACAAACGACTCCTACTTACAAACGGAGGGAGACAACAGGAAGTGACAGGAAATCTTCCCCTAGGAAGGGAAATTCACTCCTGTAAGAGTTATTATGGGAAAAAGGGGTCTCCACTGATGCTTTATCACCAAGGTTTGTTTCCACAACAACCCAAAATTTTCAAAATCCAATTATTATTGGAACAGGAAGTGAGGTGACATCTTCTGAACAGAAACATAGACAGCAAAACAAACATTACAGGGGCGTTACCCCTTCCCTATGCTATCCAAAATGCTTAAAAAGTTTTTTTTGGCTGGAGCTACACTTAAAAAATGTACCTGTTCCGACTTACAAACAAATTCAACTTATGAACAAACCTACAGTCCCTATCTTGTTTGTAACCCGGGGACCGCTGTATTTACGCCCCAACCCAAGCTTTCTAGAAACTGGACTATTAGGGCCACATTCTGCTCGAGTCTGCACTAAGACTGATCTCTGGGCAAGAGGTCGTCCAGGTATATATTCCATTATTAGGACACCTTGTGACCTTAGAAGGCCCAGCACTGGAGCCAGAATCTTTGTGAATACTTTGGGAGCTGTTGCGATCCCGAACAGCAGAGCCAGAAACTGGTAATGTCATTATTCCATCGCAAAATGCAAAAACCTCTGATGAGGTAGAAAAATTGGCACATGCAAATATGCATCCTTGATGTCTATTGATGCCAAGAAGTCTCCTTCCTGGTGCGAGTCAGTCACTGAGCGAATTGACTCCATGCGAAACGGCCGTACCACAAGAAATTGGTTTAGGGCCTTGAGATCTAGAATAGACCTTAAATCCCTGTTTGGCTCCGGAACCGTGAATAGGTTTCAGTAGAGACCTGTGGCCCTCTCGGTTGTTGGCACCTCTACAATAATACCTTGCAGGATCAAGTGGTCTAGCACTTGAAACAAGCATCCCCAGCTGCCCCCTTACCCCTGCGGCATAGTGTGATCCAAGCGGGGTGCCCCAGGGCCTGAGTCAGAGGCGTATATAAGACCTAATAATGAGGTTGCACACTTGCCATGATCACAATGTACCCTAAATATCCATGGAAGTTTTGTATCCCAGTAACTCACTTTTCTTGTTAAGCTACATAGCATTATGCTGACATGCTCTGTATTGTTTCTTTTGCTTTTCAATAAAAATATTAAACAAGAAACAAAGGTCCCATTTTTACTGGATCCGTAGGTACTCTGGATCTTAGAAATCTTAGAGGGGGGTAAGCCTGGAATTTCAGTTTGTATGACACTGTGGTGACAACCCACTTGCCCTGGACCAGAGCTTCCCATATAATTGCAAAGTGTAACAACCTTCCCCCACCCACAAGAGTGGGTGGCACCCCTTCACAAGGAGGGCTTGGTGGCAGGCTTGGCCTTCTGGGTCCAAGGCTTTTTCTGACCTTGACCCTGCTGGTAACCTTTGGATCTAGACCCTTGTGGCTGTCAAGACATCCTAGGGCCGGTAAAATCAAGAGGAACCAGAAGCTGAACCCCTGAAGGAGGGACGCTTGGCCGTCTTATTTCCAGCAGAAGCGAACCCTTACCTCCAGAAATGTTTTTAATGCACTTGTCAAGATCTTCCCCAAATAGGCACTTGCCATGAAAAGGGAACCCTGTTAGCAATTTCTTACATGGAAGTTCAGCTGACCAGGTCTTTAGCCACAAAATCCTGCGCATGTGCACAGATAATAGAGCCAACTGGGATATTTTCTGTATTGAGCCTTTAAGAGCATTCACAGCAAAGCATAGAGCCTGGGGTACATCCATGAACTCCTCATCCGTCACTCCTTCTCCACTGGGTCTTTCAGCCTGATCCTTTAAGGCTTGGCATACCCCAATCGCTGCTACAGCAGGTTGGATGGCAGAGCCAGCCAAGGAAAAAGAGGCTTTTAATAAGGATTCCAGCTTTTTATCTGCAGGGTCCTTAAACACCTGAGCATTATCAACAGGACAGGTCAGGGATTTACTTAGGGATGTGACTGCTGCATCGACAGTCGGTACTCCCCACTTTCTCAAAAAGTTTTCCTCCATAGGAGAAAACCTTTTAGGAGGAAAAAACAATCTGGCTAGGTGCTCCCAGTTTGAATATATCACCTTCTCAAGGAGAGGGTGCAAAGTGAACCCCTGAGCACCTTGTGATGGTTTTAATGACCCAAGGAGTAATATAAATTTACAGGACTCTCCGCTGGAGGTAACCCGAATGCTGCATGCACCTTACGCGTAAGTGCCTGGATCAGCAGCCTCTGAGATTGAGAGGCAGGTGTCCATGGGGATTCTTCTGGCTCAGGATTCTCTGAAGCAGAAGTATCTGCAATAGATAGATCGGCCAGATCCCCTCTAACTTCCTCCTCTTCCTCATCAACCCATTCTCGCTCCAGAATCGGAGGGTTAGGGGAAGGAGACCTGTCACACTTCTTGGTACCCTGTGTGTTAGAAGCAATAATACCAGCAATCCTGGTTTCTACGCCTAGCAAGGCTGCCAACAGGTCATCTTTAGTAACAAACTGTAAGGAAACAGATGAGGGGTCAGCTACAATACCAGACACAGCGGTTCAGATTGCCTGGTCACTTCTGGTCTCTCAGGGGAAGCAATGGCAGCAGAGGTCCGACTAGCCTCAGAAGGGGCTGTGGTTAACACACCTGTGCCTCTAGCTTTACCATAGGAAGCAGTGCCCCCCCGTGCACTTCATGGAAGCCATGGCTCGGTAGTGCATGCACTGCTTAGCACACCTCACCCAAGCTCAGCTTCCTGCCTAACCTGACTCAGCTGTCCACCAGCAAATTCACGTGTCCCCAGGAAGATTTTAGCCTGCTCTCTGTCCCAGCAATGTCTGCCAGCCGCCTCATGCTGCAGAAGCTCCATGGCTGCTTCTTGCAACTTCCTGATATCCCTGTGGGGATCCCACAGGCGCACCGCTCAGCGTGTGCGCTCCCACAGCCATCCATTCTCTTCCATAGTGAAAGGACAGCAGAATGCTGCCGCAGGCTTCCCCTGGTGGCAACTTTACAGGAACTGCAGCCAAGACCCTAGAATGACTGTCGACTTTCTAGCCAAGCCCTCTGGTGGTGAGAAAAAGGAAATGCAGCCAAATGGAGGGAAAATTAAAAAAAAAAAAAAAGAATTCTATGGCTTGCAGGAAGTCAGCTGGGCTCAGCAAACATATCCCCATTAGGGATTACTCACTATTCCTGCCACAGGACCTGGAAGAGGCTGCAGGCCCAACCTTCACCCATCACGATGGTCTTTGTCTCAAGGACCTTCAAAGACCGGGTACCCTATAATATGATGGTCCACTATCTTGGACCCGTATAGCACCCTGCAGGAGTACCTTGGTTTGGAATCAAAGGCTTTCCACTACACAGGGTCCAGCGGCACAAGGGGTTGCATTACAGGCAAAACCTCGCAAAATGACAGGCCCAGGAACCATTTATCTTAGCTTCAATAGCAGTTTAAAATGGATCCAATACGAGAGCTGTCCCATGATTCTATAAAGAACCCGTGTGAGAACCAGCACAGAGCTGTAGAAGTGATCATCCACCTTCAAGACACTTGCGAAAAAACTCAAGTGCCCCCAGTTGGGAGGGGTTATATAGGGGCAGGACTTCCTGTCTGATTTGAATTACCAGTGTCCATTCACCTATAGGTGGCGTATAACCCATGAGGTAATGATTATATAGCCTGCTCTTTGTTCCGTGATGTATGATAAAAGAAATGCATGGTGCCTACATTGAAACATGGTGGTGGCAGTATCTTTTTGTAGGGGCTGCATGAGTGCTGCTGGTGTCAGGGAGCTGCATTTCATTGATGGTATCATGACTGTAAAACAAGAGGAAAAGGAAGGCGCACACACCTGGTGCATTACCAAAAAAATTTTTATTAAAATGATAGCAAGAGAAGGTACTCACAAACTGGTGGGTGCACAACCTGTGCGAACTGACAGAGTAAAAGCTGACGCGTTTCGGGGGAGCACCCCCTTCCTCAGAGCTGCGTTCCCTGGACTGCCAGAGCCGAGACTATAAATGTTGTGGAAATTGTAGTACAACTACTGCTGGTTGCGTTAATTGCGTTAATGAATTCACAGACGTACTGCTCTATACTGAAAGAGAAGATGCTACCATTAATCTGTGGGTTTGGTCGTCATGCATGACAATGATCCCAAACAAACATTTAAGGCCACTTGCACTTCTAAAGAAGAAAAGGGTGAACGTGATTCAGTGGCCAAGTATGTCTCCTAAGCTGAACCCAATCAAACACCTATTGGGAATTCTGAAGAGACAAGTTGAGCATCACTCACTCTCCATCCAGCATCCAGGCTCTAAAAGAGATCGTTCTTGAAGAATAGAAAAAGAGAGATGTTGCAATATGTTGCCAACTTGTTCATTCCATGCCAAGAAGACTCCGTGCTGTCCTTACAAATCATGGCAGTCATACAAAATACTAGATATAGTAGTTATATTATTAACTTTACTTTCAAGTAATGAGCTAAATAAATGTTCTATACAACTCAGTTTTGTCAAAATTATGGAAATTCTTCTTGTGTTCATTGAGATATTGATTAAAATCTTACTTTTCAAAAGGGGTGTATTAATTTATGCTGAGCACTGTAATTTCAAGGGTTCCTCTGTGTTGACAAGGTTAAGAAAGGCTGTTGAGAATGCTTAAAGAGAATTATATGAATTGGGTTTTTTTTTAATCATACTTACCTAAGTGGATGCAGCATCGGTCCGATGCTGCATATTGCCCCCGTCAGCTCACACACTGAGAATCGAGCGATTAAACACCGCCGATCGCGCGGTCCTCACAGCTCCCTGAGCAGAGAGCTGGTGATTGGTTTGGCCCGCTGTCTGATGAAAACAGGTCACAGGAGTGCAGAACGAACTGCACTCCTGTGATCCATAGGAGAAGTACAGCCAAACAAGCTTCGGCTGTACGTCTCCTTTATGAGCGAATCCAAATGTAAAGTTCTTATTTCAAATTGAAAATTGCATTTAAAGGAGCACTTCACTCAACACTGAAATTTTACTCAAAGGTAGACACTGTAGACCTGAATCATTTAAGCCCTGGCCTGTACACATGGGCCGAATGTCGGGAGACATCAGTTAAAAAAAAATGTCCGACATTCAGCTGGCTTCTGTCGAACAAGCAGGCGTCCGACTCCCTATCAGCGCTCTCAGCCAATGAGCGCTGATCGGAGTGCTCTGGCAGGGGGGGGGGTGTCCCCCTGTCAGAACACAACAGCTCATCAGGGGAGATTGCTATACTAACTTTGAATAGTTAGTACAGTGGCTCCGACCAGAGCTGACAGGTTTTTATTTTTTCGTTTAACCCGCTAGTGTGTACTGAGCTTTAAAACACCCTTTTTATTGACAATGAACACTTTTGAGGATAATTTTCTCCAACAGAATTGTTTTCCCACTTTATCTTACCTGTTGAGACCCCTTGTAATTATTACGGCAGGTAATTAGGCTTGGGAACTCAAATGCGAGATTTTTCTACCAGAGGTACTGTAAAATAGGCCAGTAGTTGTTACAGTTTTGGGTAGACTGTTTTCTAAAAGGTGTATGGGTGTGTGAAAAATAATAATGGTAATTAGTTGAAACAGCACATATTCATGCATTGGATCAATGCATACCAGTGTCCATCACCAAAAAAGGAAATCCTCCTGTGAAATTCTCACCACCAGGAACAGGAATGCCTGCTTATCAGATGGAGTAGACCCTTTAACATAGAGGGTCAGATACACGTTGGCTTAAATACCCAAGTCCAGGTCTTTGTCAGGTCCTCCTACGCCACAACGTGGATTCTCCAAGAGGATGATGATATCTGCACTCTAAAGACAAAAGTATAAAACCCGATACATTTTATTAAAAGTGATTAAAATTGCACTTACATCCAGTGAGATACAGTAACGCCTTGTATAAAAGAAAAGAGCGCCGGCCGGCGTATACACAGCCGCCGTCCTTCCGGGTTTGCAGAACGTGGTGCTGTAAGCAACTGGTCCACCCTATGCTTTTCAACACAGGATGAAGTCTTCCGTTCTTTTCTTTAAAACAAGGCGTTACTGTATCTTACTGGATGTAAGTGCAATTTTGTTCAATTTTAATAAAGCTTATCAGGTTTTTTACTTTTGTCTTTTTGAGTGCACATATCATGATCCTCTTGGACAATCCACGTTGTGGCATAGGAGGACTTGAGAAAGACCTGGACTTAGGTATTTAAGCCAACGTGTATCTGACCCTCTATAATAAAGAGTCAACTACATCTGGTAAGCAGGCATTCCTGGTTCCTGGTGGTGGGAATTTCACAAGAGGATTTCCTTTTTTAGTGATAGACACTGGAATGGATCGATCCAATGCATGAATATGTGCAATTTCAACTAATAACTATTATTATTTTTTCACACGCCCATACACCTTTTTGATGTAAAGTTTTGGATAGCATGACTCATATTTGAATTTTTTTTTGGGACTGTGTATATCTGGCAGAAGAGTTGCAGCTTGATTCACTCACATTTTTGCTCACTTATATTTTTTATTCATTGGTTTAAATCGGGCACTAAATGGCGGACCGTGGGCAGAATCCGGACCCAGTAGCAGCCCTACTTCGCTACCTCAATAGTGCTGGTGCTTTTTGATGATTTGTTGCACATTATAGTTTAATGAATTGAATATTTAACTCTACAGGGTGGGCCATTTATATGGATACACCTTAACAAAATGGGAATGGTTGGTGATATTAACTTCCTGTTTGTGGCACATTAGTATATGTGAGGTGGGAAACTTTTCAAGATGGGTGGTGACCATGGCGGCCATTTTGAAGTCAGCCATTTTGAATCCAACTTTTGTTTTTTCAATAGGAAGAGGGTCATGTGACACATCAAACTTATTGGGAATTTCACAAGAAAAACAATGGTGTGCTTGGTTTTAACGTAACTTTATTCTTTCGTGAGTTATTTACAAGTTTCTGACCACTTATAAAATGTGTTCAATGTGCTGCCCATTGTGTTGGATTGTCAATGCAACCCTCTTCTCCCACTCTTCACACACTGATAGCAACACCGCAGGAGAAATGCTAGCACAGGCCTCCAGTATCCGTAGTTTCTGTAGAATCTGTAATGGAGTGGGGAATCTGTGATGAAGGGGGGAATC
>BLSH010438438.1:482072-503218 GCA_018402905.1 Glandirana rugosa | reverse complement strand
AATAGCGATCCTTGTGGAAGAGTTTAACTGTCCTGATTAGACACATGGTGTACTCGTGTATGACATCAGTCAGACACCCTCGGTCTTAATAACAAACCAACCATCTCCTAATTTATGAATAAAATGAGTGACTTGACGTTGAGTTAAATATTGTAAACATAGTACACAAGAAAGACCTAAAAACCAACTATAAGACAGAGACAGCAAATTTTATGTGGATACTATTGTTAATCTCTGGGAAGTAAAGAAACATTCACCGTTTGGATATTTTAGACGTTCCCTAGTTTATTATTAAAAGGGGTGATATATTAAAAAAAAATGGATGCAAGTAAAGTATTAAGGTAAAAAAAAATTATATAGTGGGGAAAATTATTATTTGATCCCTTGCAGATTTTATAGGTTTGCCACTTACAAAGAAATGAAGGGTCTCTAATTGTTATCATAGGTGTATTTTAAACGACAGAGACAGAATATCAACCAAAAATCCAGAAAGAACACATGATACAAATGTTATAAATTGAGTTGCAGTTCAGTGAGTAAAATAAGTATTTAATCCTCTACCAACCAAACAATAATTCTGGCTCCCACAGACTGACTACAGTATGTGCTCATGTGGTACACAGATTAGTCCTGTCAATTTGAGAAGGTGTTCCTAGCGATAACTCCTTACGTTTTTAAAAAACGCCAGTCCACAGAATCTCTTTCTGCCATTCAAACCTCACGATCATGAGCAAGACCAAAGAGCTGTCAAAGGACGTCAGGGACAAAGTTGTAGACCTGCACAAGGCTGGAATGGGCTACAAGACCACCAGCAAGAAACTTGGTAAGAAGGAGACAACTAATGGAGCAATTATTTGCAAATGGAAGAAATACAAAATAACCATCAATCGCCTTTGGTCTGGAGCTCCATGCAAGATTTTGACTCATGGGGTAAGGGTGATCATGAGAAAAGTGAGGAATCAGCCCAGAACCACACGGGAGGAGCTTGTGAATGGTCTCAAGGCAGTTGGGACCACAGTCACCAAACAAACCATTGGTAACACAATACACGGCCTTGGATTGAAATCCTGCAAAAACTGCAAGGTCCCCCTCCTCAAGAAAGCACATGTACAGACTTGTCTGAAGTTTGCCAATGAACATCTAAATGATTCAGAAAAGGATTGGAAGAAAGTGCTGTGGTCAGATGAGACCAAAATTGAGCTCTTTGGCATTAACTTGGCTCGCCGTGTTTGGAGGAAGAAAAATGCTGAATGACCCTAAGAACACCATCCCTATAGTCAAGCAAGGTGGAAACATTATGCTTTGGAGCTGTTTCTCTGCTAAAGGTACAGGCCGACTTTGCCGCATTGAGGGGCCAATGGACAGAGCCATGTATTATAAAATCTTGGATCAGAACCTTCTTCCCTAAACCAGAACACTGAAATTGAGTCATGGATGGCTCTTCCAGCATGACAATGACCCAAAACATACCGCCAAGGAGTGGCTCAAGAAGAAGCACACCAAGATCATGGAGTGGCCTAGCCAGTCTCCAGACCTAATCCTATAGAAAATTTATGGAGGGAGCTGAAACTTCGAGTTGCCAAGCGACAGCTAAGAAACCTTAAGGATTTAGAGAAGATCTGTAAAGAACATTGGACCAAAATCCCTCCAGAGATTTGTGCAAACCTGGGTAACCAACTACAATAAATGTCTCACCCCGTGCTTGCCAATAGAGTTGGGCGAACGGTTCGGGCAAGCAAAATTGTGAACCGAACATCGCTTGTTTGCTCATCACCCAAATTTGCAGGGCATTCAGGGGGTGCTTGCCCTGCCAAATGCCCTGCAATGCACTGCACAGTGCATTTTGAGCCCTAATTGGGTGCAGTGAATAGCAGGTTGTTAAGGAGCTCCCTGGGAAGCTGGCTGAAGCATCCTTAACAACCGATGACAGCTGTCAATGGGCTTCCCCACTGACAGTTGAATAAAATAAATTTAAAAAAAACATTGCCGGTAATTGAAGTAAAAAAAACCCTGCCAAAATAAAAAAAAACCAAAAAAATGGCGTGGGGTCCCTCCCAAAATCCATTCCAGACCCTCATCCGAGCATGCAGCCTGGCAGGCCAGGAAAGGTGGGGATGAGTGAGCTCCCCCCTCCTGAAACAGACATGGTCACATGCCCTCAACATGGGGGGGGGTAAGTGGTTTGGGGCGAGGGGGGGCTCTGCCTTCCCTACCCTAAAGCATATTGTCCCCATGTTGATGGGGACAAGTACCTCATCCCACAACCCTGGGCTGTGGAGGTCTGTGGGCAGGGGGCTTATCAGAATCTGGAAGCCCCATTTAAGAAGGGGTTCCCCGGATTCCGCCCCCCTATGTGAATGAGTATGGCCAACCCATTCACCAAAAAAGTGTCAAAAAGGTTTTTTCTGACAATTGCTTTATTAAATAATAAAAAACAGTGCCCCCGATGTAGATCCATTGTCAATCACGACGCTGTCGCCGGACCCGAAAAAGAAAAAAAAACTCTCCACTGTCAACTAAGGCAAGTTCTTATATAGGTAAGTGGCGGAGCCACCTGGCGACAACACCTGGTGGCACAGCCCCCCCTTGTGACGTCACAGGCCGGTGCATGCTGGGTTGTGACATCAAAGGGGGGCAGTGCCATCAGGTGATGTCATCCCTTACCTATATAAGAACTGTCAAACGGCAAGCCAGGCATTCAACGGTTTGCCTTAGTTGACAGCGGAGCGATTTTCTATTTCTGGTCGACGGTGGTGGTGGGCGTTGTGATTGGTGATGGTTCTACCCCGTGGGACACAGTTTTTTTTATTTTTTAATGAAGGAATTGTCAAAAATAGTCCCGGTTTTTATTACTTTTTGACACTTTTTTAGTGAATGGGTAGGGGTACTAGTGGCGGTGTACTAGTGGCGGTGGATGTGAGGGTCCTATTCTTAACCACTTGCCGACCGACTTCCGCAGATATACTGCGGCAAGGCGGCTTGGCTGCGCAAACCGACATACCGACATGTAAGTTGGTCCGTGCATGAGATAGTGTGGGCACGCAGGCGCCCGCTGCATGCCGGGGGAGTGCGCACGCAGGTCCGGCTGACTCAATGTCCGCTGGCCACCCACGATCGTGGCACAGAGAGGCAGAATGGGGATCTGCCTATGTAGACTAGACAGATCCCCGTTCTGATAGGGGGCAACATGTTGCTGTTCCTAGTGATCAGGAACAGAGATCTCTGTGTTGTCCCAGTGAGCCCATCCCCCACACAGAACACACCCAGGGAACACAGTTAACCCCTTCCCTGCCAATATCATTTTTACATTCATTAGTACATTTTTTTAGCACTGATCACTGTATTGGGGTCACTGGTACCCAAAAAGTGTCACTTAGGGTTAGATTTGTCCGCCGCAATGTCACAGTCCCACTAAAAATCACAGATCACCGCCATTACCAGTAAAAACAATAAAAAAAATGAAAAGCCCTAAATCTATCCCCTATTTTGTAGAAGCTATAACTTTTGCGCAAACCAATAAATATACGCGTATTGAGATTTTTTTTTACCAAAATATGTAGCAGAATACATATTGGCCTAAACTGATGAAGAAATTTGATTTTTTACATTTTTTTGGATGTGTATTATAGCAGAAAGTAAAAAAATTAGTTTTTTTCAAAATTGTTGCAAAAATAGTGCAAAAAAGATAATCAAAAAAACGCAGAGGTGATTAAATACCACCAAAAGAAAGCTCTATTTGTGGGGAAAAAAAAGGACATCAATTTTGTTTGGGTACAGCGTTGCACGACTGCATAATTGTCAGTTAAAGCGACGCAGTGCCGTATCGCAAAAAAATGACCTGGTCATTAAAGTGGTTAAAATAAAAATAGAGGGCTGCGCTAAATAAATTGATGAGATCGGTCTCTAAATTCCAGCCTAAGCTGGAGGCAAAGGGTTATGCAAAAACCAATAAAATGAATGAGTACTCCAGTATATAAGTAAAAAGCATCCAGTCCCAGGTGATTTTGTCTGAGTACTGTAAACCAATCTTCATCGACTAGTGCACATACTGTAACAAACAGACATCACCCAGGGTGCCGTATTACATGCTGTGTGAACCACCACCGACATATGGAAGGCTTACCAAACAGATAAAAAAATGTTGCCTGTGGCTTTTCTCCAGCCAGGGGAGCAGGAAGGGTCCCCACAAGACCTCTGCAAAAGGATATCTCCCAAAGTACCCAAACGATGGTGCGGTCAATGATATGTGGCGATGGTGTCACATGAAATGAGAAGCTAGCATAGCATAATACCGTTTTGGTAGATTTTATTATAAAGGTAAAAAATGCTACTCACATTTGACAGATTAAAATTGCGCAATACAAACAGCCGGAAAACCCGTCTCTCGGGCTCAGAGTAGACAGCGGTGACGTCAGCGCGACCTCGTACGTTTCGTCATCAAAAGACGTCGTCCAGAGGACGCACTGACATTACCGCTGTTTACTCTGAGCCCGTTCCTTCACTGACATTGTGCCACAATTGGCGGCTCCCGTGTGCATGCGCAGGAGTGATGTCACGTGGCTCCGGCAAATGACAGAGCCGGAGTCCGAGGCCCCGGAATGAAGAGTGGAGATGGACGCTTCCTACTGCGGGGACAGCGCTGGCTTCCAATGCAGGTAAGAGTCACATAATAGGCTAGTATGGGATGCATACTAGCCTATTATGCTTTTTCAATGCAGGGTACTTCAGTTCAACAAAGAGGAAGTAAATCCCATCAGGGTATACTTCTTCTTTAAGGGGGTAAATCCTTCCGGGCTGAAGTGGTTAAGCATCATTAAAATCACTGCTCCTGTAACAATGATCTTTTTTAAAAAACAATGTTTTCATCGATACATGTCCCCCCGGGTAGTACCCAGACCCCCATACACTTATTATGGCCAATTATTTGCATATAAGCCTTCAAAATTGGGACTTTTCATTTTTCAAGTTTGGCTCCTATAGACTTCAATGGGGTTCGCCGTTCCAGTCAGAACTTTTTCTCTGTTCAGGAGTTCTGGTGTGAACCGAACAAGGTGGTGCTCGGCCCATCTCTACTTGCCAACAAGAGTTTCTCCACCAAGTACCAAGTCATGTTTTGCTTGGGGATCAAATACTTATTTTACTCACTGATCTGCAACTCAATTTATAACATTTGTATCATGAACTTTTTCTGGATTTTTGGTTGATATTCTGTCTCTATCATTTAAAATATTGATAAAAATTATAGACCCTTAATTTCTTTGTAAGTGGGCAAACTTACAAAATCTGCAAGGGATCAAATAATTATTTTCCCCACTGTATCTTCCCAAACTATTTTAAACTCATCTGTTGGGAAAAAAAATTGTTGCACCACATTGCACCATAACACTCGCCCAATGGTTGGAACGGGTCCTTAGAGTTAATGCAAATCAGGTCAAATCAGGATGGCAGGGGAGGAGAGGTAAGAGTTCAGTATAAAGATACTTGTCCTTTAAAGGGGTTGTAAATAAAGGCAGAAGATTTTTTATCTTAATTCCCCCTTCTCTCTCCAGTGATGTTCACGAGTGTCTAAGCCGTCCAGGACACTCCTCCTAAATTGGCTAAAACACAGCACTGGCGCCATTGGCTCCCGCGCCTGTGAATCAAAGTAGGTCAGCCAATCAAGTGAGAGAGGGGGCGGGGCCGGGCTCCGTGTCTGGATGGATACACAGAGCTCTGACTCAGCTCGGGTGCCCCCATAGATAGCTGCTGGCTGAGGGGGCACTCAATAGGAGGGAGGGGCCAGAAGCTGCAAAGAGGGACCCGTGAAGAGGAGGATCTGGGCTGCTCTGTGCAAAGCCAACTGCATAGAGGAGGTAAGTATAACATGTTTGTTATTTTTAAAAAAACAAGACTTTACAATCACTTTAAAGAACCCTTATCACCAGAAATGATTTTTGTTCACTTGCAATGTGCCTTTGAACTTACTAGAAAATGTGACTACTCCAAAAAGAGTCAATTCCTTAGTACATACCACCCCTCTTTGTCCATAATAGACCTTTCTTCTCGTAAGAGTGCCTAATTGCTCTCTCTGCTGCCCCAATTCTTCCACCCTTCCCCTTCCTAGACAACCTTTGATGTAATTGCTGGGGGAGGAGCAAAGGTGAATACTACGGACAGCTCTGAGTTTGCTAGGGCTGCTGGCTTTGCATCCAAGATGGTGGCGCCCAGTAACTTCCCAGAGCTTTTGGATGTTTACATGAGGCAGCCTTATAGGAAAATCAAATGCCTAAAATATATTAAATCATATAATTTTAAGGGAAGATTTTTGTTGAAATGCATGGCCTGGACGACAGTGTCTCTTTAACCACCTGCCAACCACACTATCGCCGAATGATGGCTACAGTATGGCCGGCTAGTTCTGGGACAGCATCACATGACAGCGTGCCATGATTGCGCCAGCGGCGGTGGCGCGAACGGCTCGCTCTGCGATTGCTGTTCACAGATTGAGGTAAAGAGCCAATCAGCAGCTCTTTACTACCTGATCAGCTGTGTCCAATCACAGCTGATCACGGATGTAAACAGAAGCCGGTTATCGGCGCGCCTTTCCTCATGCTGACAGCATGAGGAGAGGAGAAAAGAGCCGACAACTGGCTTCTCTAAAAGGGACATTTACGCTGATAATCAGTCCCAACAGTGCCCACCAGTGCCTCCTCATCAGTGTCACCTAGCAATGCCCATCAGTACCGCCTAGCAGTGCCTCCTCATCAGTGCCCACCAGTGCAGCCTCATTAGTGCAGCCTATCAGTGCACATCAGTGAAGGAGCAAAATTATCTGTTTGCAAAATTTTATAATAAACTATGAAAAAGTTTTGTTTTGTTTTTTTCAAATTGTTCTGTGTTTTTTCATTTATTTAGCAAAAAATAAAAAATAAAAACCCAGGGGTGATTAAATACCACCAAAAGAAAGCTCTATTTGAGTAAAATATTAAAAAAATGTCATATGGGTACAGTGTTGCATGACCGCACAATTGTCATTCAAAGTGCGACAGCGTTGAAAGCTGAAAATTGGGATGGGCAGAAGGAGGGTATACTGTAAGTGCCCAGTAGGCAAGTGGTTACAGTAAAACTTCAGATTCAGGCAAATATACATTTGCATGAGTATGCTGTTATTTTGTTTAAAATCCTTTTTTTCATTTCAGCTGAGATCTACCCTAGACTTAAATATATGTAAATTTGATCCCCTGGCAAATCTGACAACCCCAATTAGTTGTCATTATACAGTAATAGCTTGTCTCTGAGGAAAAATAAAAAAAGAGAGTTATGCACATACTGGCAACTCTTGATCCATTACTTGGATAAATATATACTATATATATATTATATAAAATCCTTTTTGTTTCTGGCTCCTCAAAAGCTCCTCAGGTTTAACCAAACTTGAAGCTGTAAATTCCATATTATACCTTCACTGCCACCATTTGGTGAGACCTGGTATAGTCATACGACTATAAAATACAATGACAAATTTATTTTTCTGGCTATACTTCATCTTACCAAATATTGGAAACAAACGCAACACTACAATATACCAAAGGACTGTGGGCAGTGAGGACTGCTCTGATACTACAGACAGCTCCCAAACACTTATGAGAATGCTGATGACATCTTTGACATAATATGGCAACGTGGCAATATTTGGACAATGTATTTGACCAAATACGGCCAGGTGGCGATATTAAGTCAATTGTATCACCAGCATCCCCAATTCCCTTTTGTTATGTGTGGCTAAGGGGGGGGGGGGATTTCCCATTCACAGCCCATTGGGCCAGAGGCCTGCTACCATGGGACAGCTTCCTTGGCTTATCAATAGTCCCAAACAATGACCTCAGCAACTTTTCTTGGCTATCATTTTAATGTCCAAACCACATCTTTTGGGACTTTTTCTCAACTACTTTAGATCTGTTGAGATAAAATAATGCAGCCTTCATTCCAATACTGGAATTCCCCTGGCACTGATCACTGCAGACAAGATCCGTGTGCCTTCCAACTCAGGTCCTCTTTAGGGTTGAATGTCACTGGGCGTTAAAAACTGTCATGAACACCCCCCTCCTGCGGGGGACATTCATCTCGCTGGCCTTATAACAGAACAATTCAGCCTAGAATGTGACCCCCCCATCACCTGAACGGTGTTCTCTTCAGTATTCAGGGTTACACTACCCAAGGAAAAAGAAGCAAGAAGATTTCAGGGAAGGGTAAGGTGGTCTTTAATACTTTAAGACCAGGCTTTTTCTGACACTTTTTGTATACATTTTTTTTTTTTTGCTAGAAAATTACTTAGAACCCCCAAGCGTTATATATATTTTTTCAGATGCCCTAGAGAATAAAATAGTTGGTTTTGCAATTTTTTACATCACATGGTATTTGCCCAGCAGATTTTCTAATGCAAAATTTTTGGAAGAAATACACTTTAATAAATGTTAATGCACACAATCCCAATATATTACCCAGGTTTTTTGGAAAAATATAAAAGATGGTGTTACACCGAGTAAACAGATACCTTTAAAATTGTGTACATTTGTGGAATGGCCCCAAACTATAGTATTATGTCCATAGGCGACGCTTTAAAAACTTTTGCGGGTTACCAGTTTACAGTTACACAGGAGGTCTGGTGCTAGAATCATTGCTCTCGCTCTCATAAACATCGCTCGTGACAGCAATAGGCAGTGACAGGCACTCTTAATGGAGAGATATGGGGTCTATTAGACCCCAGATGTCTCCTCTGCCCTTTAAAGCATCTGATCAAACAAAGATCGGCTAGACCAGGGGTAGGGAACCTGTGGCTCTCCAGCTGTTGAAGAACTACATTTCCCATCATGCTTCTGGGAGTAATAGTATCCATCAGCTTTGCTATGCGTCATGGGAAATGTAGTTCTGCAACAGCTGGAGAGCCGCAGGTTCCCTACCCCTGGGCTAGACCATAGAGGTGATAGAAGAAAATCGGGTCTCCAATCACCTCTATTATAAAGTATATACATATAAGAGTGCACCCCAAGATAGTGGCACCAACACTCAATATGAATTCAGAACCAAGCAAAAAAGTATGGGGGAAAAAATGTTGTGGATTTTGTGGGTACCATCAAACACTACACAGATGTTATAAAAAAGAAACACATAGTATGTTTTATTCATTACAAAATATTAAGGCCTCATACACAAGGGCGTATTAAAAAAACGAGCTGTAACGTCGGGCCCAACACCAGGAAAAAAATCGTTGTTAAAAACGCGATTTCGTTGGCGTTTCGCATTGGCGTTAATGCGCGTTATTGAGCGTCAGCGATACGTCGCGTTTTGTTTGAAACGACATACCTCTGCTATTTTTGATCCTGAAAACACTGGCGCTAAAAACACCGGTTAACATTGCTACGGCGTTAATGCACGTTCATGGGCGTTTTGCCGGAAAAACGCTCTAGCGCTGCAGCTTCAGAACGTGCTGGCTGTGGGTTCTGCTTTCAGCTCACAAACGCCGACGCTATCTACAGCTCAAAAAACATCAGCGTATGTATTGGGCCATTGAATAGCATAGAGGTGCGTTTTTAAGCTGCAAAAAATGTAATGGGTCTCGATTATTATAATATGATTAGAGTGATCCAGTTCTCCCAAGATCTCACACAAGTCTCGCATTACAAAATGAACCAATGAATGACAGACTGACAAAGATTGCGTTTTTATAAATGTTACTTTTTGTAACGTTTGCGACATTGATTTACCGTTTAAGGTTTCAAAATGCTAAAAATTTTAAATATTTTTCAAAAGTCCTACAGCACACCTGCAAATCTCACTGTATCGTGGCACAGAGTTCGAGAATCACTGCTCTAAGCTCTTATGGTAAACCGGTGAAGACAAATGCCCTGTTCCCCTTGGTTAGAACAACAAAGCTGTGTTCGGACGAACGTTGGAAAGTTTGACGGCTGACTACGAGTCTTGATTTCCACAGTTTGAAGGTGCTGCTTGCCAACTTCTTAGCTCCATATTTCCTTTTGGCCATGCTGTCCTTGGCACAGCTTTAGGTGCCAAAATCCTCATGCTAAATCCTCCATATAATTCTATAAAGTATATTATGAAAAGTAGAATATTGCTGCTTTTAGTTTTCCTCTGTGGCAGCTGTGCTCATCACCTGGAAAAAACTTCCTCTAGTTAACATTTCACTTGAAATTTGCATACAATGCCGCAGCAGATAATATCCAGAATGTGTCTGTAAATGAGCCTGAACGCAGATTACAATGAAGGCAGCACCTTTTGATGTTTACCCAGACGTAGAATGCTACCCATGTTAAAACAGTGTGTAGTTACCTAGGATACAATTAGATTGGAGAGTGGGTATAACTTGACAATTCTCCGTAAGAGCAGACAGGGAATCTTCTATTTACACCAGCAGGACTGAGATCTCTTATGTCAGGAGGCTTGCAGACATACAACAAATAAAACCAAACGAAAAATGGAACAAGCCCACGAAAAAAAAAAAAAATTCTCAAGTAATTTTCATTGCTGCTCAAGGAAAGTTTAGACAAAGTTGCCTTTGATAATCAACTGAACAAGCTGCCCTGCAAGCATCAAGGGATAGCGTAGGGATATATAGCAGGTGCTGTAGTTTATCACAAAACCGTCTAAAATAATTGGAAGTGACAACCAGCACTACCACAAATGATTTATTAGTCTTTCACTCAGCTTTTCAGCTTCCTCAGGGCCAGAATAAATAATTTACCAACTCTGTATCTTCCAATCATTAATTCTTCCCTGTGCATCCAAACTGCATTTAACTCTGCTGGGTATTCAGCTGAATTAAAAATACAATATGAAGATTTTTTTTTTATGCTTCAAGTGTATTATTATTTAACTGTATTCAAATGTGAAGAAGAGCACATAAAAAGGCAGAGATGGACCCTTGCAGGGCTTCAGGTGTCGTGACTTATGTCTATTTTTATAGATAGGTGAATATCAGCGAGAGAGCGTAGACACATGAGAACCGACCAGAAATCTACCCCCTGCCTGAGCACAGCAAGGGACTGACAAGGAAATCCCTTTAAGGGGAAGACTACGCTAAATACATTAAGTGTTGTTGATCTTGTATGACTCTAATATCAACCCACAATCCAATTCCCAAAACTGAATACACACACAGTGCTTTCTCTTTATTCCACCCCCGTATGCACTATGGATTTCACTAAAACTTGGCAGTGTTTCATACAACATTTTATAAATCTACTACTAATAATAATGCTCGAGTAAAACCACAGCTGCAGTAAATGTCCACTTAGTCCTGAGAAGGTCTAAACCAGCCTTTTTCAACCAGGGTGTCCAGGCACATAAGGGTGCCTTGAGGCTTCTTCAGAGGTGCCTTGGCAAAATGCCTAAAAATTGCCCCAAAATTGTATGCAAGCCCATGGGTGGATAAAACCTGCCTTTTAGTTACACAAAGCCACAGGTTTTCATTGTACACGATTACAACCTTCTAGATGTCAACCTCCAAATGGCCAATGACATCATAAGTTGATTTGGAGGATTTCAGTTGACTGCCTATCATCCTTGTTTGACCTTCTTTTGCCTCTCTCCATCAGCTCTGGGGAAACTAGCTAAGTGATGGAGAAAAAATGAGGGAGAAGAGAAACATTGGAATATTAGTCAGTACCAGTTTGCAAAAGTGTATTTGCTTTGGAAGAATAAATCACCTCTAATGTTGGTTGTCCTACGCATATTGATATTGCTGCATTAGGTAAAACAATCAGAAAAGTTTTTACATTTTAGAATGGGATGCCTCAAGACTTTACATAATTTTGGAGGGTGCTTCAAGATTGTCCATAACTTTAAAGGGTACCTTGACTAAAAAAAGGTCCAGAAATACTGCTCTAAGCATAGCTATACCATCTACTATGGCAAAGGGTAAATGACCACTCCAATTGCCAATCAAAAGCTTGGTGTATAAATTGTGGAGCAAACTGGGAAACTTCTGCAGCAGCAAGCCAAAAATAAATTTGGAACATTAGAAACCTCTTTTTGGGGGGCTGAGCTAGCCGGAGACCGAAATGGACGCATAATCATGGAGCTCCGAAGTCAGTGGAAATACAACGGCTATTATCAGCCCAGCGGGTTACAGTAAATTCACCCCACAGCGGCGTTCTGACTTCCTGACACCCAAGCGTCACGGGGGAGACATGGCGAGATGAAGGAGAGAGCACAGCCGTCCTCCGAAGCGGTCTGCTTTCTTCCATTCCGGGCCTAAACAAAATGGCCTCCAGCAAGGAGAAGCAGGTCCACAAGAAGCCAGCAACACAGAAAAGAAACAGCCCACCTAAGAGCCAACAATCCTCTCCAGCTACCCCCTCCTCAGGAAGCCCAGAAAAGTCCAGATTGAGGATGGATGCAATGGATTCTGTACATGAAATGAGCACACTTAGTGACTCAGGAGATGACACTAAAGAGCTATGCAAAACGTTATGTTTGGCGTAAAAGCAACACAGCTCATCACCCTGAACACACCATCCCCACTGTCAAACATGGTGGTGGCATCATGGTTTGGGCCTGCTTTTCTTCAGCAGGGACAGGGAAGATGGTTAAAATTGATGGGAAGATGGATGGAGCCAAATACAGGACCATTCTGGAAGGAAACCTGATGGAGTCTGCAAAAGACCTGAGACTGGGACGGAGATTTGTCTTCCAACAAGACAATGATCCAAAACATAAAGCAAAATCTACAATGGAATGGTTCACAAATAAACATATCAAGGTGTTAGAATGGCCAAGTCAAAGTCCAGACCTGAATCCAATCAAGAATCTGTGGAAAGAACTGAAAACTGCTGTTCACAAACGCTCTCCATCCAACCTCACTGAGCTCGAGCTGTTTTGCAAGGAGGAATGGGCAAAAATTTCAGTCCCTCGATGTGCAAAACTGATAGAGACATACCTCAAGCGACTTACAGCTGTAATCGCAGCAAAAGGTGGCGCTACAAAGTATTAACTTAAGGGGGCTGAATAATTTTGCACACCCAATTTTTCCGTTTTCTATTTGTTAAAAAAGTTTGAAATATCCAATAAATTTTGTTCCACTTCATGATTGTGTCCCACTTGTTGTTGATTCTTCACAAAAAATTACAGTTTTATATCTTTATGTTTGAAGCCTGAAATGTGGCAAAAGGTCGCAAAGTTCAAAGGGGGCCGAATACTTTTGCAAGGCACTGTATATTACATCCAAAAACTCAAACCAAACAATTCCACCCTCAAGCAATAGCGGATGCCTTTAGCGAATATTATGGAATATTGTATAACCTTAAAAAATACCCTAATATTCCACAGGCCAACATCAAAAAGTTTTTAAAAACCATTAAACTCCCTAATTGACCAGCTTAACCACTTACCTACCGGGCCACTTTTTTACATTTAGTGGTCACAAGCTAAAAACATTTTTTTTTGCTAGAGAATTACTTAGAACCCCCAAACATTATATATATTTTTTTTCAAACACCCTAGAGAGTAAAATGGCGATCCTTGCAATACTTTTTGTCACACGGTATTTGCGCAGCAGTCTTTCAAGCGCGATTTTTTTGGAACAATTTTACTTTTTTGAGTTAAAAAATAAGACAACAGTAAAGTTAGCCCAATTTTTTTTGCAAATTGTGAAAAAGGATGTTACGCCAAGTAAATAGATACCATACATGACACGGTTGAAAATTGCGCGCACTTGCGGAATGGCGACAAAGTCCGGTATTTAAAAAGTTCCATAGGCGATGCTTTAAACATTTTTAACGGTTACCCGGTTAGAGCTACAGAGGAGGTCTTTTGCTAGAATTACTGCTCACACTCTGGCGATCGCGGCGATACCTAATATGTGTGGTCTGAACACTGTTTTCATATGTGGGCGCGACTTACGTATGCATTTTCTTTGCTGCGCGAGCTTGCGGGGACGGTGGCGATTTAAATCTTTTTTTTTTTAATTGTATTTATTTATTTATTTTTAGCACTGTTCCTTTAAAAAAAATCTGATCACTTTTATTGCTATCACAAGGAATGTAAACATCCCTTGTGATAGTAATATATGGTGACAGGTACTCTTTTTGGAGGGCCGGGACATAGGTGCAGGCTATGTCCCGGGAGAGCCGCTCAAACCCGACCGCCGCCCATTTACGGCGCTGGTCGGGAAGTGGTTAATAACTCTCCTGTGACTCTCCCAGAAGTTTGTTGTGTTGTTAAATCACTACTAAATAATAAATCGGCAGGTCCGGATGGGTTCAGGAGAATACTATAAAACCTTTCAAGAAACTGTAACCCCGCACCTAGTAGGAGTCTTTAATGCTGCTGCTGCCTCCTCCTCGTTCCCCTCTGAGATGCTTAAGGCCATGATTGTAGCGTTGTAGAAGCCAGGGAAGGAGCCAAATACACCACAAAACTTTCGCCCCATATCACTATTGAACAACGACCTAACAATCTATGCTAAATTATTGGCCACTAAACTGGTAGACATCATGCCCGCCCTTATACACGTGGATCAGTCAGGCTTTACTAAAGGACGCCACACAGCAGATGCTACCAGGCGCTTGATTAATGTTATCCATCTAGCCAAAAGATATAGAACGCCTTCTTTGCTCCTTGCACTGGACGCGGAGAAGGCATTCAACAGAATTCACTGAGAATTCCTTGCACAAGTGCTTACCAAATTTGGATCCACGGGCCCCATACACTCTGCCATTATGGCATTATACACCAACCCTTCAGACCAAGTCTGTATCTCAGGAACCCTGTTGAAGCCCTTTGACATATCGAACGGCACTAGACAGGGATGCCCCATCTCCCCTATAATTTTTAACCTGTTGATGGAACCTCTAGCTACACATATACAATCACACCCACAAATATCAGGGTTTAAAATGGACAATAGATCCCACAGGATTAGTCTGTTTGCAAATGACATTATATTAATGTTGACCAATGTAGAGACCTCACTGGCTCCGGTTTATTCAATTTTGAACAAATTTAATGGCATTTCATATTATAAAGTAAATGAATCAAAATTATATATTTTCTAAATCTGGGTATCCCAAATGTCACTAAACGAAAACTGGAAAGCCAGTTCCCATGCACATGGGCAGAAAACGGAATCAAGTACTTGGGTATCACCCTAACCACTAGATTGGAAGATTTTATGACAACAAACTATTCCCCTTTCCTAAACACACTCAAATCTATACTAGATAAAATAGCTAAGGTCGAACTGCCATGGACGGGTCTCCTGGCTGCTTTTAAGATGCAAATACTGCCACAACTATAATAACTATTTAGGACACTGCCGATACCAATTCCCAACTTATACTTCAACTCCATACAAATGATATTGAACAATTATCTCTGGCAAGGCAGGAAGGCACGGTGCGCCTTCCACAAGTTAACCAAACATAGTAAAGCATGGGGGGGGGGGGTAGGCCATGTGGACCTGCATGATTACTACTTTGCAACAATACTCGCACAATTGACATCTTGGTTCCCTTCAAATACGCACTCCGTATGGGTGGAGCTGGAACAATCTCAGGTCCCTAGAAAAAACCTTTACGAATTTGTAATATCAGCACCGCACAACACCAACCTAGACAACAAGTTAGCTCCACCTATTCTAGCATCTTTATGCACTTGAACCCATCTTTGTAAATGCCAGCAACGGAGCGTTAATACAACAATCTTAAAGTTTCCTATCACTGCTCTGTCCCACCTTATCCCAGATAGTAACCTTCACAATTGGAAGGAAAAAGGTATTAAATACATATATGACATTCTAGAAGGTACATCAATGAAACCATTTAATGCTTTACAAGAGGAATTCAAGCTTTATTTAAATGAGAAATACAAATACACTCAAATTCTCCATCTAATAAACACAAAAAACCCTGCAAATAGCCTTACCTGTGAAGTTAACCCAATACTACCAGCAACAAGCAATACCACAAAAAGGTATATCGCTTTTGTAGCTAAAGCCTCGTACACACGGGACGACGATCGTACTTACGATTGTCTCAAATCGTACGTAACTAATGAAATTTGCATACTGACTGCACTACACGATCGTACAAGCACAGAAAGAACGTTCAGGTGCATGTAATTAGCATTCGACCATTCCTGACTTCGGAGCATGCATGTTTTGTACAATACAACTTGTTGTACCAACTCCTCTGTACACACGATACAACGTCGTATGACCGCTTGTTGGTACGACCAAGTTTTCTAGTCTGCTCATACAATTCCCCTTGTACGACCATCGTATGTCGGCTGTTCTAATCGCGCATACGAAGGATCTATTTCGCATACAACGGTCGTTCATACGACCTGTTGTACACAATCGTCGTCCCATGTGTACGAGGCTTTAGTCTACAGGGAAAATATATATGCTTCAAATCTTCCCCATTAAAAGCTTGGGAACAAGGGTTTGGAAAAGAATATACAGCAAAACACTGGAGGAAAACCTTGACCTCCACCTATGCTTAAACTAAAAGCGCCAACTTATGGGAAATGCACCAAAAGATACTACTAAGGTGGTATTTGACACCTTATCGCCTCGCAAAGATGTTCCACTACTGTGGTTTTGTCCAAAACTCAAATCACTATGGTCCCAGATAGGGGTAATTATGTCACAAATCATGAATCAAAAAATAGTACTAACCCCAGACATGACAATTTTGCCATCAGAAATTAACTCCATTCCCCCAGCTTACAGAACTATAATATCCCATGTACTATTAGCAACACGTCTAAATATACTCAGACATTGGAAACAGCCAAAAATACTAGAGACTCTAGAGATTATTAGAACAATGCAGACTCATGCCACATACGAGGTCCAATTCTCTTCATCAGTTGGGAATTATGAAAAAATCTCAAGTATATGGGAACCTTAGTGCAAATGGTACTCAGAGAACCTTAACTTCTGAATACTCTCTTTAATTTTAAGAAAGGATGAAACACTCCAGTTTTATACTTTATGTTTTATAACTTCAGTTTTATAAGTGAAGTTTATGATACCCTTGCATACTTCGAACAGAACGGCTATCATTGATTACTAATCCATCTATTTCAAAGGAATTGCATAATGTTACTACACCCTAATGCAAGATCACTCAGACCGCTATAGTGAGATTTCAAGTGGATCTATCAACCAACTCTAAGGTACCCGGAGATTGAGCCCATTTCCACTGGGATGACTTTTGGAGATATCAGAATGTATACATATCCACAAAATTTGGATTCGATTTGACTGTGCCACCTCAAAATATCTTGATACCTCTGTTCGTTTAACCTATGTAAACTGTAAAACCCAGTAAAAACTTATTGAAATTGAAAATAAATAAATTCTCCCCCAGAACTAAGAGCCAGCTTTAAAAACCAGAGAACTTCTGCTATGCAAACTGAATATGACTATAAGGGTACCTGTGTTTGTGTGTGCTGAAAAGAAGCAAAGGCCAGGTTGCATTTTTGTGCAGGGTGTTGCAAGACATTGCAAAGCGCTATTGCACACAGAGTTGAATATCGTGTTAAAAAAACAAGCTTTGCATCGAATGTACACAACTCACACCAGTGTACGTGCATGTTACACACCTTAAAGTGTTACTAAACCTACAACAGTAAAATCGGTCTATATATGCAGTAAAGCATGCTTGTTATACTCACTGTGGATCCTAAGGGGTTAATCCCCTGCATTGTGTGAAAGGGCTGTTTGATCCTGTCTTCTCTGATCCTCCCCTTTTTCTACTGTCCCCAATCCATCTTCTGATAAGACAAAGCCTTTGGAGACACTCTGCACATGCTCAGTTAGGTGTGTATTGCTAAAGAGTTTTATTTTTCTAGGGAAAGTGCATGAAATCAGCACAGGGTCAATCAGCACTGTCTAGAGAGAGGGTCACGGGTCCTGCAGCCTCATAGCACAGCTAAAGTAAAATGAAAACTTCTCCTACAAGCTATAACCAGACACTGAAAGAAGTCAGAAGACTGCTATATATGGCTGATGAGAAAAGGTATTTAGCAGTTTATATTTACTAAAATAATTGCATTTTCATGTTCTGTGTACTGTGGGAGACCAGATATAGTGAATTCAGGGTCCTGGGTTTAGTAACACTTTGGCTCATTAAACCACAATCCCTGCTTTCAGTGTAAAGTTCGTCACGCACATATACATGCACTTATTATGCGTTGAAAGCACATTTGAAGTGCATTTTTGGGCATTATCCATACAAACTTTTTTTTATTACTAAGTTGCAGTTGCGCTATGTCCATTCCAGTAGATTTATGTGTGAAAAAATGCGTCATGCTGTTACTTTTTCATGCATATGCATTCTTGCTGCCTTTAAAAACGCTTTCAACTGCATCTGATGTACATGAGCCCTAATACGAGCCCACTGGGGTCAATGAACCCTAAGTAGAGTTCAATAGTGCAGCCTCATCCCTGGGCAGGTGTGAAGAATGCTGCTGACATCTGGCCACAGCATTGACACTCGCACAGTGTAGCACCCCCTGTCACAGATGAATGATGAGACAAGGGGAACCTCAGTCTACATTGAAAATTCTCCTGCCCTCGTGTGCCAATGCCACCTGTAGCATCAACCCCCCCGCCTTCTCCTGCTGCTGATGGCTTAAGCTGGCAGAAGTGGAGATCAGTGAAGCCTGATATACATTCTGGGCATTCTACTGCACAGGCACAGCTCCCTTTTCCAGAATCAGATAACATTTCTAAATCCTAAACATTTTTTAACTTGCCCACTTAAGCCCCGGAAGGATTTACCCCCTTCCTGACCAGACCTGCACTTTTTGTGATACGGCACTGCATCACTTTAACTGACAATTGCGCAGTCATGCCACGTTGTACCCAAACAAAATTGAGATCCTTTTTTCCCACAAATAGAGCTTTCTTTTGGTGGTATTTGATCACCTCTGCGGTTTTTATTTTTTCTGCTATAAACAAAGGGGGAACAATTTTGAAAAAAAAAACAAACATTTTTTTTTTACTTTTTGCTATAATAAATATCCAAACAAAATATATAAAAAAACAAATTTATTCATCAGTTTAGGCCAATATGTATTCTTCTACATATTTTTGGTAAATAAAATCGCAATAAGCATTTATTGATTGTAGATGCAATAACTTTTGCGCAAACCAAACTATGGGAATAGATTTATGCCATTTTTATTTATTTATTTTTTTTATTTACTGGTAATGGCGGCGATCTGCGATCTTTATCGGGACTGCGATATTACGTCGGACAGATCGAACACTTTTGACACCTTTTTGGGACCACTGACATTTATACAGCGACCAGAGCTAAAAATAGCCACCGATTACTGTATAAATGTCACTGGCAGGGACAGATCTCACTGTTCTTGAATACAGGAAACAGTAGATCACTGTCATGTCCCCTGACAGAACGGGGAACCGCCATGTTTACATTGGCGGTTCACCATTTTGCCTCTTGATTAGGCGATCGCAGGTCGCCGGCGGACATCAAGTCCACCCGACCTGCAGGCACACTCACACAGCCTGTGGTGGGCACGAAAGCGCGCCCAGCCGCAACTGCAGCTGCGCGAACCACAGTAAATATACTGCAGTAACGGTGCGTGAGCCAGCCGGGAACCGGTTAAAGTGGATGGAAACTCGATTCATGAAATTTGAGTTGGACACTTCTATCTGTAGTGTTTTCTTATCTCTCGTCAAAGAGCTATGTCCCATAGCTGACTCTTCCTCCGTAGCTATCTTTTCCTCCATAGCTCTGTTATCAGCCTGATAAGTTCTCACACGTTCTGGGAGAGAGGACATAGAATTTAGAGATGGAGGTGGTTGCTAAAAATAGATTAGCAGCCAGCTAAACAATTCACAGACACGGCTCTGCATTTGTGGGGAGGGGGCGTGTGCCTTTCCTCCAATCAGCTTTCTAAAAGTCTCTCACGGTGTCTCACAGCGTCTAGCAATCATCTCCTCCTACATAGGAACAAGGAAGTGAAAAATATACCAGAATGTGCATTTTCTAAACAGTGTATCAAGCTGAAGACAGCATATATACATGTAAGACTTAGGGTCCTTTCACACGAGCAGAGTCCATTTTGACAGGCTCCGCTGCTCAGCGGGGATCTATTTGTTAATCCCCGCTGAGTCGGCGGATGACAGGACCGTCTCTGCACTTCGTGCAGAAACTGACCTGTCAGAGCTCCGCTCTCCTCTATGGGGGATCGGATGAACACGGTTTCCACCCGTCTATGTTTAGCAGATCAGATGTCAGCGGACATGTCACCGCTGACATCCGTCGCTCCATAGAGGACAATGGAGCATCCGTTCAGGTCTGCCTGAAAAACTATGGGGGCACCCGAGCAGAGTCAGTGCTCTGTGTATCCATTCAGACACGGAGCCCCGTCCCCTTTCTCCCCTGATTGGCTGACTGACTTTGACTGACAGCCGTGCGGGCCAATGGCGCCGCTGCTTTGTCTCAACCAATCAGGAGAAGTGTCCTGGATGGCTTAGACACTCGTGGACATCACTGGATAGAGATGGGGCTCAAGTAAGTATTTAGGGGGGTGCTGGGGAGGCTGCTACACACAGGTTTTTTATCTTAATGCACAGAATGCATTAAGATATAAAAACCTTCTGCCTTTACAACTCCTTTAAGGTTTAAGCTACTGGGGGCCACTGCTCCAGACCTGTTTAACGTGTTTGAAGTTTTCTGGCTACACTTGCAAGTCTAACCACTTCCTTACCGGCGTATTGTAAAAATACGCCAGCAAGGTGGACTCCCCATCCTAAGTGGACGTAATATTACGTCCTCTTGTTTTCGCCGCTTTGCGGGCCCTCAGGGGCCCGCATCGCGGCGATCGGGGACCGGCCGTGTCCCTCGGGACCCCGGCCTTCCGTGATCGGGGTAAAGAGCCAATAAAATTGGCTCTTTACCGCGTGACCGGCTGTGTCCTATCACAGCCGGTCACTGACATCAAAGGCGACTGAGCGGCGTGCACGCCGCTCGCGCGCGCCCCAGGGGGCGCGCAGCGCGGCGATCGGGGGGCGGGCTTGTCCCTCGGACAATGCCCGACCCCGATCACGGTAAAGAGCCAATAGTATTGGCTCTTTACCACGTGACCGGCTGTGTCCAATCACAGCCGGT
>BLSH010438438.1:452799-473796 GCA_018402905.1 Glandirana rugosa | reverse complement strand
ACGCAAAAACTAAAAACTTATGGGTATAATCGACTTATATCATTAACATAATAAACAACTTACGGTGGTCAGGGAGGAGACATATAGGTCTGAACAGATCTTGAATTAAAACCCAAACTTAATAGAAAACAGTGTGGTGAGTCGTCAGTAAAAGGAAAAATTGGTTGATATAACCGACAAAAAAAGAAGATTGTAATTTACAGAATTAAAAATTTCTTGTCGATATGAAAACCAAATTCAACCGTAAATTTCCGTATCAGGTAGATCAGGAGGAAAACGTTTTCAATTAATTACGTGTCTTTAAAAATTAAGACATTTAATGTTAGAAGAAAAAAACAGCCAATATAGTTGGTTAAAAAGGAAAATGACTGCTGAGTGGTGTGACAAAAGATAATTCAAACCCAAAATTAAGTTCTAGACAAGTCTGGATATACAGAGGAGGGACTGGTGGCATTCAACAAATAATACAATTACTATATTCAGCTAATATGGGTATTCAAAAATCAAAAACGCACGCATGTATAAACACGTAGCTCAATGAAAATGAAAAGCAGGTAAAACCGTACATCCCTGTGTTTGATCATTTATTTAAATGTTAGCTTTCTGGGGTCATACAAGTCATATTGACTGCGATCATTATTGTAAACAACCCGCGTATATCTTAAATCTACACTAGAACAAAAACAGTACGACAATGCACTTTCCAGGCTGCTTGTACCATATTTCTATTAATTATGTGGAGGAAATATACTGAAAATAAAATCACATCCAAAATCCATTTTTGATGTAAGCGAGTCTTATCTCATTAAATCAGCATCTATGATTAAAACAGAGATCATTTTTGGTACATAATGTATTGCATTGTTAGAGCAGCATCTGTTTGTTGCGAAGCAGAACACATTTTTCAGCTTTAAGAAACTCTAATCATATGGAAAGAACAATCCAAACTTTGATGATATTACAAGTATGCTTTTTGCTTCCAAATGTATATTTCTTGCATTTTTTTTTTATAAACTTAAAAAAAACTGGAAGCACTCTATTAACCATTTCTGCTAATATTGCAATATAAAGTGTCATCAGCTGTATATGCGGACAGTTAACAACAGGTTCATAACGTGGAATTAACATATCTTCCATATTCCAGATGAATATATTTATGTGTTGTGCTCATTTGTTTTCTACTTTGGAATGCTGCTCATTAAATAGCACACTTGTTCATAGCTAAACAGATGTCCAGTAGTTACTTGCAGAGGATTTATTAATGAGTGGTGTGAGATGTATTTACAAAAATCAACGGCATAGTATAACCATACGGCTATGGTGAGTAGGGCCTAAAGCAATCCAAGAGCCCTCGACCAAATCAGTGCCTAACACAGTAAAGCCTTCTTAGGACAGAAGGTCATCACACGTCACATTCCATCACATATCCCATAAAAAAGATGATTACTCCTCATTTCAAATCTTTGCAAATCTTTCTTTAAAGCCCCATCAGCCAGATGCACATCCAGAATTGCCAGCACATAGTGCAAATCTAGCCCAATATTATAGAACCATTTATTCTAAACTACATACAGCCGTTTCAGGGTTTTTTGGCCATCATAAGTGCAATGTATGGAAATCATGGCTCCAATAGAGTAGGGTTTGAAGCTCTACGAGACAATATAACCTCTATGGAAAAATGGAAATGAGGATTAGTCCCTTAATTTTGGGGACACGTGATGGGATGATTTCGATGAAGAAGGCTATACTGTGCAAAACAAAAATCAACTGATTATTGAGGAGGAGGAGCACAAACACATCTCAGAACCTGAAACAGGTTTTTTAACCTACACAGTAAATAGTGATAAGATCCAGCGCTATAAGTTCCTCAGGATGGCAAGCAACCATGTGGGAAAGGGATGGGTGACTGGATGTGTGCTGCCCTTCTCGGACGGGGAATCCGAAAGGTACTAAAAAGAGAAGAAAAGGAAGGCGCACCCACCTAGTGCATTACCAAAAATAATTTATTCCAAATAAAAATATTAAAAAGGGGTACACTCACAATGAACACATGAAGACAGGACATGGTAAAATCAAGGCACAAGGCAGGATGAAAGCTGATGCGTTTCGGGGGCGCACCCCCTTCCTCAGAGCTTCCTGTCTTCATGTGTTCTATGTGAGTACCCCTTTTTAATATTTTTATTTGGAATAAATTATTTTTGTTAATGCACTAGGTGCGTGTGCCTTCCTTTTCTTCTCTTTTTAGGTTTTTTAACCTGCTTGACTGGTATAATCCTCCACCCTTCCATTAGCCAGCATGTTTTGACTGTCATCTTACATACACTACATGATTCATATAGCGCCAACAGTTTACACATCACTTTACAATGTAGAGGGGGGACATCACAATTACAACACAGTTCAATACAGAAGGGACAGGAGGGCCCTGCTCGTAGAGCTTACATTCTAATATATTGTCAAAACTATTGGGACGCCTGCCCTTACACGCACATGAAATTTAATGGTATCCCAGTCTTAGTCCGTAGAGTTCAATATTTAGTTGACCCACCCTTTTCAGCTATAACAGATTCAACTGTTCTGGGAAGGCTGCCCACAAGGTTTAGGAGAGTGTCTATGGAAATGTTTGACCATTCTTTCAGAAGCACATTTGTGAGGTCAGGAACTGATGTTGGACAAGAAGGCCTGACTCGCAGTCTCCGCTCTAATTCATCCCAAAGGTGTTCTATCAGGTTGAGGTCAGGACTCTCTGCAGGCAAGTCAAGTTCCTCCAACCCAAACTCGCTCATCCATGTCTTTATGGACCTTGCTTTGTGCACTGGTCCAAATCATTTTGTGGAGGGGGGTTATGTGGCGTGGGGTTGTTTTTCAGGGGTTGGGCTTGGTCCCTTAGTTCCAGTGAAGGGAACTCTTAAAGTGATTGTGAACTCTGTTGCATCACTTGTGCCTACAGGTAAGCCTATAATAAATATATTCTAAACATCATGGCGGTTCTGGCCAATCACAGTGCCAGAGCCCGCAAACCCAGAAGTAACTCCGGGAAAGATGTTGGCCCTGTTAGTAGTGTGCCGCCGTCGATTCAGGGGATCATTCTAAGGTAAGCATTTCATAATGAAATAATATGCAATGCACACTAGCTCATTATGCCTTTGTCTTGCAGGTTTTTTTTTTTGGAGGGGGGGGTTGGAGGTTCACAACCTCTTTAAGGCATCAGCAAACCAAGACATTTTGGACAATTTCATTCTCCCAGCTCTGTGGGAAGAGTTTGGGGATGGCACCTTCCTGTTCCAACATGACTGTGCACCAGAGCACAACCAAGGTCCATAAAGACATGAGTGAATTTGGAGTGGAGGAACTTGACTGACCTGCACAAAGTCCTGACCTAATATGACAGAACACCTTTGGGATGAATTAGAGCAGAGACTCCGAGCCAGGACTTCTTCACATCAGTGCCTGACCTCACAAATGCGCTTCTGGAAGAATGGTCAAACATTCCCATAGACTCACTCCTAAACCTTGTGGCCGACCCACGACGACATACAATGCCATGGTGGAGTGGGTTTTTAGGGTGTAAAACCAGTTGTGAGATGACAACATAACACTTCCTCCCAACTGTCAAATGTTCAAAGTGGGTTGTTCTTAAGGCCTCACGCACACAGGACATTTTAAAAATGTCAGCGCTACAGCAGCGCTAAAAACGTGCATTTTGCTATTCGCGTTCTCCTGCATTTTCTGACGTTTTTCCATTAAAACACTCCCTATAATGTAAAAACGCCTAAAAACATCAAATGCGGTTAAACGTAACTAACGCTTTTAGCTGCTTTTAGACACGTTTTTGAAGTTTTTCGTTTTTACAGCTTGTTTTTACTGCTCCTGGAAGCACAGGCTGTCGTTTTGTTCTACTGCCCATAAACGCTTATGCCGCTTATGTGT
The DNA here is from genome assembly GCA_018402905.1 of Glandirana rugosa. Lineage (NCBI taxonomy): Eukaryota > Metazoa > Chordata > Amphibia > Anura > Ranidae > Glandirana > Glandirana rugosa. Next base: position 469,866 of record BLSH010438438.1, on the reverse strand, counting down.
GCATGGATACATAGGCTAACATGGAGGGACTTTTAGAGGCAGTTAAAAAAAAGTCAAACGCCCCTAACAACAGCTGTAAAAACGTCCTGTGTGCATGAGGCCTCAACATATGTATATATGAGCCCTTACATATATAACAAATTATTAAAATGTCATCTTTTTAAAGTGGTTGTAAACCCTTTACAACCACTTTAACTTACAGGTAAGCCTATAAAAAGGCTCTGTTACCTGTAGGTTCCGTGATTATCTCCTAAACCTGCAAGGTTTAAGAAATATACACTGTACTCGCATGTGCCAATGTCATCGGCACATGCGCAGTGAAGAAATGGGCTGCTGTGCCGTTTCTTCACTAGCATCTTGCCGCGATTGTCATGCGGCTCCGGCCAACCACAGAGCCGGAGTCCGCGGCCCCAGAAGGAAGAGGGGTGAAGATGGACGCGGCCTGGAGCGGTAAACAGCGCAGGCTTCCACTGCAGGTAAGTGACACATAATAGGCTAGTATGCATTGCATACTAGCCTATTATGCTTTTATTTTGCAGGGTGATAAAGAGGAAGTAAAACCCATCAGGGTTTACTTCCTCTATAACTAAATATTGTTGATAGCTCCGAGGCTAGCAGTGGTCATACATATCTTGTTAAAAGCATGCAATGAGACAATTGGACACTGAATTTGTATGGCACAAAGATATTTTCCAACAAAAAGTTGAAAAATTTTACAGGGCTGGGCAGCTCAAGTCACTCCTCTTCCATGCTACAGCAGCACCCGGGATTGATTCACCAAAGCCAAATAGGCTGTTCATTTTACAAGGGAATTTTCCATTTGCAAAAGAGTTTTATCTTAGCTTAGTGAATGTGTTGAAAATTCACTTTCCAAAAAAAAATCCATGCATGTGCTAAGAAAAGTATGTTTAAGTGCATTGGATAATGGAGGTCAACAAAGTTTTACCACATTCACAATGCTAAGGGAAAATTACCTTGAAAAGTGAGAAACCTATTTGTCTTTAGCGACCATCCTTAGAGCATCTGAAAGGGAACAGGCTTTGCTCATTAAGGATGCATTCACATCTGAGCAGAGCGACTTTCAGGCGTTTTTATTTGAGAGGTTTGAGTGTTTTAAGAAGTGTATTCTAAGCGTTTTACAGCTGCAGGCGTTCTTGTTTAGCCAATAGAAAAGGAGGAGGAGAGGGGGAGGAGATTAGGGGTGGAGGGCTGCTGCTTGTGCAGAAAATGCGTGGCAAAACGCACGTAAAACGCTCATGTCACACATTTTCAGGTCTTCCCATTGAAGTCTTGGCCCAATCTGCCAAAAAGAAGCTCATGTACTTTTTGAGTGACATGAGTTTCGCGTCAGGCGACATGAATGGGGCCTCAGAAAATCTTCAGTGGTTTAGGAATCCCTTGGCATAGGTGCAGCGTCTAGTAAATGTGCATCTGTAAAGCAAAGCATCTTCTAGTTTCAAAATATTAACCACTGCCACACTGGTAAATATGTTTTATCTCTTCTCTTGAAGTCACACAGACCTTTCTTTATGTAGAAAACAGAAAAACGATGTGACAATTGTCAAAGAATGCCTTTTACATGTACAGTGCCTTGAAAAAGTTTTCACACCGCTTGACATTTTCCACATTTTGTCATGTTACAACCAAAAACATAAATGTATTTTATTGGGATTTTATGTGATAGATCAACACAAAGTGGCACATAATTGTGAAGTGGAAGGAAAATGATAAATGGTTTTTAACAATTTTTACAAATAAATATGTGAAAAGTGTGGGGTGCATTTGTATTCAGCCCCCTGAGTCAATGCTTTGTTGAACTACCTTTCCCTGCAATTACAGATGCAAGTCTTTTTGGGGATGTCTCTACCAGCTTTGCACATCTAGAGAGCGACATTTTTGCCAGTTCTTCCTTGCAAAATAGCTCAAGCTGTCAGATTGGATGGAGAGCATCTGTGAACAGCAATTTTCAAGTCTTGCCACAGATTCTCAACTGGATTTAGGTCTGGACTTTGACTGGGCCATTCTAACACATGAATATGCTTTGATCTAAACCAGCCTTTCTCAACCTTTTCATCACAGAGGAACCCTTGAAATAATTCTCCGGTCTTGGGGAGCTCCTGCTAAAAATTAAAAATCTACAACTCATGATACATTAGTGTGATGGTCAATGGGAAGAATGCTCCTTACGCTTGTGGTCATTGGGAAGAATTACCCCCTTACAGATAGCTAAAAAGATCAATGGTATCATGGGGAATTTATCTGAGAGGTAGAAATTGACCATTGCTCAAGGAACCCCTAGCAACCTCTGGAGGAACCCTGGTTGAGAAACCCTGATCTAAACCAGGGTGAACCTCTGCCCCAGTCTCAAGTCTTTTGCAGACTCTAACAGGTTTTCTTTTAAGATTGCCCTGCATTTGGCTCCATCCATCTTCCCATCAATTCTGACCAGCTTCCCTGTCCCTACTGAAGAAAAGCATCCCCACTACATGATGCTGCCACCACCATGTTTCACGGTGGGGATGGTGTGTTCAGGGTGATGTGCGGTGTTAATTTTCCACCACACAAAGCGTTTTCCTTTTAAGCCAAAAAGTTCAATTTTGGTCTCATCTGACCAGAGCACCTTTTCCACATATTTGCTGTGTCCCCCACATGGCTTCTCACAAACTGCAAAAGAGGATTTCTTGTGGCTTTCTTTCAACAATGGCTTTCTTCTTGCCACTCCTCCATAAAGGCCAGATTTGTGGAGTGCACGACTTATAGTTGTCCTGTGGACAGATTCTCCCACCTGAGCTGTGGATCTCTGCAGCTACAGAGTTAGCATGGGCCTCTTGACTTCTTCTCTGATGAATGTTCTCCTTACCCAGCCTGTCAGTTTAGGTGGACGGCCATGACTTTATGGGTTTGCAGTTGTGCCATACTCTTTCCATTTTTGGATGATGGATTGAACAGTGCTCCGTAAAATGTTCAAATCTTGGGATTTTTTTTAATATCCTAATCTTGCTTTAAACTTCTCCACAAATTTATCCCTGACCTGTCTGGTGTGTTCCTTGGCCTTCATGATGCTGTTTGTTCACTAAGATTCTCTAACAAACTTCTTAGGACTTCACAGAACAGTTGTATTTATACTGAGATTAAATTACACACAGGTGGACTATTTACTAACTAGGCGACTACTGAAGGCAATTGGTTCCACTAGATTTTAGTTAGGGGTATCAGAGTAAAGGGGGCTGAATACAAATGCACACGACACTTTTCACATATTTGTTTGTAAAAGAATATTTGAAAATCATTTATCATTTTCCTTCCACTTCACAATTAGTTGCCACTTTGTGTTGGTCTATCACATAAAATCCCAATAAAACACATTTACGTTTTTTAGTTGTAACATGACAAAATGTGGAAAATTTCAAGGGGTATGAATTGCTTTATAAAAAGGCCTGGATTCTTTCCTAAATGTACATAACATAACTGGGTACTAACATTTATAGGCAACGTTTATCCAGGGAAAATCCAATTGTCTCTCGGGGATCAGGAAGGAATCCCCCCCCCCCCCCGCTATAGCAAATTGGATCACGCTTTGATGGGATTTTTTTCCTTCCTCTGGATCAACTGTAGGTGAAGGATTGTATATGGAATTTATGGTTATATATCATTTTTTCTATTTTTTTTTTTTTTTTGGTTGAACTGGTTGGACTTTCTGTCTTTTTTCAGCCTGATGTAACTATGTAACTTCATGGCAGTCAGTGGAATTGTACACATGTACAATCAGAACATTAACATCGATAAGATAAACTTACGTTCATTTTTATACAATTGCTATTGACATAGGTGTGCGTAGCCTATTGCATTAGGATGTGCACCCCATATATACAGTATATATCAGTATGGCAATGGACAGTATCAGTAGAGCAGAAATTGGTGTTAGTAAATACATTCTTTAAAATGTTTACAATATTTTTCTTTACAATCATTTATTTATTTATTTTTTACAATTGTTTAGAAGCCCCACAGAACCCCGATGGCTCACTTTTGGGACAGAGAAAAGGACTGAAGCCAAAGATTCCCCAAACCCTTTCTCTGCAGCCAAGCAGCAGGGGAAATCTTCACAGCACAGGGTGATTAGGATGTGCCCAGGCACACCTGGAACACCGTGTGTGCACGCCTATGGCTATTGAACTGTACTTTTTTAATGGTGTGTGTGAAGATAGTATATGAAAGTATCTTGCAGTCAAAACATTAGACAATAAAACTGCACTAGAAGATTATATATGCGTGTGGCCGGGCGTGGCCTAGAGCGGCATGTGAGCGGATGTCTTCTTTAGCAGCTCCAGATCTCCTACACATCATCCTGCATAATCCTGCTTACCCGACCCTCTAATCTTGCTAAATCGGGCTTTCAGACACTGACACATTGTGCCGCATTCCAGCGAGGGCAGTGGTGGATGGGACAGAGGAGGAAGAAGCAACCTCCGGCCAAAATGAATGTTACCACGCGCTCCGGCCTAGTGGGCCAAGATGGCCGCCACTCCGCAGCAGCTCTCTGGCATCCACACCGGAACTTTTCGGAGAGGAGCCGGGGCCTTCCTCACTCCCCTCCCTAGAGGCCTCGGCTCCACGTGGATTACAGTCGCAGACCTCGCATAGCGACGACGGACTGAAAGATGAAGCGGACCAGGAGCCTACCTTACTGGATGTCCTTAAAACCATCAAGGTAAACCACGCAGACCTGATGGGGAAGGTGGACGAATTGAAGCTAGATATTACCATAATGCGGCAAGACATGCACAAGATCCGGGACCGGGTCTCAGAAACGGAGCGACGGATCAGCGATTTAGAAGACACAGTTAACCCTATCCTTCCCGTGGTCAAATCCTGCGGCGCCCAACTTAAATTCCTGGAAAATAAGCTGGACGACTTGGAAAATCGTCTAAGAAGGAACAACCTTCGTTTGGTGGGTCTGCCGGAACGAGTGGAGGTTTCCGACCCGGTATCCTTTCTTGAAAGTTGGTTCTCGGAGGAATTCGGTAAGGATTTCTTATCCCCCTGCTTTGTACTTGAGAGGGCCCACAGAGTCCCTGGCAGGCCTCTCCCAGTCAGCAGCCCACCCCGTACCATGGTGATTCGCCTACTTAACTACCGGGACAGAGACTCTATTCTAAGGGCAGCCCGCCTGAAGGGTAATCTAAAAATCAACAACGCGACTGTCTCCCTGTTCCCTGATTACTCTCCGACAGTTCGGATGCAGCGAGCAAAATATCAGCAAGTGAAGACCATGCTAAGGGAGAAGGCGATACAATACTCCATGCTGTTCCCATCCACTTTGCGGGTGGTCCACAAAGGCCAAGTTCAGTTTTTCCAAACTCCAGGGGCAGCCATCTCCTGGTTTGAATCACTTCAGTGGCCGGCTGGAAACCTTGGAGACACTTGATCTATACATCTGAGCTTTTTGTGTCTTATTTTTCATTGGTGTCCTCTGCCAATTGTGTATCCCCTTGTAATGGGGAGGGTTTACCAAAAAATCCCCCTTTTTTTTAGTGGGAGATCCCACAGTGGGATTCTGGACTGCACTGCATACCCCTAGTTGTGAACTTTCCTTTTTTCTTTCTGTTTTTTTGTTACAATCTGTATGGGACTAGGCTGCACAGGCCAGACCCCCGTTTAGATTAATGGTTATAGGGGACAAGCCTGCTCCTTGTTTTTTCTGGAGCTGGGCAGGGGCTTGGTTGGAGGGTGAATTCCCCTTCCAATCCCGGGGATGTTTTGTTTTCTTGTTTGTTCCTATTTGGTATGAATGGTGTGTGTGTGTTTGTCAGACTTTATTATGCCGCTTCCTCCTCCCCCCTAGGCTGCAGCTGTGCAGGATGAGGGGACCTGCTGGATGCCCCCTTACTAAGGTAAATCATTGTACCTATTTCTATTCTTTACTTCCCCCATGGCGTGGATCAAGTGTATCTCATGGAATGTGAGAGGGCTGAGCTCTAAATTCAAACGCGCCTCCCTGTTCAATGTCCTTAAATTGCATAGGCCACATATCTTGTCTACAGGAAACTCATTTAATGGGGTCCAAAATCTTAGCCCTTAAAAAACAATGGGTCATGTGGGGTTACCATTCCACATACTCCAGCTACGCCCGGGGTGTAACGGTCCTGATATGTAGAGGCACCCCCTTTACATGCGAACAGGTGATTACGGATCCCAGTGGGCGATATGTAATTATACATTGTTCTATCCACAATAAATCGTTAATACTGGTAGTGGTATATGCCCCCCCTCCTGTTACAGCTGCAATCTTTACTGACTTGAGTGTGCGGTTGTCGCTGCTCCCGGCGGTGGCTACTCTTATCGTGGGGAATTTCAATTCGGTACTGGATCCTGTTTTAGACCGATTGCGACCCCTACGGTATGAGCCTAAGCTTTTCGCCCAGTGGTGCGAAGCGTACGGGTATGTGGATTTGTGGCATCAGCATCACCCTGGGGAAAAGGTGTACTCATGTCAGTCTCAATCGTACAATGCTCTCTCCAGGCTGGATTACGCTCTGGGTACGCGGGAGATGATCCCCTATGTGAAATCAGTTGTATACCTGGCCCAGACGCTTTCTGACCACTCGGCTGTTGTGGTGGAACTGGATCTGGGGCATAGACCTTCGTTCCGGGTGTGGCGGCTCAGCCCTCTTTGGCTGTCCGTACCGGGAATGGGAGAGTCTGTGTCCCGGGACATGTCAAACTACTGGACAGACAATGCTCAGTCCTCCCCTTTGCGTCTCACATGGGATGCTTTCAAGGCGACAGTGAGAGGCTCTTTTATTTCCAATATAACCAGACATAGGAAGCTAGGTCAGGTTAAACTTCGGACGTTAGAGACCTCCTTGGAGGCAGCCAGGGCAAGCTATGCTGATAACCCAACTGCTGAAGCTCATGGTACATTGGTGGGGGGCACACAGGGAGTTGGACTTACATATTGCTGACAGTACTCAGAAACAAATACTTTACCAGTGTGCCAGGTTGCAGGAGTATAGAGGGAAAAATGGGAAACTGCTGGCCTACCTGTCCCGAACGGACCAAATCGACCGTTCTGTTTCACAAATAGAGGTGTCAAATGGGGTGATTACCACTGATCCTACTGTCATCAATCAAACATTTAGGTCCTTCTATGAGCAACTGTATGCGGAGACGGACCCCCCAGACGAACAAGAGTTGATTGGATTTCTGAACTCCATTCAATTCCCTACCCTACAGGAGTCTCATAGGGATATACTAGATAAACCCTTCACGGTAGAGGAGGTCACGGAGGCTATTCTCTCTTTGCCTGCTAATAAGACCCCGGGGTTGGATGGGCTCCCTGCGGAATGGTACAAGACCTATGCTGAGGTCTTGGCCCAGAAATTACATTCTTTGTTCCAGGTGGCATTTCAGGAGGGAGCTCTCCCGGCCTCAATGGGGGAAGCCTTGATTGTGGTGCTGCTGAAAAACCCCAAAAAAATAAGCTATTGTGTGGATCTTATCGCCCCATTTCCTTACTCAATAGTGACGTGAAAGTTCTGGCTAAACTACTCGCAGGTCGGTTACAACAAGTTATTCTTCATCTTATCCACCCGGACCAGACGGGGTTCATGCCTGGCAAGAGCATGTTCGATAATATAAGAAGGCTTTATATAAATATCCACAGGGCAGCCGTAGACCGGCGTAGTGGTCTGGAGCTATCCTTGGATGTGCTGAAGGCCTTTGATACTGTGAGCTGGTCCTTCCTCTGGGAGACCATGTACCGCATGGGATTTAGCCTTCAGTACATCCAATGGGTTTGCCTACTGTACACCAATCCTAAAGCCAGGGTGTGCACCAACAAGGACGTCTCAGGTGTGTTTATGCTGCAAGAGGTACGAGACTAGGATGCCCGCTTTCCCCGTTCCTGTTTGCCTTGGCAATGGAGCCCTTGCTTTGGCAGTGCGGCAGATTGAGCGGGTGAGGGGCATCAGATACGGGGAAATGTCTGAGAAAATCTCACTTTATGCTGATGACGCCCTTATATATCTGGATGGTGAGAGAGACTCATTTGAGACCTTGATGGTGGAGGAGTTCGGACGAGCATCGGGTTTGAGAGTGGGCTGGGAGAAATTGGTGGCGTTCCCTTTAGGTCCCATAAGGGACTTTCCCTACTTGGCAAAATCTAAACTGTCATTACAACCGAGTTTTAAGTATTTAGGTATAACGATTCACGCAGATCTATCGCAATTTGAAACTCTTAACCTTTCCCCTATAGTATCCACGATGGAAACGAGGTTCCGTACTTGGTCATCTTTGCCCCTTCATTTGATAGGGCGAATAAACATTTTCAAAATGATATACCTTCCCAAATACTTGTACGTATTCCGTGCATCCCCAGTTTTTTTTAAAGACCTTGAGAAGAATCTGAGTTCTTTTCTATGGCAGGGCACTCATCCACGCATATCTAAAAAGTCCCTTCAGGCACCGGTGGCAGACGGTGGTTTGGCTTGTCCAGACCTCTGGCATTATTTTTTAGCAGCACAGCTTACATATACCTATGATTGGCATAGGACACCCTCGCAGAACTCCTCCACCTTTTTAGTAGCAGCGATTGTCGACCCAGGGACTCCTGTGGTGGATATACTGTATAGAGCTAAGCCTGGGCGGGGTTCACGGATGTCCCCTGTGGACGTTAGCGGGTTAGCCTGGCGGGAGGATAACAAGATTTTGGGAACGAATGGGGATGTATCTCCCAATGACCCTATGTGGCATAACCCCAACTTTCCGGAGCTTCTGGGGCACCCGGATTCGAGGTGGTGGACCCGCTTGGGCATTACACATATGAAACATGTTTTTAATAAAGACACCTTTGTCACTTTTGACGAACTCAAGGTCAGATGTGGAGTGTCCAATAAGTTCTTTTTTAAGTACTTACTCCTGCGACATGCCATACATGCGCAGTTTGGTGGGTTGCACCAGAGGCTCACGGAAACGCCACTTGAGATGATGTTTTCCTCCCCGGATATCACCAAACTGGTTACGACCATTTACTCCCATTTACAGGCAAAGGGAACTAGCCCATATCAAACTGCATACAGTATGTGGAGGGCTGTGCTACCGGAGCTGTCTGAGGATGCCTGGGAGGAGGCCTCAGAGGCTTGCTTTCTTGATCTCATTAGTTTAAATGATAGGTTTATTCAATTTAAGTTTATCCACCAATTACATTACACCCCTGCCAAACTGGCTCGCATGGGTTTCGCCTCATTAGACAGGTGCGCCAGATGTGGGGAAATGCAGGCTGACTATCTTCACATGTTCTGGACTTGTACTATGCTTGCAACATTCTGGAATGATATATTTTTTTTCTTTGAGAACAGTCTAGGAATCTTGGTTCCAAAAACCCCAGACGTTGGCCTCCTTGGAATTTTGAACGAGATTGTACACTGGACTCATACCAGGACTTTAGCGAGAATACTATTGTTTATTGCTAGGAAACAGATTCTACTGCGGTGGAAAGATGCTAATGCTCCCTGCATACAGATGTTTTATCGTATGGTCAATAAGTGTATACCTATCTTCAAATTAATATATAATGGTAGAGCATGCCCCAAGAAATTTTTTTAAAATATGGCAACCATGGTTAGATATTGAGGATTCCTACTGGAAAGATGTACCACTATCTCAGTGACACTGAAAGATTGGGTTCTCTGATCCATAGGTCCCTGAGCATACAAGATCTGGATCTCCGAGGGGTTCGCCCCTGGGAGTGGAAGGGGAAGGGGTTTGGAGGAGCGGCGACTACATCAGAATGTCTGACCTGGTTGTATGTCTGAATGTGTAAATGGGTGTGAATGGATGGATGCAGTTTCAGCAGGTAGGATGTGTGGTCCTGTGATAAGGGTCCGGCTGGATCCGGGGGCCGCGCATCCCACTAGCTTTATTGGGTTAATATATATTCGATGTGCCAATACTGCATTGCTAATTTTACTTTCCGTATGATATGCTATTTTGTATCTGAAAAAACTAAATAAATAGATTCTTTCAAAAAAATATATGCGTGTGGCCAGATTTAGCCTTGTGTTACCAAGAGTAGAAGTCACCAAAAATAGAAAGACTTTTTTTTATTACAGCTAAGTACGTGGTTTCATCATGGAATTTTAGAACATTTATGTACTCAGCAACTGAACACACTGACACACTTCATTAATATTAAAACTTGCTAGGAAAACTGTTAAGTATCAGTGAAAATATTTGCAAAATGAATATGAAATTGTCATAAAAAGCCCACTGGAACTTAATTAAAAGGGACATTATTATTTCTTTCCTTCTCTCACTTACTTTACTGTTTAAAAAATATTAGTCTTAAACAAATTACAGTATTTCAGTCGGCTACTTCAGACAGCTAATAAATTCTATATCAAATCCTAGAACTCCATTCTACGAAGCCTACCATCCTGAGAAAGAAGTCAGTGCCCAGGACCTGGGAATAAACTTTTAAAGACACCTAAAATTTTGATTCTGGACTGGAATGCTTCTTTATTAAAACTTCAACTCTGTGGGGAAAAAAAAGTATAATATATATGGTATACTGATCAAAATATAGACGAAAACTGATCTCACAGCTATTTTATAATTTTAGTGATAAGTAGTAGACATATGTCCTTATTAATTCAGTAGTAGACAAATATTAGTAAATTAAAATTTGAATAGGAAGCTTTTGAACCTGGAGATCGAAGGAAGTAAAACCTGGCTTGGAACGACCCTCTGACGGGTCCTGTAGCCTTGTGTGCTCATCAGCCCTCATGAGGATCCTTCAAACCTTTTGGCTTTGGAATTAAGCAGAAGACCAAGGTATTCTCATATTGGAGGCAAAAGACTACAGCAATACGCATTTCCATCAATAGAAGTATTGTGTTTTTTTCTAATAGAATCAATATTATTAGTTACACAGAGAAATGATTCCTTCTGATAGTACAGATTATGAGCTACAGTATCACACAAAAGTAAGTACAATCCTCGCATTTTTTTGTAAACATTTTATTCTATCTTTTCACGCGACAACACTGAAGAAATGACACTTTGCTACAATGTAAAGCAGTGAGTGTACAGCTTGTATAACAGTGTAAATTTGCTGTCCCCTCAAAATAACTCAACACACAGCCATTAATATCTAAACCACTGACAACCAAAGTGAGTACACCCCTAAGTGAAAATGTCCAAATTGGGCCCAAAGTGTCAATATTTTGTGTGGCCACCATTATTTTCCAGCACTGCCTTGACCCTCTGGGGCATGGAGTTCACCAGAGCTTCACAGGTTGCCACTGGAGTTCTCTTCCACTCCTCCATGACGACATTACGGAGCTGGTGGATGTTAGAGATTTTGCCCTCCTCAACCTTCCATTTGAGGATGCCCCACAGATGCTCAATAGGGTTTAGGTCTGGAGGCAAGCTTGGCCAGTCAATCACCTCTACCCTCAGCTTCTTTAGCAAGGCAGTGGTTGTCTTGGAGGTGTGTTTGGGGTCGTTATCATGTTGGAATACTGCCCTGCGGCCCAGTCTCCAAAGGGAGGGGATCATGCTCTGCTTCAGTATGTCACAGTACATGTTGGTATTCATGGTTCCCACAATGAACAGTTGTTTCCCAGTGCCGGCAGCCCCCGACTTTGACACTCCCACCACCATGCTTGACTGTAGGCAAGACACACTTGTCTTTGTACTCCTCACTTAGTTGCAGCCACACACGCTTGACACCATCTGAACCAAATAAGTTTATCTTGGTCTCATTAGACCGCAGTATATGGTTCCAGTAATCCATGTCCTTAGTGTGCTTGTCTTCAGAAAACTGTTTGCTGGCTTTCTTGTGCATAATATTTAGAAGAGCCTTTAGAAGAGACTCTTTGGATATTCAGAAGAGGCTTCCTTCTGGGACTACAGCAATGCAGACCAATTTGATGCAATGTGCGGTCTGAGCACTGACAGGCTGACCCCCCCCCCCCGCCCCACCCCTTCAACCTCTGCAGCAATGTTGGCAGTACTCATACATCTATTTCCCAAAGTCAACCTCTGGATATGATGCTGAGCACGTGTACTCAACTTCTTTGTTCGATCGTGGCAAGGCCTGTTCTAAGTGCAACCTGTTCTGTTAAACCCCTGTATGGTCTTGGTCCCCGTACTGCGGCTCAGCTTCATGGTCTTGGCAATCTTCTTATAGCCTAGGCCATTTTATGTAGGGCAACAATTCTTTTTTTCAGATCCTCAGAGTTCTTTGCCATGAGGTGCCATGTTGAACTTCCAGTGAGCAGTATGAGAGATTGAGAGCAATAACACCAAATTTAAAACACCTGCTCCCCATTCACACCTGAGACCTTGTCACACTAACGAGCCACATGACACCGGGGAGGGAAAATGGCTAATTGGGCCCAATTTGGGCATTTTCACTTAGGGGTGTACTCACTTTTGTGGCCAGAGGTTTAGACATTAATGGCTGTGTGTTGAGTTATTTTGAGGGGGCAGCAAATTTACACTGTTATACAAGCTGTACACTCACTACTTTACATTGTAGCAAAGTGTCATTTCCTTAGTGTTGTCACATGAAAAGATAGAATAAAATATTTTCAAAAATGTCAGGGGTGTACTCACTTTTGTGAGATACTATATGTACAGATACAAAACTGCAATATGTCCTGTTGCACAACATCACCTAGGCCATCAGGAAGAAAGACCTCTCTCTCTTCCCAGCAGGTGAGGAAATACTTCCAAAAGGGATTCTTCAAAGGGGAAAAGCCCCTATTCACACTGGTGTGATTTGCCTTGTGATTTAACAGTTCTAAATCGCATGAAAAGTCGCACCCCATTGTCAGCAATGGAACAGTTCAAATTGCAGCGACTCATGTCGCAGCGACTTTGAAAAAGGTTCCTGTAGTACTTTTTGCCGATTTCTTTGCAACTTGCATAGACTTCTGTTGTATGAAGTCGCAATCCGCAATGAAATCGGGAGTGCAAATCGCACGGAAGAGCGCCTTTTTAATCGCGTTGAAGTAGCACAACGGAGTGAACAAGGGCTAAGTCAGTCCCTCATTTTTCTATATACGTAAATTTATGAAGTATGAACATTGTATTTGAATGGGAGAGTGTTTACGGATTTATAATGTTCTCCTGCCAACAGGATAAAGCAATACTTCCCAAACAGTAAAGTTTATTTCTATTTTTCTCCTCTTTTATCTTATATCCAGGCAAATTTTTTGTATGCCCTTTTTTTTCTTGTATTTTTGTAATTTTTACCTTTGTAAATAATTCGATGCACTGCCTGCCTAAGGATATTAACTGACAAAAAATATTAAGTGGCTTCTGTGTACTAAGCTTAGAATTCCTAGTCCTAGAGAGATTGTTGCATTGTGTTTTCTGTGCTAGTATGCTCAGTTGTAAATTTGCTGTTAATCTGTATAACACTGCATCATATGGCTGCTAATTACATGCAGATTAGTGTCAGTGTGTGGAAGCTACCGAATCTTCCAGACAGGGTGCTTTGTGCGTTTATGTATTGTTACCTAACAAACCAGTCAGCACGTGGCAAGCTACCCTAAACAGTATGTCTGGTGTGTGTGGGAAGTGGTGGAAAAGTGAAAGTGTGCAAGGCTTCCAGATCACAGATTAGGTTGGGGTGTCTCAAAAGGATAAGTATATTACCTAGTTTGGTGATGGCGAACCTTGGCACCCCAGATGTTTTGGAACTACATTTCCCATGACGCTCAACTACACAGCAGAGTGCATGAGAATCATGGGAAATGTAGTTCCAAAACATCTGGTGTGCCAAGGTTCGCCATCACTAATAGATGCTCCACAACCCTTAAGCTGGCCATAGACAAATCAAAATTTGGCCACTTCAGCAGTTCAAATTTCGATCAGTGTGTGTCTGTAACCAATTGAAAAATTGGAAAACTTTTGTTGATTGGCAGCTGCAGCCAATTAGCTGCAGCTGCTGCTCAGTGTACTCTGACAGCAGGTTTTACCTTCCCAAAGTAAGCCCTCTCATTTCAGGACCACCAAGCAAGGAACTCGCTTTGGTTAGCAAGGCATCATAAGAATATAGATTCTAGCATTTTTTTTGGAATTGTTAAAACATTTTCCAACAGATCGCTAAATAAGATCAAAATCTGAGATTCTGGAGGGAAAGAGAATGTCAGTGAAGAGACTGTCAACTAACCTGGCAAGGATTCTCTCACGGATGACTCATGGGGGTTTATTTACTAGAACTGGAGAGTGCAAAATTTGGTACAGCTGTGCATAGTAGCCAATCAGCTTCTAACTTTAGATTGTTCAGTAAGGCTTTAACAAAAAAAAAAAAAAAAAAGGAAGCTGATTGATTACTATGCAAAGCTGCACCGGATTTTGCACTCTCCAATTTTAGTAAATTAACCCCATGATGCCTAGAATGGCAGGCGATTATAAACACAAAAAATCCAGAAATATTCCAAAGCACTTTTTAAAGATGTTATTCTGCAAACATGAATTTAGGATGAAAGTGTTACTAAACCCAGGACTCTCCATTCACTATATCTGGTCTCCCGCAGTACACAGAACGTGGAAATTAGAGTTGCACGATTAATCCTTAAAGAATCGAGATCGCGATTCTACCCCCTTGCAATCTTAACACAGCATTTTCCTGATTCAGCGCAGTTTTCTCTGCTCACAGCTGACAGCTGTCAAAAAAAAAAAAAACAGACAGCCTGCCAAGTTTATCACATTGCTTAGGGATAACTATAAATATTGTAATATTTAGTTCTTTTTAGATCAAAGGGATGAACTTTGGTCTGTAAATGAGGTCAGTTTAAACACTTAAAGCGGAGTTCCACCCACAAATACATCTTTATATATTTCAAATCCTCTATGCATGATGAACCACCTTCGGAAAAAAATGTATACTCACCCTAAGTGCCCTGTTGCTATGTGTTCACTGTAATCTTCCACTTCCTGATCCGCGGCACTCCGCATCACTTCCTGCCTCGCCTGGGCTCATGGGAGATGTGAGTCATCATTTCTCATGAGTCAATGGACATTCCTGAGCTGTAAAATCGCATTATTTTCAGACAGGAAATGATGCGATTTTGTGGGGGAGAGACAGGTTATCTATGTTGCCATAACAATGTAGCGGGGCCTTCCCCCATCGCTGCCTGTTGTTATGGCAACGAGACATACACTCGAGATCGAGAGGTGCATGCTGGTTACCCAGCATGCACCTTATCCAGGAAGAGACTAGAGGAGGGTGCGAGTGTGCTTCACATGCCCACAGCTAAGATGGGAACACCCAGTAAAGAAAAAATCAGCAATGTAAGTACAAAATAAATAGGAAGACTACCCATATTTAAATCTATCAATTACTTACTAACTAGGTGGATGCCAGCAAAGAAAAAATTTATGTGGGCAGAACTCCGCTTTTAAGACCAAACCTTTTTCTGACACGTTGCTTACAAGTTAAAATCAGTATTTTTTTCTAGAAATTTACTGACAGGCTGACCCCCCCACCCCTTCAACCTCTGCAGCAATGTTGGCAGCACTCATATGTCTATTTCCCAAAGACAACCTCTGGCAGCATGTGCACTCAACTTCTTTGTTCGATTGTGGCAAGGCCTGTTCTGAGTGCAACCTGTCCTGTTAAACCCCTGTATGGTCTTGGCCACTGTACTGCAGCTCAGTTTCAGGGTCTTGGCATTCTTATAGCCTAGGTCATTTTTATGTAGGGCAATAATTCTTTTTTTCAGATCCTCAGAGTTCTTTGCCATGAGGTGCCATGTTGAACTTCCAGTGACCAGTATGAGATTGAGATACAACGTCGCACGACCGCGCAATTTTCAGTAAAAGCGACGCAGCGCCGAATCGCAAAAAGGGCTCCGGTCCTAAAGCTGGAAATCCTTCCGGGGCTGAAGTGGTTAAAGAAGAATAAAAATACTCCAGAAAAGGCTACAGAAGTTTAAAAAAAGCAATGAATATTTTGTTTTTTTTCCAAGGAAAACCTGGACAAAAGCATTATATCTGTAAAGACTAGTCCATATCTCAATACCCTGCATGCATTTTAAAATAATCTTTCAACTTTAAGAATTTAAATAAGCCCACTTTGCTTGTGCCTTTATTTAGATCACCAACATTACAACACATATAAATGAATCATACATAATAGTAACAGAAAAAGCAAGTGTAGGACACTAAACCATTCATTCATCCAGCAAAATGATAAACAGGGAACATAGAGCCTGAATAAACTGGGTGAAGGCACCATCTAATCAGAATTCAATCTTCACTGAGGCTTCATTTGAAATCTCCCTGACAGCACTGCTACTAGCATGGCCAAAGGCGAGCGCACTCTATAAAAGGTAACAAACATCAAGTGTTTGACCTGTTAAATACAAAGCATATGAAACATACTGAGTATGAACAAAGGCAAAAAAATATATGAGCATGTATAGGTTCAAAAATTAAATACATAAAAAAGGTTTCTGAATGTTACCACTATAAGGCTCCGTTCACATCTTGGCGTATAGGGACGACAATCGCAGTAAAATCACGCAAATAGAATTGCGGGATGCTGACGCCCAAAAGAAACACAAGCACTCTGTTTGCACGTTTTTACTGTGATTGTCGCCCCCCCGACGAATGGCGGGAAAATGGCGCCCCGTTTGGGGTGCTATTGAAATTGCTGCGCTCTTAGCACTAGAAATAAGATTCGTTTTTTTAACACTAAGAGCAAAACCGGTTTTAGCACGTCGAGATGATGTCCAAACGTGAAAAGAACTACGAGACAAGTGTAGAGGCGCAAGACTTAGAGGCGCCAAGACGGGCGCTAAGTGTTATCACCGTTTAGAACCCTGCGGGCGTCCAAGAGGCACGCATAGGGTCGTTAAAGTTATCGTGGGGTTTGCCCCGCGGTAAAAGGGCGGTAAGCAGCCCCCCCGCTGTTAGTGTCATTTTTGCACGTTTGTCTCACGAACACAAAGAAAACCCGCAGCCGTAGGGTGTTAATATAAACGCACTAAAATGACGCTAACAGCAGGGATATGCGGTTCTACACTTGCCTCGGAATATCACCATTGT
>BLSH010438438.1:426978-452789 GCA_018402905.1 Glandirana rugosa | reverse complement strand
ACGTCGCCCCCCCCCCCCCCCGACGAATGGCGGGAAAATGGCGCCGCGTTTGGGGTGCTATTAAAATTGCTGGGATACGCACTGAGAACGCGTGGGCGTCCCAAGATATACCACTATTATGAATCGCGGGCAGAATTGCGGAGATTCAGAACGCGGAGATGTGAACGGAGCATCAAGAAAAGTGCAAACCTGTAGTAGAGCTGCACGATTCTGGCCAAAACGAGAATCACAATTTTTTTGCTTAGAATAAAGATCACAATTCTCGCGGCTTAACAATTCTCGCGGCGTAACATCTTACATATACAAAAAAAATTGAGCTAACAGCACTGGTTAGTTTTTTGAAAGGGTAATTTTTCCCAAAAAATTGTGTTTCAAAGACCGCTGCGCAAATACCGTGTGACATAAAATATTGCAACAACCGTTATCTTATTCTCTAGGGCAGGGGTAGGGAACCTGCGGCTCTCCAGCTGTTGTATAACTACATTTCCCATCATGCTTCTGGGAGTAATTGTATCCATCAGCCTTGCAATGCCTCATGGGAAATGTTGTTCTACAACAGCTGGAGAGCCGCAGGTTCCCTACCCCTGCTCTAGGGTCTCTGCTAAAAAAATATATATATAATGTTTGCGGGTTCTAAGTAATTTTCTAGCACAACATACTGGATTTTTATTTGTAAGCAGCAAATCAGAAAAGATTTAGTCTTTAAATGATTAAACTGAATATCTTCTATACACTGGAGTTCATTCGGAGTTCATTCCTTTGAAGTAATTACATTGTATCTCTTCTAGCTTCTTTATCAGCAGCGACCTCAGAACTTGGCTCTCTGCCCAGACTTGGCAGTCTCCCCAGAGACTCAGGTCGCTCCGACGTAGAAAAGACTTCAGGCGACTTGCATTGACTTTTATGACAGTCAAGTTGCGCTGAGTCGCCCCGCAAGTCGGACTCCATTAACTGCACTGAAAATCGCGGTAATGCCTGATGGAGATCGCAGGGGGGGGGGGGGGGGTGGATCGAGATCACGATTTTAATACGATTAATCGTGCAGCTCTAACCTGTAGTATGTTTTAAAAGGCAAGCAAACACTGACAACATACACAAGAAGACCATGGTGCCTTATCCTGCCTTATGCTGCTCAAACAATTTAGTTGTGAAGCACTCACATGCACAAGCTCTTGATCTCCCAAAAGTCTGAACTCGCAACCACTAGGCTGGAGAGCTGCCATTGAGGGATTGGCAGGCAAGTATAAAACCTACCTATATACGGACTTTCAAAAGATACGCATTTAGATAGCACTTTCAAGGTTACTAGATGGGCATATTGCAGGGGAAGGCATGACTGCCAAGGTAGGAGCTGGCATCTAAGTACGCCTTCAAAACAAATACCTTCAGAGAGCATGTGCCAGTGAAATCACCAGCTGCATTCAGTGTGAGTATCTCCTAGACACCGCAAGTTTAGGAGATATTCATTGTACCTACAGGTAAACCTTATAGGCTTACCTGTAGGTACAAATGAAAAAAAAGTGTTTACTACCTCTTTAAATGGTTACACAGCAAAATAAAAGGCAAAGTGGTGAGCTCCAGCTCCATCAACTACATGCAGTTTTCCACAAAAGTGTTAAAAATTAAAGTGGTTGTCAACTTGTGACAACCACTTTAACCTACAGGTAAGCCTATGATAAGGCTTACCTGCATACCGCCTAAACCTGCATGGTCCAGGAGATATGCAATGTTGAAGCTGCCGTGCCGTTCCTCCACTGCGACTGCGCCGTGACTGGCAGCTCCAGCGCGCATGTGTGAGAGTGATGTCACACGACTCCGACCAGTCACAGCGCCGGAGTCGCGGCCACGGAAGGAAGAGGGGCAGAAGATGGACGCCACCAGCAGAGGGGACATCGCAGGCTTCATTTGCAGGTAAGTGACACATAATGGGCGACTATGCAATGCATAGTCACCCATTAAGTTTCTACTTTACAGGGGGACACAGAGGAAGTAAACCCCATCTGGGTTTACTTCCTCTTTAAACAGTAGGTGAAAAACGCCAAATTCTGCACTAAATCTTTCAGGTTTAGGACAGTGTGAACATGACCCATATGTTTTAACCACTTTGCTGGACCCAGAATGTACAAAAACGTCCTGAATTGAAGTGGTTATAACACGCTCATGAGCTTGGGATCATCCTTTACAGCCACTAATTGGCTGTTCAGCAGAAGTGATCTGGGCATCTCTACAGCCACCCAATCACTTTTATTGTAGTAAGAAACCCACCATCCCCCCACCCCACTTCCTTGTAATAACTAACGCACATAGTTCTGCACTCCTGTGACCCAGATTTAAAGTGGAGTCGCCCCCCAGCACAAAATTAAAAGTCAGCAGCTACACATACTGTAGCTGCTGAATTTTACCATTTGGACACTTACCTGTCCTGGAATCCGGCGATGTCAGCACCCCAGCCGTTCCCTACTGCTCATGCGCGAGGCGCACCAAGCTTTCTGAATGGCCCATCGGCGGGGGTAGGAGGAGGGAGGGAGGCCAAACTTCTGAGTGATCTCGCCACGGTGAGGTCTCTCAGAAGTGGGGATAGGTAGCTGTCAAAAACACCTTTGGCACCTTTCGGGGGGGGAGGAGGCAGATAAGCATAGCTTCCACTTTTGGGTGGAACTCCGCATTAACTGACAGCAAACTATAACTCACGGTCGGCTGACGTCACTCAGCTGGTCCAGGCTCTGCAGAGATCACAATAAAAATGTCGGGATCCTCCCAGATGCCTGGCCGGCCATTGGCTCAGCCTCTAAGGGGCAGAGCAGAGAACCTGCATTTGCACATGTGTAGCTGTTTGCACATAATTTCTTTATTTATGGTCATAACTAAAATAAAAATCCTGGAATTCATAAAGAGTGTCGTGGACACTCAGAAATTTGCCTCCGGTCTGTGAGACAGATTCATTTAAGAAGAAGTCTTATAATTACCTGCACTTTTCCTATCACCATCATAGAATGTTAATTAATTTGTCTCAGACAAAGTGTCAGAATGTCGCACATGCACATGTTGGAAATGCCAAGAAACCTGCCACACTGCTTTGGACAATTTGGCTCAGGACTTTTTAATATGGTTACACCACCAGAAAAGTGTCACAAATGCTTCATTGAACAGCTCTAAAATGTTTTTTTTATCTTTAGTTAGGTAAACCTGAAATATTGCATAGTAATAATCTGTATTCTTCTTTTAAACCAACAGGTGGAGCTTTAGGTTGCTTTTTATGTTTTCCTCTTTGTTTTTTTGATGGAAAAAGCCTGTTTTTTTATAGATCTCAACAGTTTTAACTGAAATTTACACACACAAGTGAACAAATAAGTGCAGTGGCTTGTTTCTTATTCCTTAGTAGCTCTATCCAAAGTTTCATTCAGTCAAATTGAGCTTCAAAGCAGGCAGCTTCTGCAGTGCTTATTCTTTAGCTAACCTATAGTACTCTAGAACAGCCTTTTTCAACCAGGGTGACAAAGCACCCTGGGCTGCCTTGGGTTTCTTCAGGGGTGCCTTGGCAAAATGCCTAAAAATTGCCCCAGAATTGTATACAGGTCAGTGAGTGGATGAAGCCTGCCTTTCAGCTACATAAAGCCACAGGTTTTCATTGTACATCATTACAACCTTCTAGATGCCAACCTCCTAATGACCAATATCATCATCAGTTGATAAGGAGGATGTCAGTTGCCTGCATATCATCCTTGTTTGACCCTCCCTTGCCTCTCTCCATCAGCATTGGGGCATTAGCTAAGTGATGGAAAAAACTGAGGGAGGAGAGAAACTATGGAATACTAGTCAGTACCAGTTTGCAAAAGTGTATTTGCTTTGGAAGAATAAATCGCCTCTAACATTGCGTGTCTTACATGTATTAATGTGGCTGCATAAATTGGCCTGAAAGCTATTATAGTTTCCTTTTGATACATACTGTGTTCACGACACAGGATTTCCAGAGCACTATGGGGTTTTCTAGGAGCAGAAGCTGTCTGAAATCAGCGGAAAAGAGGGGTTATTAGTCACTGCTCTGACTTATTCATTGTCTGTGTAAATATCAGCTTGTGTACTGAGCTCTAAAAAATTGCTTTCAGCTTCAGATAAAAATGGACTGGATAACATGTAAAACGGACGCTAGCGTGCCACCTGCTGGTTGAAAGTATAGTAGCTCACTTTCCACAACTTAAATCACCAACACTTAACCACTTAAGAACCGGAAGATTTTCCCCCTTAATGACCGGGCCATATTTTGCAATACGGCACAGCTTTAACTGACAATTGCGCGGTCGTGCGACGTTGTACCCAAGCAAAATCGATGTCCTTTTTTTCCCACAAATAGAGCTTTCATTTGGTGGTGTTTGATCACCTCTGCGTTTTTTATTTTTTGCGCTATAAACAAAAAGAGAGTGACAAGTTTGAAAAAAAAAAAAAACAATATTTTTTACTTTGTTATAATAAATATCCCCAAAAAATTAAAAAAAAAACACAAATTTTTTCCTCAGTTTAGGCGGATATGTATTCTACATATTTTTGGTAAAAAAATCTCAATAAGCATATATTGATTGGTTTGCGCAAAAGTTATTGCGTCTACAGCATAGGGAATAGATTTATGGCATTTTTATTATTTAATTTTACTAGTAATAGCGGTGATCTACGATTTTTAGTGGAACTGCGACATTGCGGCGAACAGATTGGACACCTTTGACACTTTTTTTGGGACCACTGACATTTATACAGCGATCAGTGCTATAAAAATACACTGATTACTGTATAAAGGACACTGGCAGGGAAGGGGTTAACACTAGTGGTGATCAAGGGGTTAAATGTGTACCCTGGGAGGTGCTTCTAAATATATGGGGGCTGGGCTGACTGGAGGAGGAGAGAAATCGCTGTTCCTAATCACTAGATCTCACTCAACTCCCCTGACAGAACGGGGATCTGCTTTGTTTACACTGGCAGATCTCCGTTCTGTGTCTCTCTGGAGCCCACACCACCCGCTCCCACGACTGACGTACAATGACAGCAATTTGCGGGAACGAGCCAATGACGGCGTCTGGTCGGCAAGTGGTTAAAGTGGTATTATACTTACATTTATAATTTTGCCCTACAGGTAAGCTTATAGTTAGCCTTACTTGTAGGTACTGTGAATAGCTACCAAACTTGTGCCATTCAGTAGATATTGACATCGGCTCCAGATGAATACTTCACTGTGCAATCGCAGTATGCTCTGCATTCACACACACTCACTGTACCTTGAATGCAGACTACGTTGAGCTGTGATAGTGACTCTTGTGTGCATGTCACCGCAGCCTGGCCAATAAACCGGCCAGAGAGTAAGAACCCAGAAGTAAGACCAGGAAAAGATGGAAGTGCAGATTAAAAAAAAAAGGAAGGAGAGTTTACTACCACTTTAAAGTGGTTGTAAATACTTACATATACCCAGTGAAGTGACTATCCTCAGGTGATACACCGAGATTAAACAAATCCTCCTATATAAGTTGTATGACTTTATCTGCAGCCATCTCTTCTCTACAGCTGTTTAAAGTGCAGAATTTACACAGATTTCTAAGTTTCTAAAGGAAGGAGGCAGGGATCCAATGTCATACACTGCACAACTTAGAGAGGAGAGCTCTGTTTAATGCAGTATTAAACCCAAGAGCAAACATTTAGGATATTGCAGCTTACAAGATGTGATGGCTGCATTTGTTTCCTTTTTTAAGCTTTCTTTCTTCTATTTTCACCTGGTGATACAGCCAGTAAGTCTATTGTTTTTTTCAAAAAGAACAAGCTCTCTTCCAGATGTATAAATTTATAGGGATGAGACAAACAATTTAACACTGGCAGGGGTGCTTATAATGATCAGCTTTTATTTAGTCACGTTAAACCTTTACTCCAAAAGGGAAAACAACTGTTTGTTGTAACTGATTACAGAGTGTGAGCTGGATTATAGCTTCAATTTATTATTGTATCTAAATCTGCTAGTGCACCTAACACTCCCCCCCCCCAGACTGACAATGTGCTCTGTGCTGTGCCCCTGTGCTCCTTCATTCAGAGTGGGGCACTGTAATACAGGAAGGTGTTACTCACCAGATCACCAGATGAAAACAAAGGGAGAGCGCCTAAAAAAACGTAATGCATTCATCATTGGCGGGTGGTGCTCAATATTTGGGAGGAGCGGTAAGCAACCCACCCCCCTCACTTGCACTGCCGCCGCCGCCACCCCTCATGCCATCCCCCATAGGTGACGGACGGGAAGGCGACCTTACCTTATGAGATGAGAAGGGGTAGGGCTGCTGCTCCTCGCTTCAGCCGAGGGAAGAGCCAAGGCTTCTCCTCCCAGCCAAACAGGATGTGGGTCCCGATTGCCCAGGAGTCCTAAAACTCCCTAGCCAATGGAGTCTCAGGACCTGCTTCCTGAGTGGCCAGGAGGAGAATCAGGAAGACAATAGCGAATATTAATTCGCTATTGTCACACAACTGGATGGGCTCAGAGCGCAGTACTCTGCGCTCTGAGCCCACCCTTTTTTGAAGCCAATTAGAGCCACAGGCTCTAATCATGTGCTTAAAAAAAAAACCCCAATGGAATCCATGTGTCTGGCACCCTGCATGGAGATTAGGTGCCGGGCGCATGGATTAGGGGGGCGGCGCCCCTTATGGACGGGCTGCCACTGGCTTGGGTTCAATAATACTTTAATCTAAGATCTGAGTGGAGGGAATGGACACACACCCCCCTACACAATCTCATAGGGAAACATGCACAGCTGAGGATGTCCATCACAATCTTTTAAGCTAAGGGAAAATTGATTCCAGGAAAGTGAATGCTGCATGAATCATCTACCCTTAGGCTGCATTCACACAGGGGCGATCCGACTTCAGGCGCGACTTTGCCAGGCAACTTGGAGGCAACTTCAAGGGAACTTGGAGGCAACTTCAAGCTTGACTTATGTCAGGCGACTTTGCCTGTGGCCAATCAGAGAAGGGAGGGAGAGGGTTGCCCTGGATAAATTATTTTCTTTAACTGTAAAGTCGCTTCCATTTAGATGGGGGATCCGACTTGGAGGCGACTTCTATTAAATTCTATGGGCACAAGTCGGATATAAGTCGCCTAGAAGTAGTACAGGAACCTTTTCTGAAGTCGTTCCGACTTCAGTAGTGTACATTAAGACGGCTCCCATTCATTTCAATGGGATTTCAAATGTTGGGCGACTTGAGGCGACTCAAATCGGAGCGCAAGTCGCCCCTGTGTGAATGGGCATTACTCAAGACGGCTACAAATACAAATGCTAAGGGTGCTTTTCAATGTGATTTCTCAACAAAATAAACACGGAGACATAGATGGATCAGTGAATTTGTTTTAAATAATAAAAATGAATTAAATAGCAGAATAATATAGTCTTGCTTTAATACAAAAGAGACATTGTGTGCCTCTTCCGTATTAAAAATTCTGTTTCCCGTTTATTCCGTTAAAGTTCTACTTTAACAAAAAGATTGCTGAATGACATGTCATGACATACACATGAATTTTTCTATTAAAGATATAAATTTGGATACGAGTGTCACATCCCTATTGTACAAGCTGACTGTGTATCACACTTGTTAGTGTTAATGGGCAAAATTCTGTACTTTATGGTTAACGAGTAGACATTATTAAGCTATAAACAGGGCAGGTTGTACACCTACACTGTCGTTTTACAAAACAATGTATGATCTTGTAAGTTGTTGAGGACATAAAAAACTCCATTAGACTTCAAGTTTTTAAGTCAATACAAACATTTTCACATCTAACGTCAGTTACATAAAAACGGAATACTTCAATGGCAGTAGGTGAAAATAAATGCATATGAAAGTAAAACAAGCTAAATGTAAATATACAATGGTAAATGTGTATGTTGTACACAGGATAATTATTAGTAAACTAAAACCCTTCAGGACTTTGAACTTTCCATACTGTTTCCATTGCAGTCAATAGCATTTTCCACTAAAATCAGATAGTTCAGTTGTGGGTAGATGTCCATCAGTGATTGGCCTTCTTTATCTCTTGGGGACGTCTTTGCCCTTGAATACGCATAACTGCCAACTTGCTGCATTCATTATAGTGGTTGTAAAGGCAGGTGTTTTTTTTTATCTTAATGCATTCTATGCAACCTTTTGTGTGCAGCCGCCTCCCCAGCACCCCCCAATTACTTACCCGAGCCCCTTCTCTCTGCAGCAATGTCCACAATCCCTTCAGCCGTCCAGGATATTCCTCCTCCTGATTGGCTGAGACACAGCAGCAGCGTCATTGGCTCCCGCAGCTGTCAATCAAAGTCTGTCAGCCAATCAGGGGAGAAAGGAGGCAAGGCCAGGTTGGAGCTCCGTGTCTGAATGGATACACGGAGCTCTGCTCGGGTGCCCCCATAGGAAGCTGCTGGCAGTGGGGGGCACTGGATAGGAGGGAGGGGCCTAGTAAAGAGGGACCAGAGAAGAGGAGGATCGGGGCTGCTCTGTGCAAAACCACTGCACAGAGGAGGTAAGTATAAGATGTTTGTTATTTATAAAAAAAAAACAAGCCTTTACAATCACTTTAAAGCTGAACTCAAGGATCAATCTTACAACCACTTTTCTCACGCTCACTGTATTTATTTCTTTTGTAAAAAATCTGATTAGAAATTTAAAAAAATTTGTTTTAATTTACTTGTTAGGCCCCTTTCACACGGGCTGTCCAATCAGGTCTGCCTGTCAGTTTTTCAGGCGGATCTGATTGGAGCCCTCTAGTCTCCACAATGGAGCGGTAGATGTGAGCGGACACATGTCGGCTGACACCTGCCGCCATCCGATCTAAACCTGCCTGCAAAGACAGAAGGATGGTGGTCCTATTTTCGATCCATCCGGCAAATTGGATCGGATGGAAACTTACAGGCAGTTTGTTTCCATCTGATTTCCCCATAGAGCAGAGCAGGACTGTGTCCGTGTCCCCTCTGCACAGCAGAGCAGACATGGAGCTGTCACCCCCCTGCTCAGTAGGGATCAGTGGAACAATCCCCCGCTATGCAAGCGGAATCCGCTACATAGAGGTGCCCGCGTGAAAGAGGCCTAACACCGTTAAAGTAGAACTATAGGCAAAACTTTTTCTTTTCATTTTGGATAGAGTAAGGGAGGGTTATGACCCCTGTAGGATCTTTTTTTCACCATCTGTGTCCCATTGCAGGGATTTCCCTTCACTTCCTCTCCCATAGCCAAACAGGAAGTGAGAGGAAATCTCTGCAAATTAAGGAAATCCCTTGGGGACCCCCAGGTCACCAGAACTAGTGTCCCCATTGGAAAAATGTCCCTTCTATTACTTTTCTGGGGACAACCCAAAATTTGGAATTTTCTTTTACTTTCACTTTCAATGGTAATGGTAAACAGGGCAAATAGAGAGGGTGGATATCGATAATGGGGGCACAGACAACAATAAAAACTGACAAATATTCTAGTCCCTCTCCAATCTATCCAAAGCTAAAAGAAAAAAAAAATAGTTTAAGATTGTCAAAAATTGGCTATGGCTGAGCACTGGGAGGGTCCTGTGTGGCAGTGTGCGTCACTTCTGAGATAGCCCTGTGTGCAACATAAGCTAATTAGAATAGTGGGGAAAGGAGAAGAAGTAAGACTTGCTCCATCCTCCACAGAAAAAATAATAAATGCACATATTTTTATTGCCTTTTTATTTTTTCCTGCAGGAGCCTGGAAAGCATTCCACCTGTGATCAGTAAACCATGGGTGCAATGTGGGCTTCTGGCTTTCAAAGCCAGGGGACACGTTAACCACTTGCCAACCGTGTTGCGTACATATACGGCGGCAAGTTGGCTCCTCTGCGCAGATCGGCATTTGCGCAGATCACCATTTATAAACGGCGATTCACACGGTGCATGAGTGGGGCCATGGGTCGTGCAGACTCGATGTCCGCCAGCGACCCGCGATCACCTGTTATAGAGGAGGTAAACACGGTGGTTCCCCGTTCTCACAGGCGGCATGACAGAGATCTACTGATCCCTGTAATCTGCCAGCCCAGCCCCCATACAGTTAGAACACACCTAGGGAACAAAGTTAACTTCTTGATCTCCCCCTACAGGTTAACCCCTTCCCTGCCGGTGACATTTACACAGTAATTAATGGCTATTTTTAGCTCTGATCGCTGTATAATTGTCAATGGTCCCAAAAAAGTGTAAAAAATGTCCAATATGGCCACCTCAATATCGCAGTTGTGATATAAATCGCAGATCGCCACCATTACTAGTAAAAAAAATAGTAAAATCGCCATAAATGCATTCTCAGTTTGTAAACGCAGCAATGTTTTACTAGAAATATGTAGCAGAATACATACTGGCTTAAACTGATAAATAAATTAATTTTTTTTAAAAATATATATATTTTTTTCAAAATTGACGCTATTTGTTTATAGCGGTGATCAGAAATGATGCAGAGGTGATCAAATACCACCAAAAAGAAGCTCAATTTGTGGGAAAAAAAGGACGTCAATTTTGTTTGGGTACAACATCGCACGACCGTGCAATTGTCAGTTAAAGCAACGCAGTGCCAAATCGCAAAAAGTGCTCTGGTCAGGAAGTGAGCTTAAGTCATTAATGGACAATGAGAGTGCTCATCAGCGTCCCCACAGCCCTTAGAAACTATACGTCCCTCTGAAGTGGTGGAAGATGGTACTTGTAGTTTATTCATTCACAAGAATCTGTAAATGAATGACGTAGCTCTGTGAGCGGAGTCCTGCACAGCCACACTGTTTCTGAAAAGTGCTTTTTGCCACAGAGAGGGGGGGATCAGGGGAGAGGGGCAGGAGCTGGGACACATTACATGTTCCACCCTGAATATGGGTGAAACGTGTAACATGTTCCAAAAGTGAAGCTAGCCTTTAATAACTTACGGACCACCCGTCATCATTATACGGTGGTACTTTGCTGTGGAGTGCCGTTGTTATGGTAGCAGACAGCTACCATAACCCTGGTATCATTTTTTATAGCGGGCGATCCGCTTTCAGATAAAAGTGGTCACTGAGGCGGATTTGCCACGAGATCACTTTTATCGGGGGCGGGAGAGGTGCTCCCACCCCCTCCCGCCACTTTCTGGTCGTTTCCCTTCAATGCCATGGAACTGAGCGGGCGCCTTCTTGCCCTCACTTGGCATCCAGACAGGGGAGTGGACCTGATCGTCTCTGCCGCTACAGACGGATCTGGTAAGCGGCAGAGACGATCTGGTCCACTCCCCTGTCTGGATGCCAAGTGAAGGCAAGAAGGCGCCCGCTCAGTTCCATGGCATTGAAGGGCAGAAGCGACGCCAAGCGTCACTTCCGCCCAATGCTCTTAAAGGAGATAAAAAAAAATTTTCAAGTGACATTTTTTTTTTATTGCATTTTAGTGTAAATATGAGATCTGAGGTCTTTTTGACCTCAAATCTCATATTTAAGAGGTCCTGGCATGCTTTTTTTCTATTACACATAATGTTTACATTCCTTGTAATAGGGATAAAAGTGAACCAATTTTTTTTTTTTTAAAGGACCGTGTAAAAATAAAAAGTAAAATAAACAAGAAAAAAAACATTTAAAGCGCCCCATCCCGCCGAGCTCGCATGCAGAAGCAAAAGCATATGAAAATGGTGTTCAAACCACACATGTGAGGTATCGCCACAATTGTTAGAGCGAGATCAATAATTCTAGCACTAGACCTCCTCTGTAACTCAAAACCTCAAAAATCTGTAAAAAGTGCCAAAGTTTACCGCCACTCCATGAGCGGGCGCAATTTTGAAGCATGATATGTTGGGTATCAATTTACTCGATGCAACATTATCTTTCACAATATAGAAAAAACTGGGCTAACTTTATTGTCTTATTTTTTTAATTCAAATTTTTGCAAAAAAAAATGCACTTTTAAGACTGCTGCGCAAATACGGTGTGACAAAGTATTGCAACGACCGTCATTTTATTCTCTAGGGTGTTTGAAAAAATATATATAATGTTTAGGGGTTCTAAGTAATTTTCTAGCAAAAAAAACTGATTTTAACTTGTAAACACCAAATCTCATAAAGAGACTCGGACCTTAAAGCAGAGGTCCCCCGCCTGCCGCTGTTCCTTTAAAAATTAAAAGTCAGCAGCTGCACATACAGTAGCTGCTGACTTTAAACTTGAGGACATTTACCTGTCCTGGAGTCCAACGATGTCGGCACCCCCCACCGATCTTCGGATCGGCAGGTCGAGTGCTACTGCCGCCATTAAGGGCAAGGGAACCTGGATGTGTAGCCGTTCGGCTTCATAGCCGGGTCCCTACTGCGCATGCGTGAGCTGCCGCTGCCCTTTCCCATTGGCGGAGGAGGAGGGAGCCCGGCTGCTGATGGCTGCGGCCCTGGACTCCCAGATGTGTGAAAAAGGACATCTGTCAAAGATGGGTGTCCTCTTCCCCCTCCCCCTGAAAGGTGCCAAATGTGACACCTGGGGGGGTCCGACCAGCGCAAGTTCCACTTTTGGGAGGAACCCCGCTTTAAGTGGTTAAACCCAAACCACAATAGGGCTGTTACATGACTCATGGAGAGCAGGCAGCGGCGACTAGTTGCTGAAAACGAGAATGGTTGCCCAGTTGCTAGATTTCAGATACCTTTTAAGAGGTTTCATGAATGCTCTGCTGCATTACTGATGAAAGGATCTTAGGGAAGGCACTACCAATGTGTTAACCTGTGTTCATACAGGAGCGATCCGGCTTAGGAGGACTTTGCTAGGCGACTTTCAGCGCGACTTCAGGCGACTTACAACACGACTTTGCCTGTGGCCAATCAGAGAAGGGAGGGGGTTGCCCTAGATAAATTCTATTCTTTTCACTGTAATGTCGCTTCAATATAGATGGGGGATCCGTCTTGGAGGCGACTTCCATTGAATTCTATGGGCACAAGTCAGATAGAAGTCGCCTTGAAGTAGTACAGGAACCTTTTCTGAAGTCGGAGCGACTTCAGCAGTGTACATTAAGACGGCTCTCATTCACTTCAATGGGATTTCAGATGTCAAGTGATTTGGGGGGACATGAGGCAACCATAGGCGTGTGCCAGGTGTGCCCAGGCACACCCTAATCACCCCATGCACATTAGTATTATTGTTCTGCGTAGCAGCAGGAAGATGAGAAAGATCTCCCTCTGACCGGCTCTGCCATAAGAGAAGTGTTTATGCTCTTCTCTTTCACTGTGCTGGCAGGGAAATCAATGTGCCGGGGTAATATATATATATATATATATATATATATATATACACACACACACACACACACACACACACACACACACACACACACACACATGCATGTGTGTTTGAGCTTTAGGGTGCAAGCTCTAATGCAATAGGCTGTGCACACCAATGGAGGCGACTCAAGTCGGAGCGCAAGGAACTGGATCACCTGTTGGTGGCTCCCCTGCAAGAGCTATGGACAGGCACACAGACCCATTGGACCGGACACTGCTTCACATCATCCAAAATAAAGAAAGAGAATGATCAAAAACACATCACATCGGTACAAGTTCCTAAAATAAAGAAAATTTTGATTTGAATGCAAGCTACATACAGCAACAAAAGCATGGGAGTTCTTTCCTTATTCTGCCAACACGTTCTAAAGCTCCGGAAGCATTGTGGGATGTCTAATCATACAAACATTTCCCAGGGGTCACCGGTACAGATGTTGCAGAACACCCCAAAAAGTCTCCATTAGCAACAAATTATACTTTTACAGATGTACGCCACTATTTTTATTTTATTTTCTATTTGTTTAGAAACATTACCTTGCCAGCTGCACACCTCCCACAGGGCTCTGCTGATTGCAAAGCACAACCTGTCCACCTTCTCCCTAAGAAAGACACAAACATGTTTAGTTGTATAGCAGTCATAATTAATCTGAAAGGGTCTCTACGGATGGGAGAGCGTAAGGCTCTTCATCGAAAGATTTGTGTGTGCAAAACGGCTTCTACCGAGCACAAAACACATCAGTCCAATTCATATGAAAGCAGTAATAAATCCCAAAACAAAACTCTAATATATGGCAGCTTACTAATTGCCAAAATGTGATGGATGTCGTCATTTTTTTTTGCCCCCCACCCCCCCTTATTTTCACCTGGTGATCTGGTCAGCAAGTCTGTTATTTTTCAACTTCCTCTAAACAGACCTAGCTGTCCAGCAAAAGTGTCTGAGACATACAATTTAACACTGGCAGGGGTATCGTTTTCACCTGGTGAGCTGGCCGCTAACACAACTCCTGTCTTAGGCGCGATTCACACTAATGCTTTTTTTGATGCATTTTGCAGAAATGCAGGGAATTGTTTTAACACGGGTTCCTATGGAACATGTTCACACGTTCGCATTTTTGTGCCTCTGCGTTTTTGGAAAGGGTCGGGGACTTTTTTCCCCGCAAAAAGCAACGTTTTGCATATAATACATTTCAATTGGTATGCAAGAAAAACGTAAGCGCTGCATTTTTACCGCGATTTTGCCACGATTTGCGTTTTTAATTATGTCTAGCAACAAACTTTCCCCCCCAATATTTTTTTTTTTTTAATGCAAAACGTAAATCAAAGTAAAAATTAGATAAAAAAAAAACATGGAAAGCACTGCAAAAACGCTGAAAAGCGAAATGCATAGATGTGAATCGAGCCTTAGGTCTCATACACACGGACGTTTTTTACCGCTGCGCTTTTTAGCATTTTTTGCAGCTCTCCATGTTATTCAATGGCCCCATAATAACACAAACGTTTTTGAGCTGTAGATGGCGTCGTGTTATTAAGCTGTAAATAGAACGCAGGACCCGCACGTTCCGAGGCTGTAACGTTATGGCGTTTTTGACTGATTTTTTTTTTTTTTTTCTTTAAAAGGCCTATTGACGCCGATGCTCACTAAAGCTCATTAACGCTGATGCAAAACACCAACGAAATTGCGTTCTTAACGCCAATTTTTGCCTGACGTCGGTCCCGATGTTTTGCTATTACGCCCGTGTATATGAGGCCTTAGGCTCGGTTCACACTAGTGTGTTTTTTTATGAATTTTGCAGTTTGCAGAAATACAGGGAATTTTTTTAACATGGGTACCTATGGAACATGTTAACATCAATGCTTTTTTTGTGCCTCAGCAGTTTTGGAAAGGGTCAGGGACTTTTTTCCAGCAAAAAGCAGCGTTTTGCATGTAATAGACTTCAATGGGCATGCAGAAAAAACACAAGTGCTGCATTTTTACAGCGGTTTTGCATTTTTAAATCTGCCTAGCAACAAAATTTCCCCCCAAAAAAAATGCAAATCGCGGCAAAAACGCATAAAGTACAGCAAAAAGCAGTGAAAAAACGCTGAAAAGCAAAATGCATTAGTGTGAATCGAGCCTTAGGGCCGGTTTACACTACTGCAATGCGGGAACCCTGCGAATCCACTGCGGGTTCCCGCATTGCATGTCTCCCGGCAGCAGCTGACACTGCACTATGCGAACTATGGGGAGTGTCAATACAAAGCTAATGACATCCCCAAATCAGTTTGCATATCGCACTGCAAACTGCACATTCGGACAGGAATCGGATCGCACGGTGTGAACATCCATGCGATCCGATTCTGCTGCTGCGGAAAAAAAGGGTCCTGTGTGAGTTTGCGCCGATTGCGATGCAAGTTCAGCCATACTATCTCTATGGCTGAATTTGCATCGCACTGAGATCACATGTGATTCACACTGCGGTGCGGTGCAAATCACATCCAATCTGGCCGCATCAGCAGTGTGAACCGGCCCTTAGGGTGTCTCCACTCGGTGTTGAGAAGCAATGGAGACACCTCTGGACAGCAGCACTGTCAGTCTGAGGAGAGGGTAGTGTAAGACCCCATACACACTATTAGATTTTGGGCTGGTTCACACCACATGCAGTTCAGTGTGTTTTGTTTTTTTTCTGCATAAAAAATGCATGGAAAGTAAGTTATATGGTTTCCAGTGGCATAGTTCACACCAGTGCAGTCATTTCCAGGGCTTTCCAGTTCCCGAAAAAAAAGTAGAACATGTTGCATTTTACCTGCACTGGACTGTAACGCAGTAAAAGGCATCAAAACACACTGAAATGCACTGGAACGCATCAAAAACGCACTGGACCCTATTATAGGGGGAAAAAACAGGAAAAAAGAAGGAAAAAAGCACCTGGAATGCACCCAGATATGCATCAAAAACACACTGGACCCTAGTATAGTGGAAAAAAACAGGAAAAAAAGAAGAAAAAAAATCACCTGGAATGC
Organism: Glandirana rugosa; assembly: GCA_018402905.1. Lineage (NCBI taxonomy): Eukaryota > Metazoa > Chordata > Amphibia > Anura > Ranidae > Glandirana > Glandirana rugosa. Next base: position 436,529 of record BLSH010438438.1, on the reverse strand, counting down.
ACCCAGAAACACATCACTGGAACGCGCTGAAAACGCATGAAAAAACGTGCATGCAGAAACGTATCAGGAACTGATCTGGAGTGCATTTTTATGGTGTGAACCAGCCCTTTCTGCAGATTTTTGTCTTCAGATTTACCAAAACCATATAATATGAGGTCAAACCTTAGGAGTTTCAATTTGTATGCAATAAGGCTGGCCCTTGCACTACATGGTTTTGGTAAATCTGGAGACAAAAATCTGCAGAAAATCTAATAGTGTGTATGGGGTCTTAGATGCACTAGCAGGTTTAGATGGACTCAGAGCCAAATTCCAGCTAACACTTTTAAATAGAGATGCACTAGAGCTGCACGATTAATCGTTAAGAATCGAGATTGTGATTCTTTCCCCCCTCGTGATCTTAACAAAGCATTTTCCCGATTCTATGCAGAGTTCTCTGCTCAAGCCAACAGCTGTCAAAAAAAAAAACAAAAAAAAAACAGGCAGTCTGCCAAGTGTCATAAAATTCCTCAGTCGCTGACCAAACTATAAACATTGTAACGGTTTTGTTCTTTAGATCAAAGGAATGAACTTCAGTCTGTAAATCAGGGAAGTTTAACCACTTAGCCTATTTTGACACTGGGGCGGCAGGCAGTAGCGGTAAAGCGCCGCTAGTTTCAGTGACAATTTTCCACTGTTATAGCGGCGCTATGCAGGCGGGAGCGCGGCGCTTTTAACCCCCCCACAAGGGGTTAAAAAGGGGTTGAAAATGCCGGTGCGCTGCGCTACGGAGGCGGTGTGCAGCTGCTTCGGAAGCGCTTGCCATTGATTTCAATGGCAGGGGCGGGAGAGGAGCGGTGTAAACACCCCTCACGGCACCATCCCAAAGATGCTGCTTGTAGGGCTTTTTGTAATGTCCTGCAGACGCACCGCCCCAGTGTGAGAGCACTCAGGCTTTCACACTGGGGCGGATGGGAGGGGGGTTTCAGACGCTATAAGGGCGCTATTTTTAGCCCAAAATCGCCTGAAAACCCCGCCCCCAGTGTGAAAGTAGCCTTAAAGATTATGTGCCGGTTCACACTTATGCGATGCAGGAACCATGCAATTCCAATGCTGGTTCCCGCATCGCATCTGACTCGCATGGCAGTTCACACTGCCATATGCGAACTGTTGGGAGTGTCAATACAAAGTTAACGACGCCCCCATTTCAGCTCGAATATCGCAGTGCTAACCGATAGTTTGGACATAAATCGGATGGCATGGGTGTGAACACCCATGCCATCCGATTCTGGTGTGGACCCAAAAAAAGGTCCTGTACAAGTTTAGTAAAATGTGATGCGATTTCGGAAAATTTAGAAAATTACTTGGAAACCCCAAACATTATATATATTTTTTTAGCAGAGATCCTAGCGAATAAAATGGCGGCTGTTGCAATATTTTATGTCACACTGTATTTGTGCAACAGTCTTTCAAATGCTATTTTTTTTGGAAAAAAAAATACACTTTAGTGAATTAGAAAAAAAACTAAACAGTAAAGTTAGCCCAATTGTTTTGTATGATGTGAAAGATGGTGACACGAGAATCATGATCTTTATTCTCAGCAAAAAAATCGTGATTCTCATTTTTCCCAGAATCGTGCAGCTCTAAGATGCACCAAAATTTCAGCTCTCCTGTCAGGGGGGGGGGGGGGGGTCTGCACTGATAATCAGCGCATTGATTATTATCAGCTCAGCCACCATCAGAGGTGCCCACCACATCTGCGAATCACTGCTGATCAGCTGCCAGTCAGTGCCCACCAAAGTGCCAATCAGTGACCAAAGTGCCAATCAGTGCCCATCACAGATGCCAATCAGTGCCCATCAGTACCTCATCATCAGTGCTATCATTACCATCTATTAGTGCCGATCAGTGCCGCCTGTCTGCGCCGCCTATTAGTGTCCATCAGTGCTACTTATCAGTGCCCATTAGTGCTGCCTGTCAGTGCCGCCTATTAGTGCCCACCAGTGCCGCCTATCAGTGCCCATCAGTGTTGCATATCAGTGCCGACTATCAGTGCCCATCAATTCTATACATTAGTGCATCCTCATCAGTGCCCATCAGCGCCACCTTATCAGTGCTAACTCATCATTGCCAATCAGTGCCGCCTCAGTGCCCGTCAGTGAAGCCTCATCAGTGTCCGTCAGTGCCACCTTATCAGTGCCCATCAGTGCCGCCTCATCAGTGCCCGCCAGTGAAGTAAAAAACAAGATTTTATAACATAAACAAAGATACTTATTTTTTTCAAAAATGTGGTCTTTTTTAGTTTACTTAGCAAAAGTATTTAATCCCGAGTGGTGATCAAATACCACCAAAAGAAATCTCTATTTGTGGGAAGAAAATGATAAAAATCTACTTTGTGTACAGTGTTGCATAACCGCACAATTGTCATTCAATGTGTAACAGCGCTGAAAGCTCAAAATTGTCCTGGGCAGGAAGGGGGGAAAGTGCCCGGTATCGAAGTGGTTAAAGCAGTTAAAGCTGAGTTCCACCCAAAAGTGGAACTTGAGCTGGTCGGATTCCTCCCCCCCTCAGGTGTCACATTTGGCAACTTTCGAGGGGGGGAGCCAAACATCAGGGGGCCAAGGGCCGCGGCCATCAGCGCCGGGCTCCCTCCTCCTCCGCCGCCGATAATGAGAAAGCGCAGTGGCGGCTTGCGCATGCGCAGTAGGGGCCCGACCATGAAGCCGAATGGCTACACGTCCAGGTTTCCCTTAGTCTCAATGGCGGTGGTCGCACTTGTCCACCAATCCGAGGATCGGTGGGCAGTGCCGACATCGCTGGACTCCAGGACAAGTAAGTGTCCTAAAGTTAAAAGTCAGCAGCTACTGTATGTGTATCTGCTGACTTTAAATTTTTACAGCAGCGGCGGGACTCCGCTTTAAGCAATAGTTTCTTTTCTTTTGGGATAAAGATTTTATAGAAATGAATAAAAGTTGACCATTGTAAGCTTCTCTGTCAATGTTACATGGTTTGTCTCAACCCTCTAACTGCTACATTTGCTGCACAGCTTGGCCTGTTAAAGGAAGTTGAAAAATAACAGATTTACTGGAAAGATCACCAGATGAAAATAAAGAGTAAAAAAGCCACCACGTGTAGGAATTGTTAGGCTGCAATAAAACACATTTTTGCTTTTGGGTTTGATACCATTTTAAATCAATGTGGAATGTTCACTGTGCTGTGAATAAAACCTCGTACATGCGATGAGATTATCGCATAAATGAGCGTCCTCATGTACTGACAGCCTATCCCATTTCTCGGGGCCCAAAAATGTCAGTACGTTACAAATATGCCCCAAACGACCCCTTTTTGGAAAGTAGACAGTCCAAGGTATTTAGTAAGAGGCATGGTGAGTTTATTGAAGCTGTAACTTTTTGGAAAATTAGGAAATTAAAAAAAAAAGATTATTTTTTTACATCCTGTCACCAGTGCAGTACAGCGTCATCATATAACTGGTGTGGCGGTGATCAGAGACACTGACTGGTGACATTACGAAAATAAATTAAAAAATTGTTTTTTTTCAATTCTTTTTTTTTTTTTACTTTTTGCTATATTTTTTTCACTTTTTTTTTTAACACATTTTGACCAGAACAATGTAATGTTACCATAGTAACATTGTGCTACTCTGGGGAAGTGATTAGTATTTTTTTTTCTTTTTTTACACATTATGTTTGCTTATAGCAGTGAATTTAATTGCTATAAGCAAACATTTTACCGAATTATATTAATTCTTTCAGCCCTGGGTTCACGCTGACAGCGGGAATGAAATCATGCGAGTTCAGCTGAACTCGCATGATTTCATTCCGACATGTCAGTCCTGACTTCGGGGGCGACTTCAGAGACATCTGTGCGGGTTGCTGCACAGATGCCTAAGGAAATCATACCCCAAAGTCGCCAAAGGTAGTACAAGAACAACTTTTGGGAATCGGTGCGTCAAGCGTCGCACCGATTCCGACGGTTCCACTGCCGGCAATTGCCGCTGATGTGGCATGTCAAATCACATTCCAAATGTAAACCTAGGCTCAGTTGGTTTTGTTGTGATTATCTGTGATTGGCCACAGCTGATCAAATGGCACAGAAGAGCCGTGATCGGCCCAGTCTGTACCATGTGATCACTGTGACCAATCACAGCCAACAACACAATTGTACACAAAGAATGACTTGAAAGGAAACCATCCATTGTTTACAACTGTCATGTGGCCTGATCGAGCCCCAGCGCGGCCCCACGGGTGAGCACAAGGCGTGATCCGTGATGACGTTATATATGACGTTCACCCGGATCGATGAGAGTCCCGCCTAACCTTCATTTTTTTTTTATAGGCTGGGCGGGAGGGAAGTGGTTAAGGTCCTTTTCATATGGACACCCTCCATTCTATCTCAACAGGGGATCCTGGACTCATTCCCTGCTGTGTCGGATCAGAAAAGAAACAGAGATGTTACATTCGTGTCCAATATTTGCCCTGTCTTGAGATGGAGGAAAAAATTAAACCCATGTGATCCCAGTTGGTGACTGAATGTAAGAGGATGTGCGTCCACCAATATCCGCCCACATCCGTTCAGGTTAGTAAAAGCAGACCTGGACGCAAACGTATTGTGTTTGGTCTGAAGAATGTGAACAGGCCCAGATGTGGGTAGATAAAGGCAGATCCATGTGAACTCAAATCTGGCCACCCCTAGGGACACATTGCAGTCCATTTCTGATAAATGTAATCACTGGAATGCCCATGTCAAAGAGGCCTTAAGCTACATTCACACTAGCCTTCTGTATCTGGCTGTTCTTATTGGCTTGCGCAGGATGTCATCACTCCTGCACATGGAGCTGCACTATTAATTGTTAAAAAAAAAAAATCACGATCTCAATTCAGCCCCCCTCACGATCTTAATTCGGCATTTCCACGATTCAAGTAACAAGCAAAGAGCTGTTCTCTGCTCACAGCTGACAAGAAAAAAAAAAAGGCAGCCGGAAAAGTTTATTACAACATTGCTCATCACAGAGATAAAAAGAAACTTTGTATCATTTGGTTCTTTTACCAAAGGGATGAGCTTCGGTCTGCAAATGGGGGCAGTTTAACCACTTAGGCTCGGTTTCCACTTATGCAACTTGTCATACGACTTGGGACTGCAAAGTAGCATGACAAGTCGTACTACATGATTTCCAATGAGTACCGTTCATATCTGTGCGACTTCAAGTCATAGCGACTTCAAAGTAGTCCCTGCACTACTTTGGTCCCACTTTGATGCGACTTGAGGTCCATAGACCTCAAGAATACACAGGCATTGTTTAAAGTCGCATCCAAGTCACGGCACAAATCGCGGCAAAAAATTGCGCGACTTTCAGTTAGATCTCTTATGCCCCTGACAGCCCAGCCCCCTCACAGTTAGAACACGCCTAGGGAACACAGTTAACCCTTTCACTGCCCCCAGGTTAACCCCTTCACTGCCAAATGACATTTATACAGTAATCAGTGCATATTTAAATTTAAGATCTCTGTATAAATGTCATTGGTCCCAAAAAAGTGTCAAAAATGTTTGACATGTCCGCCTCAATATCCAAGCCCCAATAAAAATCGCCGCCATTACCAGTAAAAACAAAAAATGTAAAAAACGCCAGAAATTATTTCTCATGGCTTGTAAACGAGGCAACTTTTGTGCAAACCAATCAATAAACGCCGATTGCGATTTTTTTTTACCAAAAATATGAGAATAAATTGGCCAAAACCGATGAATAAATTCGTTTTTTTATATATATTTTTTTTTTGGATTTTGGCAAGTAAGAAATATTGTTTTTTTTTTTTGCAAAATTGTCGCTCTTTTTTTGTTTATAGCGGTGATCAGAAATGACCAAATAGCACCAAAATAAAGCTCTATTTGTGGGAAAAAAAGGACGCAAATTTTGTTTGGGTACAATGTCGCACGACCTCGCAATTGTCAGTTAAAGCGACGCAGTGCTGAATCACGAAAAAGTGCTCTGGTCCTAAACTGGGAAATCCTTCCGGGGCTGAAGTGGTTAATGTAAAAAAGGATGTTACGCAGAGAATCGTGATCTTTATTCTAAGCAAAATAATCGTGATTCTCATTTTATCCAGAATCGTGCAGCTCTACTGCCCATGTACAAAAGTGCAGTCATCTCCGCACACAGGCACTGTGCCAGAATGTAGATTGAGCTTCATCTTCAATTTGTTAGTCAAGTCCATACAAACCTGCTAGTGCTTCTCACACCACCCTCTCTCCAGATTGACAATGCTGCTGTCCAAAGGTGGTTCCATTGCTCCTCAAGTGGAATGGAAAGCAAAGTTCCATGCTGCTTTTCCTTACTGCATTCAAACCGCACTGCCCATGCGATCTGCAGCGGGTGTCAGTGCAAATATAATGACACCCCAAATGCAGGTCGCAAACACAGTGCATTTGCCTGCACACCGGATCGTATGGTAGAAATGCAATCCTGTTTGCAATGCGTTTCCAAAAGTAGTGCATGCATTACTTTTGGTGCAATACATACAATTTCAGCCAGGTTAACATTTGCACTGCACGTGACTCCCACAGGAACATGCAGTATGATCCTGTGCGATTCACACGCAGTTCCTAGTGTGAATGGGCCCCTAAACAGGAATATTACTGGCTGGATCACCAGGTGAAAATAAAGAAAATAAGCCTAAAAAATAAAACGAATGTAGCCACCACATTCAAGGATTAGTATGTTGCAAACTATAAAAAAAAAACTATTTTTTGGTTAAAGCGGTTGTATCCCCCCAATGTAATTTTTACCTACAGGTAAGCCTATAAGAAGGCTTACCTGTAGGTAAAATGAATATCTCCTAAACCTACAAGATATTGACGTCAGCGGCGCATGCTCTCTGATGATCCGGCGGACTCCCGCGCGTGCAAGTGACCTCTTGCTGTGAGTGGCCAGAGCTGCGGGCTCGGAAGAAACATCAGGGACATCATGTCAGCTCCCTCAGCGCAGACTGAGTTGGGCTGCAAGGGCCTTGTTCTAAGGCAGTGGTTCTCAACTCCTGTCCTCAGGACCCACTAACAGGCCAGGTTTGCAGGATAACTGAAATACATCACAGGTGATATCATTTGCTGCTCAGTGATTTCAGTATTCTAGTCTGCATCTCCCCAAGGTAATACATAAAATCTGGCCTGTTGGTGGGTCCTGAGGACCGGAGTTGGTATTTCATAATGTGCTAGTATGCGATGCATACTAGCACATTATGCTATTGTCTTGTCTTTTATTTATTTATTTTTTTGTAGCTTTACTACCACTTTTGTATTGTGAGATACTAAAAAACTCCAAAACAAATCAAAAAAGGCATTTCTGACTTTTCGGGTCTGCTGTTGGGCAGGTATCTAAAACGGAGTAAGGCCCATTCTAAGCGTCTGACATCACGCACCTTGATCAATTCCAGGCAATGCAGTAGCACAAATGAAAATCACATGCAGAACCAAGACCTTAATCTGCTGGCCTGTCAATGTACTGTAGCTCATTGCTTATACCTGAGAGTTTCCTAAAAACGGACAGATGGTCATCATCCACAGTAAAAAAAGAATGACAGGAGAAAACTCAAATTAAAGGCAATTAACTCACTATTGTGGGTGTATGTCACTTTTAAATATGGCATGTTTAGTGTTCTTTCTACCCATATTGAATGTGGAATTATTTGCATAATTAGAATATTAAAATATTACAATTAGGCCAAATATGTTACTTCAGTTGTCTTTCTTTACAACATATGTTGGATTAGAATAATGTGAAGCACATGCTGTGCTATTTTTATAGGATCCATCCTTATTAAAAACATGTTTACAAGCAAAGAATTTTTTGGCTTCAACATCAAAATGTAAAGAACAATTATCGCAGCGCCGAGTGGAGTGCAGCAACTTTTGTGACTACCTCAACTATAAGGCTCCATGCACCCTGTATCTGATAAACGACCGTTTTTGGGCGTTTTTTTTTAACAGCCCAAAAAAAAAAACCGCCACTTTATGTTATCCTAGGTGTCCATGCACACATGGACGTTGATTGTCTTTTTTGGGGCTTTTGGGCTGTTATCTGAACGCCCTGAATTGGCATTCAAAAGTCTTTCTTTTGACCACAAAAATGCCAGACGCTGCTAAACGCTCATAAACGCCGGTCAACGGCTGTTTATCTGGGTCCGGCGTTTTTTGCAGTCAATGGAAGCTAATGAAGAAAAAAAAAAAAAAAACGCCCAAAAACACAGACGCCGATAAACGCTGCTTACAAAATGCTGCAAAAGAATGTTTTGTAAGCAGCGTCTCCTGCCCGACGCCGAGAGAGCCCAGATAGCGTCCAGTGTGCATGGAGTCTAAGCGGAACTTTACCCATAACACCTTGATATAAAATAATGGGCTCCATTCCCAGAAGCAGATCGCATGCGGCATTTAGGTGTTCAGACACATTTTGCCTAAATATCACATGCGATCCTGAATTTGTCAATTCACTATAGCGTTTTGTGGCATTTACTGCAAAACGCTGAAAACGCTCAGTAAGTACTGCATGAAAAGGTGTTAAACTCAATTCACAGAAGGAAATAAATCATTTAATGCACGTGGTAAATAAGTAGTGGTCTAGGAATGCGATAGTTACGGTATCGGCAGCCGCCAGCGTCCTGCACAACCAGTATACAACATAGTTGTTAAGGAGCAGGAGGCCGCTGCATTCTTCACAACCGATGAGTCATCAGCTGTCAGCGGGGTTCCCTGCTCACAGATGGATGTAAACAAAATATTTGCCAGCAATGAAAAGAAAAAAAAAACAGCATGGGGGACCTCCCAATCCATACCAGGCCCTTTAGGTCTGGTATGGATTTTGAGGGGAACCCCATGCCAAAAAAAAAACAACGTGGGGTCCCCCCAAGATCCATTTTTTACCCACAAATAGAGCTTTCTTTTGTTGGTATTTGATCACCATCATCTTTTTTTATTTTCTGCTATAAAACATACCCATAAAAAATTGTAAGAAAATCTAATCTCTTTAACAAGTTAGGGCACTATGCATTCTGCTACATATTTTTGGTTAAAAAAATAAATAAAATAAGCGTATATTGATTGGTTTGCACAAAAGTTATAGCGTCCACAAAATAGGGGATAGATTTATGGCATTTTTATTGTTTATTTATTTTTTACTAGTAATGGCGGTGATCAGTGATTCTTAGCGGGACTGTGACATTGCGGCGGACAGATCGGATACCTAACTGACATTTTTGGGCTCTCTCGGCGTCTCCTGCCCGACGCCGAGAGAGCCCAGATAGCATCCAGTGTGCATGGAGCCCAAGCGGAACTTTACCCATAACACCTTGATATACAATAATGGTCTCCATTCCCAGAAGCAGATCGCATGCGGTATTTAGGTGTTCAGACACATTTTGCCTAAATATCACATGCGATCCTGAATTTTTCAATTCACTATAGCGTTTTGTGGTATTTACTGCAAAACGCTGAAAACTCGCAAAAGTCGCAAAACGTCATTTATGGTGTTTTGCGATATCACTTAACTTTTTAAGTCCTAGCGTACACTA